>CAFUXE010000017.1:99862-110627 GCA_903364295.1 Serranus cabrilla | reverse complement strand
GTGTGTGTGTGTGTGTGTGTGTGTGTGTGTGTGTGTGTGTGAGACCTTTGGACATGAAATTCAACTTTAATCTCAAAACTGGATCGTTAGAGCTGGACTACTCGCTTGAAGGCGTAATATGTAACATTTCTGCGTTGAAATGCCTTAAAAAGACTCAAATTATATGATATGTTTTGTTTTGTTGTGTTCCTACATTATCTGAAATGTTTCCAACCATTTTCATATCCAGAGAAATCCGTGGTTTTGATTGAGGACGCGCACGTGTCCGTCCCTGACAGAAGTTTACTTTTCATCCAGTTTTAAGCAACTTTTTTTAAGATACACATTGTGTTCTTTTGATTTTGGATTAAATATTTTACCTGGATGAAGCCTTTTCTTTCTGGATTTAAAGTGATCAGAGACACAAGCTGAGCAAACGTTACAAACACAGATTTTTGAAGCTTGAGTTGCCGTATTTTCACTGGTTTGGTTCATTCATTTTGGAGACGAGGAGCCTCTGCTCCTCTTTGTTTGGATTCTAACTTATCAGAGAAACAAACTAAGAAGAAGTTGGCGGCTGCTTGATTCGGGGTTTATTCTGGTTTAGATGACCGGGCCTGTTTGTTGTGGAGAGGAGACCTCTGCAGATGATTCGGCACCTCTTGAATGATGAACTGCAGGAATTCTTCTATCTGTTTCGATTGAGAGACCCTGGAGTGGCAGAAAATCACATATTACACGTTTAAGGCGAGACACAATGGGCAAACACATCATGTTTTCATGCACAGATCAATGTTGAGACTCTATAACGTGTCTCCTTTGAAACTAATGGAACGATACACATTTAGGGGGTTTGTTTGACCAAACTTTGCCTATTTGTGTCTGTAGATTTCTTCTAAATTCACCAAAAGTTAGCATTAGATAAACCCTCATTTGCATATTTAAACATACTATTTTAGAAGCTTGTAATACAGAAAATGTAAGTAAAGAAATGTGGACGTTTAATGGTGATTTTAGCTAAATGTACCTGCAGCGCCTCCCTTAAAGGGTTAGTTAACCAACCTGAACCGTGGTGTCTGTTCCTGCAGAGAGTTTTGGTTTTATCTGCCCAGACTCGGAGATATCTGGGATTTTTTGCCTCCCTCCCAACACAAAGGAGCTGAAAGAAAGTTCCTGTGGTGCTGCTCACAGCATTGAAAGTGGAATTTTAAAAGATTCAACAGCCAATCGTCTGTTTGAAAACACAATGTCCCAGTTACTCATGATAGTCCTCAGACCTTGCTATGATCAATGAAATATCTCTCTACCAAAGACACACTCGCTGTGAAAACCGTCCAGAATTTGTTATTTGGACAGAAACCGACAAAGACGTGGTTTTTGGAAAGATACGTCCATGTTGAATCTCAATAAATGTGATTTTATTTGTGAGAAGCTCAAATAAGATTCAGTTTACCTTCATTGTATTGTGGTGCAGACAGATATTACAGAGATAAATATCTTTAAATCTCATGTTCATATATTCCACCAAAAGATTCAAGGTGGTTTTTATTATTTTGATTAAAAAAGTAAAGGTTTAATGAAAGAAAAACAATAAATAGTATATAAAATATAGGAAAATAATATATAAGAAAATATAAGAAAATTTAGTTCATCCATTAAAAAGGAAAAATATAATATAACATATAAAATATAATGAAATAAAAATAAAATAGTATAAGAAGGAGCAAATAAACCCATTACAAAACAGTAAATATAAAAAAAAAATATATAATATATATATACATTTAATAACAAAATATACAAATAAATAAATTAATCCACTAAAAAACTATAAAATATATTAAAATGTAATAACATAAAAGCAATGCATTAATCCGTTAAACATGTTTAAATATTTAGACAAATATAACAGGGAATACATAAATATATCAGAAAACAGTAAATATATAAAGTAGTATAAAATATAGAATAATTTAAAAAAATCTAAGAAGCGGAAAATAAAGCATTAAAACAGTAAAAATAAAAAAGACATTTATAAAATATTATACAAATATAAAACTAAAATGTAAGAATAAAAAAATAAATCCTTTAAAAATAAAAAAATGTAAATTTAAACAGACAATATAATATTTATAAAAAATATAATAAAAATACATAATGTAATATGCAATAAAAAATATAGTATAGCCATTTTTGGAAAATATATATAATCAAGGCAAATATTCCTTTGAGTTTCTGATAAAACAAGCATTTATTTTATATTGACTTGTTTTTTTTTTATCATTGATGATAAATTGACAGTGAAAAGTTTGATCCCTAAAACAAGAGTAACCTCACATTTGACTGGATTCATTTGGTATCCGAGCCTTTAAAAAGGGACCATCCGTGTTACAGCCCACAGACTCGTATGTTTAGTTCAGTGTGGGTTAAGTTTGGCCTCTTCAAATCCCTCCAGAGATGCCAACACACTTCTCAGATATCCATCCACATGGCAGATTCGATTGCTGGCAGCGCTGCTCGAGTGTTGGAGTCGGTTCAGCAGGTCAGATTATAAAGTACCACTCATTGTGTGTGTGTGGATTTAGGGGGAATTCATCCTACACATTATCCAGCTATGGGTTTCTGTATCTGTTATCTGACAGGCTCAGATTCTCCAGACAGCAGAAGTCTGGCTGCTGGGAGTCTCGCCTGTTTGGGTGTTATTGTCCAGCTTAGGTAGGAGGCAGACAGGAGGAGAAGAAGCTCTGTTAAAGCTCCGCAAGGTGACAACACCGGAGCAGGAGGCCCCCGACCATATGTCGTCTTATCCTCTCCTGTTTGGAGACCCTTCTCAGTTGCTCCGACCCCCCTTATCGTCCCCTCCCCCCCTCGCCGTCCAAACTCCCAGCCAGAGTGACAGCGACGCCTGCTCGGCTTATCACTGGATCTCTGCTTGGTCACCGTTTCAAAGGGCACATAATACGTCAGCCTGAGCCGCTCGCATGCTGTCATTTCCAGATATCAAACGTCCCCGTGCATACATGCATTTTGCAGTTATTGCGCCCTCCCCGGCTGTTTATTACCTTCTTCTTTGTTTGTTTTTTTACGTGTGTTTGTGGACAGTCTAAAGATCAAATCTGATGCGTGTCTGTACTCGCAGTAATCCACTTTTAGAGGTGACGAGCTTTGTGAAATGTTGGAAAAACGTGAGGTTATGAAACTCCTGATTTGTATCCTTCAGCTGTCCTCTCTCTCTCTCTTTTTCTCTCTTCAACATTTACTCATTCTGTTGCAAAACCTACCCNNTTTTTTTTTTTTTTTTTTTTGTTGCAAGAGGACGGTTAAACATTTGGGTCTGCAAAGTCACAGCTTTGCTAAATACAAAAGTTTTTCATGTTATAATAATAGAGAGGAAGCAGAAGAATAAACCTCATGGTTTAAAATGTCCCATGTGAGACACTGTCTGTCTGTCTGTCCTTTGATTTGAACCATCAATGATTGTCACATATTGGATCTATTTGTGCTTATAAAGCATTAACTCGAGCGCTGTATTGAGGTAATGTTACTCAATGCTTCACTGCATTTATTTCACTTTTCAGATTAAGTTTTTATATAAAAAACTTGATTATCTAATGAAATAAAATGCACTGTAGATCTAAACACACTACAGTCAGGGCCAAAGTATCAGACCCCCCACACTCTGTTTCTCCCCCAATTAAGCTTTGTTATGGTTTGATTTCATTCAAATTATGTAAAAACATGCAGCATGTAAGCGAAATATCAGCGAGAGCTGTAAGATATATCCAATTAATTTGATTTATTAAATGTCGTCATCATGAAAACTGAGTTATTAAAACGTGAACAACAAGATTAATGTCACTTAAAAAGTTAGTTGCTTAATTAATGACAGTTCCTCAGACTTTTCTGCTCCGTCTGCAGTAAAACTGATGATTAAATATATGTTAAATATATATTTATATTAAATATATTAAATATGTTAATTGGCACCGAACAGTTCTGGTGTTTTTCTGGTGTTGTTCCTCTTTAGCTGGTAAAGTAGCTACACTAAAATATGTGAAAGACACATTTGTCACAATGGCATTTTAAGAACCGTTCATAGTTTTTGCTCGACTGAAATAAACTATTTATTGTTTTTTATTAGTTATTATTATAAATAAAGTTCTTAGATCTATGAAAAAAAAACTTTTGTCCATGTTCGACTCGGTGATAGTCCATAACTGTATGAAATAACCTTTATTTTTTACATACAATAGGCATTATTTCTGTTGCCATGTTGCAGCCAAACTGCCTTATTAAAGCAACATTTAGGACATTTGGACAGCACTTTATTTTCTGACTCTTGCACATTGAAGATTTTATGATTCTTTTTCAACTCTCTTGCATGTAAAGTAACAAAAATCTCTTTCATCTCAAATCAAAAGTTTCAATCATGTTTTGGTTTTCCGGGGAAGTTTTTTAGGGAAAAAATCAAATTATATTGTGAAAAGAGGAGCATCTTTTGCAACATGATGCATTTCAGAAGGATTTTAATGCATTTTTTAAGCTTAATACTTCTGCACTGAAGTTATATTTTGGATGCAGGAAAGATGCATTATTTTAACATCTCAGTCCTGCTACTTTTACTTCAGTAAAGGATAAATAATGATGCATTTAAAGGAACAACAAACTGCATTATAAGAGCATACATGCAGCTCCTCACACAGTCAGGGGTCTGAGCTCTGGTTCAAAGGATTTTTTTTTTTATCACACGAACTCCAATTTGGTTTCAGACAATAAACTGAGGCGAGAGGGAGGCAGCTGCTGCAATGGGAGTGACAAGCACAGGTGAGAGATCCCCAGTTGTTCCCAGGCGTCAAGACGGGAGTGTGAGACTGGGAGCGCTGACACTGTTTGCATTGTTTAGGAGGAGTGTGTGAGTGTGTGAGAGAGAAAGAGTTAAAAAAAACTTAATCTAATCTATTTTTCAGCCTGTTTTCTGTTAAAAGCGTTCAACAGAACAAGAGAGAAAATGAGATAAAAACAAATCAATGCTGCTTTTTTTCTGAAAACCAGCGTTAGTCATCTTTAACCGAGACAGAATAAAACAGATCTCTGCTCCAGTATCAGTTTTCAACTCTTGGCTTCAGCTCAAATGACTGTATGTCACTCCAGCGGCGGACTGATTTCACTGACACTTTTAGGGCTCAGAAGTTTCCTAAAGTACATGCTCCATATTTCTTGTCGGTCCCTCACGGCGACTATCTAACACAAACAAATCCCGCACTGGATCGCGCGTCTTTCAAAGCTTTTTCCCTCCACGCGGTTTCTTTCATGTCTGCAGCCCCAGATGGAAAAGATTCAGAACAGAAATGGTGTAAATTGACGTCACAGAATTGCTCGGTGTGTGTTCATGTTTACCAGCTTAGCTGTTGTTTGATTGTTGAAAGATTAACAGAGGTTACAAAATGTTACTCTCTGGTTTCAAAAGAACTGGAGCAGACGCTACAATTTCTTCCTTTTTTTAACCCTTTGGAGTATTGGGAACTTTTCCTCACTTAAAAAAAAATGTTTCCCATGCTGTGTTTGGCACCTGATATTTATTTTTATCATCAAAAATGAGTTGATTCAAAACAAAATCATGCTCAGTGAAGCGTTTTTTTGATGTTGCATATGTGAGCACAGGTTGCAAATGTAACAGAAAAGAGGTAAAACAAGGAGAACATCTACTTTTTTATTTTTTACACTGAATATATGTGACCTTATCTCTTGGCTTATCATCATCAAACAAAAACAGGATGGAGTTTCAAGTCCTGACGTCATGTGATACGTCCCCCTTTTCAGTCTGAATGTCCCGTCTCTGTCCCGCCCTCTGAGGTAGTAACAGAGGCTTAAAATGTTGAGACTGTTCGAGGTTAAAACGTGTGTTATTTGGGTTATAATAATTATATATAAAATAAGCGGACTGTAGCTTCAGAAGTCCGACAGTTATCGAATCATGTTCAGCAAAATACAGAACAACTTTGCTCGAGTTTGCAGAATCTCCACAGCTTCAGTCCTTCAGACATTATAGATTTTAATGCCGTCGCTGATTGTACATGTACTGCTGCTGCTCTGTTACACATCCAGCAAGATCTCCAACTTAAATGACAGTTTGTCAGTATCACCCATAATGACTCATATGAGCGTTTGTCAAAATTCAGTTTCTGTGAATTTAGGCTACAAAACCACTGACCTGAGTTTAGGGTGAAAATCTTACTGGTAAGTTGTTATAAAAGACACAAATATGTTACGTATAAAACATAAAAAAATGTGTTTTAAGTTATTTTAAATAAACATAAATCACAAACCGTGAGCTACAGAGGTTATGTAGAAAAGGAAGTAACGTAAAAAGTCGTTTACTCTTGTTTTCACTCGGGACACGGACGCTGCTCTCCTGGGTGAACGTTGTTTGTTCGACCTCCTTCTGCCCCGAGTGTTACATCTACTAAGTCAGCAAGATGTTGGTGGAGGAAAAAGTAAATATGCGTCGTATTTTGTGCGTGTACAAACACCCTATATTGTCGTTTCTGAGAGGAGATCAGTCTGTACACGTCCTCCCGGATTGTAATGTGAATGGGCGCTAATATTACGACATTGTGGCATCAGTTTCGATGTCATAAGGTGAAAAACAGACACACAGTATGAAGAGGGTTTGTGTTTCAGCTCTGACAGATAAAATGAGTGTGTTTACTCCCTGAATCCATCAGAATGAAAGTTGCGATTGATCAAACGGCTCCTTTTCCTGTATTTTTAGAACCACTAATTTGTGATTATAATTAATCAGAAAACACGGGGGAATTGTGTTTCTGCATACATGTGACTCGTCCTCTCTCCTGCGTTCTCTCCCCAGCGTCCTGGCATGCCGTCTGGAGCGAGGATGCCCCACCAGGGAGCTCCCATGGGCCCCCCCGGCCCCCCGTACGGAGGGAGCCCGGCGGTGCGGCCCGGCCTGCCCTCCCCGGTGATGGAGCCCAGCCGTAAGAGGCCTGCCCCCTCCCAGCAGGTCCAGCAGCAGCAGCAGCAGCAACAGCAGCAGCAGCAGCAGCAGGCCGTCCAGAGCCGGGCCAGAAAGTGAGTCTGCCCCCCGCCGACCTCTCACCTCCTGCCTGAACACTGCACGGCCGCGTATCGTATAGGACTCCTTATTTGTCTGCTTTCTGTGTGGAACGGTTGAGATCATGAAGAGGCTGTGGTTACACTTTGAACTTTACTAGTTTTGGCACAGATCCTCCAAACCAAACATGGAAATGGTCGTGAATCATGTGCAGGCGATGTAGTAAGAGCTGGGCATCGAACCACAATATCTTTTAGCACCAATCGCACCAAATACCTAAAGCCAGTATCAAATTCTTAGTGGTTTTTTACTTAGTTTCTGATCAAACAAACGCAGATTAAACTCAGCATTTTCCTTATTTTAGACTTTATGTCATTCAGGCAAACTGCTGCTTGTGTTAAGACGACGTTAAACTCGGTGGATTTAAGGAGTTTATGTTGTTATGACCAAGAAAATAAATGTATAATCCTGAAAGTAGGTATTAAAAAGTATTAATGATCCAGAAACATACTTATTATACCAGCACCAAAACATTTCTAATTATTCACATTCCTGCTGTCTGACTCCGGTCTAATGCAAGAATGGCCAAGAAGGTTAAGCCTCTTGGTATGAATGTTCTTATAAAAGTTTTATTGTAATAATAATAATGGTCAAGATATTTCAGTCTGGATCAAAGTGGAGGAACAAGTGACAAAATATCGACCAAAATCGGAGGATTTGTAAATAATTTCTCCTGTTTGAATTGAATTTCTTAATGTTTTTTGATTGGACAAAACCAATAGAAGTTATTATGCTTGTGTTATTATTTCTTTTTATATTTTCATAATTTAACAAACACTTAGAGACAAAAAATCTAAGATAAATGAAAAGTAAAAGCTATTAAAGTGAAGAAAGATATCCCACTTATTTTTTTTAAAGTGCCACTTTTATGTTTCAATCAGAATTAGTTTGAATACATTTAAGTAACGTGCATTTCTTTGATGCATTTCCTTATTTCTTTATACATTTATTATACATGATGCTGGATTAATAAATAAAATGAGAGAGAAATCAAAGAATCAGATTCTAACTGTGCTAGAAGACGCCACAGTGGACTTCCATCCCTGAACTACATTTCCACACTTGACCTCCAAACATTTGACCATAAATCCATATTGAAGTGAAACCACGACCTTTGTGTGCCTCCTTTACTTTCATTTCAGTCCTTGTTTCTGCCTCTTATGTGTTGCATCCTTTGCTTGCTCTCCTCTCGGTGCATCCTCTCCTCAGCGCTGCGTCTCCACGTTTTCCTCTCGTTCGCTCTTCATGAGTCTTTGTTGTCTCGTTCGGTCTCATCTGTGTGGCGTCCACGCTGCTGTCTGCAGGCGTTCAGGCTCTGGTCCTTCTAATAGTACCATCTATTGTCTGCTATTTGACAAAGGACCCGAACATCAGTATCCCAGTCACACACACACACACACACACACACACACAGTGGATGGATGTCTGTGTGTGGCAGGTATGGTCATTAGGACGGGGATCAATATGCGCACTCAGTGGACCTCTGTCTCTCTCCGTTTCATTCTCTCCGTATCTGCAGCACGATTGATCCACTTACAATTAAGCGAGCTTGTCGAACAGGTCAGGGGAAATGTTGTCCCGCGTCGGGGCCTCAACCCCCCCGAGCGGCCCGGCCGGGTCTGATCGATGGTCCAGGGTGACCCGGTCCAGGTGCCTCTCTGTTGCTCTGCGAGACGAGTTTGTGTCCTCTGGCAAAACAAGCTGGCGCTCCGGCTCGCCTCAGACCGCGGGGCGCTGCCAGCTGAGGGCGGGACACCTGTGTTTGCAGTGTCATTGAGACCTTCTGGTCCCAGAGACACAACCGCTCTGCAGAGCAAGCGCTGTCCTACGCAAGGCTGCTGCTAAAAATAGGATTTCATTCTGGTTTGCTTTGCATAAAGTGCTATGAATACGCAACCTTGTGTCCTCGGAATAACATTTATAAAGTACTAATTTATTTTCCCAAACACGGAAACATTCAGAAGCAGCAGATAACTTTTAGGATGGCTTTGACTCCACGTTTACTTAGTAAAACTTATTGACTCACATTGTTTTCTCAGTATGTTAATAGAAAACATAAAACAATAAGTTAAAGCAGAGATTTAACCTTTATGATAAATGTGAGTCGTAGCAGGGAATAATCTGTGGGACTTTATCTTGTGTTTGCCTTCAAATGTTTTCTTAAAACTGAGAAAAATCTGTCAAAAAATATTACAGCATCATTCTGGGATAAAAAATAATATACGGACAACAAAATATGAAGATAGAAAATAAGAAAGCAGGAATATTTGTACAAGAAAACTCTCACTTCTTTTTTATGATTGCCATTTTTTGACGTATCTTGTGGAATAGATGTCAGTATTGTGCATGTAAAGAGCTCCTCAAAAAGTTAATAAGTAAACAAATAATCCAAATAAAATAACAAAAGTAATTATAAAAAAAAAGTAAAAAAGATCACAGGGTTTACCTGAAATATTTTGGACTCTGTAATGACAAAAAGAGCAACAAGAAAAATAAAGAAAAGGATTTAGAGTCACACAGACTGAAATTCAGAAAAATCAACAACAATGACACAAAAAAACATAAAATCATACAAAAAGTTTGGTTTGAAAGTATGTTAGGATGTCAAATATGTAAACCAGCATCTGTAACGTCTTCCCAAATCTTCCCAAACGTTCCCTGACGTCGTGGACGATCTTCTCTGGAGTGCAGCGAGATGTTTATCGATCCGGTGTCTTTGTGAGGGAGGAAGGTCAGATTTCCAGTTTCCTAAAACGCATCATTTCCCAGCTGTACTGGCGAGTGAAATGAAGCGCTTAACAGAGTTATTTATTTTCTCTGAGCTGCTTTTTATACAGCGTAAAGTTCAGAGTGTTTCTCTGCGAGGCGGTTATGTATTATTGTTTTTATGAATCTTGAAATGAAAGGTTGACACTTCTGCTGTTGCATATAATAAGTTGAAGACTCTGCCATCGATCCATAATTGCTCCTTAAACATGCAGCCGCAGAATTCAATACCTCAAGATGTTTTTCATACTAACTTCAGAGCAAAACAATGTCCGGAGAATCATTAGCACAAACCAGATGATTGGCCGAGTCAGACACGTTCTCACTTACTAGAAAAAGGCTTTTTAGTGCAGACGGACATCATGCAACTGCAGAAATCAGTGTTTTGTTGCAGTTTGTTGCAAGATTTTGGCAGATAACAAGACATCAGCAGGTGACAGTAGTTCCTAAATCCTGTCGTCTCTCAAATTAGACATTTTTATTTGCATCTTAATGTAAATTAACCTTCTTCTTGACCCGTGAATGTTCTTCCTGTTTCATGCTGGCAGCTTAATAGATCAACACGTTTACTCTCTCGCTGTTAATTCTCTGGAAAGAAGAATTAACAGCATTTTTAAAAAGAAATTAAACAGGCTCTCCTTTCGGTAAAGTCTCGATAAGTTCAGGGTTGCAGTGCATGTGTGAAAACACCTCATTGATATTAAAAAGCTTCATTACAAACTGTGTAACCAAACCAAACCGTGATGCCGAGGTGCAGCACCAGTCTGGCAAAAACAACACTTCTAACTGGTGATAAGTTACTTTTTAACGATCTGCTCCTTTGTTCTTGAGAAACCAGCTTCATCCATCTGCTCTAATAGTTTGGGTCCCATGTTAGGGATTTTTTTT
>CAFUXE010000017.1:82252-96789 GCA_903364295.1 Serranus cabrilla | reverse complement strand
ACACACACACAGACACACACACACAGCTGGGATGCTGGGGTGCTGGATATGGCCCAGCATTTTAGCAGATGGCCTGGGTGCTACGCTATCAGTCACCATAGTAACATGCTCTCTTTTTCCTCTTTCTCTCTGTCTTTCTCTCCCTCTCTCTAGTGCTAAGAGAAGGAAAATGGCAGACAAGATTCTTCCGCAAAGGGTGAGGCTGCATATTTTTACCTTTGTGTTTTTTTTTATGTCTCTGTGTGTGTGTGTTGTTATCTTTTGTGTGCAGGGGAGAAAAATCCTGGTTGGTTTTTGATGTCAGGGGTTCTTGGAAGGCGCAGAGGGCCAGATGATTATGTGTTATTTCCAAATGAGGAGAGAGAGAGAGAGAGGATGAAGGGAGCGATCAGGAGGTTTTAGGCTTTTTTTTTATTAAGGGTTTTTCTGTTATTTTGATGGTGGCTCGTTGATTTAAATCCAGCGGGATATGGCATGGCAGAGGCGCAACCACAAGTAAAGAGAATCGCCTCGTTTCCACAGGTGAGTATGTGCCGACTGAGGTTTTTTTCTCAGTTTTCGGCCCCCGTCACCTCACCACATCCTGGACCCGGCTCACAGAAAGCGTCCACACTGAAAACTACGGAGGTCTGGAGCGTCTTGGCTCAGGTCTTATCCCCTAACATAACCCAGACAGGGAGATAGCAGCAGGCACGGCTGGGGCGCCACTCCACAATAATGAGTCAGGGACAGGGAATGTCTGCCACACTCCTCCGTCTGCTCGGCACCTCGGCCCCGGTGAAAGGCAGCGAGATGGAGATAGAGAAGGAATGAGAGGAGAACAATGAAGGCAGCCATTTAGAAAGAAACATGAAAGAGGGAAGAAGAAGAGGGAGGGAGGAGAAGGACTGTGTGTGTGTGTGTGTGTGTGTGTGTGTGTGTGTGTGCACAGTTTGGTAAGTAAGCAGCAGCCCTTGATGCTCCGAGGACTTTCATCGGTATGGTAATGTCTGAGTCCTGGCTGGTTGGCTGCACACTCTGCATCTCATTTTTATCCCCCAGTGTCCCCCAGAACGGTGCGGACCGCAGGATTAATGGCGAGCTGGGCTGCAGTTTGGGAGAAAAATAAGTCTCACATGGAGGAAATATCACACAGAATTTATCCTCCTCTTCCTAATTTGAGTTTTTAATAATCTGATTAAGTTTTTATTTGACGACAAGGTGCCCTTAGTCTCCTTAAACTTGATTAATGTCAGGTGTTAGTACGGAAGCTTGAAAGTTTGGAGAATGGCCATTTTGTTGTCAAGATTATGAATATGCTTCAATTTTGATATGGTGTTTGAAAAATGCAACGTAATCTTGCATTTCATCTGCATCAGAGTTGTCAAGCTGATCCATGAAAGCGACTTGCAGCTGCAGGTTTTTGTTCCAACCGAGCAGGAGCACACCTGATACAATAACCAGCTCAGTGCAGCTCATTCAGGTGATTGGAGGAGGTGAGTCAGGTGAGCTCCTGCTCAGTTAGACTGAGAACCTGCAGCCACATCGACTCTATTTAAATTTTTGTCTTGTTTTTATCTTGTATTTCGTGTGTAAAGCAATTTTATTTGGATTTTTTTCTATTTTTGTTTTCATTCTGCATATAGGTTTTTATTCAATTTTTATTTGGATTTTATTTGGATTTTTCTCTGGTTTTTATCCTTTTATATATTTAAATTTTTTCCTTTATTTATTTAAAAAAAAAAATCTTGTTTCTTTTAATTTATTTCTCCATCACTTTCTCCCTCTCTTTTTTGACTCTCGAGCTGCTGCAACATACAAAGTTCAGTACCAGTCAAAAGTCTGGACATACATTCTCATTCAATGTTTTTTCTTTATTTTTTGTTATTTTCAACATTGTAAAAAAAAGTGTTAAACCTGTCAAGAATATGTTTTAGATTTTAGATTCTTTGAAGTAGCCAACTTTTGTAAACTTCTGTTATTCTCTCAATCAGCTTCATGAGATTTTCACCTGGAGTGGTTTTCAGTTAACAGGTGCACCTTGTTAAGAGTTAATTGGTGGAATTTCTTGCTTTCTTAATGTATTTGACACCATCAGGGCAGAATGTGGCTACTTTAATGAAATATAAAACATATTCTGGTTTGTTTAGTTTACCACATAATTCCATATGTGTCCCATTATTGTTTTAATGTCTTTAATATTAATCTACAATGTAGAACATTTTATTATGAGAATGATAAGGTGTGTCCAAACTTTTGACTGATAAGTCATTTTGATGCTGATACGTTCTTACTTCAGTAAGTTCTGAATGCAGGAGTTTAACTTGTAGTGGAGTAATTTCTCAGTGTGGTTTTAGTACTTTTACTGAAGTAAGAGATTTGAATACTTCTTCACCACTGTGCACATGTATGTGTTACTAAATATTATAAAAGAATTTGTCATTTCCTTTGATTCTGAACTTTCTAAAAACCCCAAAAAGTGAATGTGTTTTGCTTAATTTCAGGGGGAAATCGGACATCAAAAACATTCTGTATTTAATGTCCTTGAGTGTTTTAGCGATATTCAGAGTGTGATCTGAGGATTTTAACGCGAGTCTGTCTTCCCTCCTGCAGATCCGTGAGCTGGTCCCTGAGTCTCAGGCCTACATGGACCTGCTGGCCTTTGAGCGCAAACTGGATCAGACCATCATGCGCAAACGTGTCGACATTCAGGAAGCGCTGAAGAGACCGATGAAGGTAAGGACAAATAATCAGGAGCCAGCAGCTCCACTTCACCTCACTGAGTGTTATTACTCTTGATAACTAATGTACAGTTTAAAAGAGGACTCTAATTTACACTTTTTAAAATTTATTTAATCTTAAAACACCAAAAACAAGATTTTAATCAGTGTCACTGTGCAGTGATGTTTGTCCTGTATATCACAACTTCCTGCACAATTATCCATCATAGAAATATCTGTAAGTAAAAGTTGTGTGTGGTTATTTTCTTGTTTCATCTTTTATAGTTGTTTATATTTTATTTTTGTTTTGTTTGTATATTCATCTTGTTTTTTAATCTTGTGCAGAGTGTATACAGCTATTTTATTTGTATTTATTTTATGTCTTTTTTATATCAATTTTTTATTAAGTCTATGAAGCTGTTTTATTTAATTTTCTTTCTGTATATAGTGCATATAGCTATTTTATTAGTATTTATTTGTCTTGTTTTTATCTTGTATTAGGTCTAGATTAGGTTGTATTATAAAGCTTTTATAAAGTTTATAAAGTTTTATTTTTATTTTTATTGTTTAATTTATTTATGTTTTGTTTATTATCTTGTATTAAGTCTATGTAGCTATTTTATTTATATTCATTTTTCTCTCTTTTTCTCCTGTTTACAGTGTATATAGCTGTTTTATTTGTATTTTTGCTTAATTATTTTATTTTTATTTAATTTTTGTCTTGTTTTTATCTTGTATGTAGTGTTTATAGATATTTAATTTTTAAATTTTTTTCTATTTTTGCTTTGTTTTTTGTTTTCATCCTGCCTGTAGGTTTTTATTTTATTTTTATTTGTATTTTAATTATATTTTCCTCCTGTTTTTATCCTGAATATATTTTTATTTTTGTCTTGTTTTTTATTTTGTTTCTTTTTTTTAATTTCTCCGTCACTTTTCTCCTTCACTTTTTTAACTCCTGAGCTGCTGCAACAGTTGTGTATTTTCCTACCTTGGCCTCATTAAAGTTTATACCTTAAATACCTTTTCTTATTGAACGAATCACTTCAGACGCCTGCAGCATGAAATTGTAATAATAGACTTTGTGAAGCGCCCGTTTAATTTGTGGTATTTTCATGTGCCCTTGTGTCAGCAGCAGAAGCGTAAACTGAGGCTTTATATATCCAACACCTTCAACCCTGCCAGACCCGACGCCGATGACTCAGATGGCAGCATTGCATCATGGGAACTGCGAGTAGAGGGGAAGTTGCTGGATGACGTGAGTTGTGCATAGTTTAAATCTATGTTTTTTGACAGTGAAATAACTTTTAAAAAGTGAAGTTATCTGCTGCAGGGTGTATGTCGTACTATGTCATTAAATAGCTGCCTGTCCTCTAAAAAATAACCAAGATCATAATCTTCCCATTTAGTATGAAAGTGTGCCGCTCGGGGTCGTTTTTGGCCAGCAGTCACTCTCTCTAATGATGTCTTCAAACAAGTGGGGACAGAAAGTATCGGCTGGCTCGGGACATGAAAGCAGCGACTGATGTTATGGAGAGTGTTTAGAGAGACTGTAGATGCAGCTTGAAAGGCAGCAGGATCTTACATTTGTTCTGGACTTTAAGCTTCAAAAAAGCTCTGATGTTCTTAGCAGTCCGGGGCAAGGCCGTCATCTCACAGCGGTAGGAAGCATTTAGGTTTCACAAACCACAAATATTTCTGGTTGAGCTCGGAGGAAGTGGACCCTGAGAATGTCTAGTTTCTCTCTTTCCGTCTGATCTCACTCGGCCTCTTGTGGGTATCGTTGCTATAAGCACAGACACGGAGACTAATGCTTGCTTTTGCATGTGTGCGTCTGATTTTAGACGATATTTGACCACCTGTGTGTGTGTCCCCTTTCACAGGCGGGGAAGCAAAAGAAGAAGTTCTCTTCGTTTTTTAAGAGCCTGGTGATTGAGCTGGACAAAGACCTCTACGGTCCTGACAACCACCTGGTTGAGGTCAGTTCAAACTCGGCGGCTGCTCTCTGTTCACAGAGGAAGAGGCTCATTTTAGAAGTGAGCTATCAGATCAACCTTTTACCTGCTCTCACTCAATGTTTTCACACTTTTTCACCTTTTTAAATGAATGAATGTCTTCAGTTGTGGTGCTCTCTTTCCTTTCTTCTCGCACTTTTTTGATTGTTCCAGCTTTCTTTTCTTTTTTTATTTCTCATTTAACTCCTTTCCACAGTTTTCAATGCAGGAACTCGATTCAAACACCAGGACTTTCAGCTCAGTTAGAGCATTATTGATGTGACTTTTATCATCCGTTCCTTTCACACTTTCTGAAATGTTTCAGTTTTTATGGGAAAAAAACTGAATGAATAGACAGAATTTTCTGAATTTTTCGTGCCTTTTGAACTATCATCTACTCATTCAATCTTTCAGCCAGAAACTCAATTCAAACTTTAAAATGCTCAACATCTTTCAGACTTTCTGGGTATTATTCAACTTTTAAATCCTATTTAAACTTTTTGAAATATTGGACTTTCTTTGAGGCTTTGTAAAAAAAGGTTTTTACATGAGTGTGTATGAGACGGAAGGTTTAGAGTTAGAGTGGGTGAGCTGGAAAATATTCTTTAAAAATTATCTTAAACTTGCTCTTATGCCCACAATTTTCACTCTTCATATAAACTTTTTGGCTTCAAACTGTAGGAAAATTTGTGCTCTTTCATACAATGTAGCTACAGGAGCAAACAGACTCACACATTTGGCTCTGTAAGCATGAAAGTGACAGGAACTGCCACATTGACTCCCATAGAAATTTAGACTAGAGACGTCTAGAGAAAAGAAAAAAAGTGCCACTTATCTAATTTGCTCCCGTTCTCACATTTTTGACACCACAATCATAAAATCTATATCAACACGTTCAGCAGAGTCATTTCTCTATCATGATGATAATATTTTATCGATTGGACTAATGTTTTTTGACTGGGAAGCAGGAGTTGAGGCTTAATTTCTATTAAATTGAGTACGAAAACTTAACTTTTCAAGAATATTCTTTAATCTTTTATACATTATTCATCAGTTTAATGTAGTTTAGGGGCAGATTTTCAACATGCAGCGTTCACCCCTTTTCTAAATTATTTATTTAATTACAGCTGCAAACAAGCTGGGAAGGTAATAGAGTAAAATCTGTGAGAATTTTTGAAGAGTTGACACATTTTGGCTTCAGCACAGAAGCTGTTAGATTAAGTTTCATGTGAGGATAAAATGCTGATGTCCACCTTTTAGGCAATACTCAATGCTACTATTATTAACTAAAAATTTATTCAGAAAGCTTATTTAAGTATATGTACTGAAACCATTCTGCAGAATTACTCCATTACAGGTAAAAGTATCAAAAGTAAAAGTACTGGTTATGCAGAATGGCCCAACTTTGATGTCTAATATATCCAAATATATTATTATACACTACAATATTATTCAGTTTAATATGAAGCCAGAAAACAAACTAAAGCCTGTTAGTAGGTGAGCTGCAGGGTGTCACAGGTGAAGCTAATTGCAGTAACGAAGCATCTCACACCTCTCGTCCAGGTGTTTTAACTCCTGCCGGCAGATTAGAGACGTTTTTAAAAGTGTCTCTGCACGAAAGCTTCAATTTTTAGTTTTACTTTTCCACATTCACATGCGGTCAACTTGTTTATCACCTGGCGGCTCGGTGCTTTCATCGCAGATCACATCCATTAGTAATCAAGTTTTTGTACGCGGCTGAAATGAGTGAATCAGTCTGTCAGGGTCAGCGGCTGCCTTTTCAACATGCACAGCACAGACATTCGCTCAGAATTGTTATTTTGTGATGATTTAAGCTGCAATCACCCCAACTAACCTGCTCCTTTTTAAAAAGAAATCAAAGTAAAACAGACTGAAAGAGCGGACCGGACCCTCTCTTCTTTCTTAATAATTTGATTTTGTATAACAACAGAAAAGAGACACTTTTTCTGCAAGGTTGTTTTAACATGCAGGTGTGAGAGCTGGAGGAAAACAAGTGCTCACTTATTAAAAACAATCATTAGCTGCCCTTCACTTTGTATCTTCACAAAATGTATTGACTTTAAAAACCCACTTTAGGAGTTCCAAAGTGAAATGTATGACTTCTCAAGGTTCTTCCTTTTAAGAGGGGTATTTTGGCGAGGCACTCAGGTGCATCGCTTTGAATGATTTTCCATCAAAAGAAATTTTTCTCTACCTTGAGGTACAATCAGTGCTTAATCTGTTCTAATTCAGCCGTTGGTTGGAGGTAAACATGACTCTGTGTTGCATGCCAAGTTACTGCAATCCACTGTACTGACGATGATGCTCAAAGTGCTTTTCTTTTCACTTTCTGAAGCAGTTAAGAGAAAAAGCATTTTATCTGCAAGACTAAAAACACTAAATTATCTGTTAATAGTTGTATTTTAATGGGCGGATGTTGAGTTTTTCTGTTATTAAACTGTAAATCTGCAGTGTGACAACACTCAGCTGCGCAGCCACATGGTTAACCTTTCACTATCTGGGTTTCTCAGCACACTGAGTTTGCCAAACCACAGACTGTTCACTCTAGGTCAACGCCAAGGCTGCCAGAGACAGGAGCTCTCAGATCACTGCTTTGTCAGTTTGATAATGGTGCCAAATCTGCTGCTTCAAACAGTCTGCAGCTTCCTGAAAGCTTTCAAATCTTCAACTCTGAATATTCAAGTTAAAGTTCAGAAGGAAACACATTATTAGCTAGTTAAACTCTCAACAAGTGCAAGGTGGTTATAATGTTCACTAGATTAGATTTTTAGCGTGTAACAAAGAAGTTTTCAGATGCTTTTCTTCAGTAGAAGAACTAAAACCACACTGAGAAATTACTCCACGACAAGTAAAAGTCCTGCATTCACAACTTACTTAATAAAAGTATGAAAGTATCAAAAGTAAAAGTACTTCTCCTGCAGAATGGACCCACTCAGATATTCAAAATATATTATAATATTATTATTATTGATGCATTTTTCATTTAGGGTTAATTTGAACTATTTAATCTACTTTTAGGTGGTTTGATTTTGAAAAGTCCTGCATTCAAAACCTAAGTAAAAGTATCAAAAATAAAAGTACTCTTTATGCAGAATGGACCACTTAGAAATCTGATATATCCAAATATATTATTGGATTATTATTAATGATGCACTGATTAACTACGTATTTACTGTTATGATGTTTAATTTAAAAACATGCCTCATGACTAAATTGATCATGTTTTTTATGTTAAATCTCGACCTGAAAATTAACTAAAGCTGTCAGCTAAATGTAGTAAAAAGTAAAATATTGTACATAATATGGAAATACTCAAGTAAAGTACAAGTACTTAAAAAATGCACTTATTTTAACATGTATTTGATCATAAAGAGTCGTATTTAACAAATTAAAATGTCGATAACTTGTAAACAAATACAAAAAGTGCAAAGGATGCATGTTGAATAGATAAATATTAGATGATAATGTAATAGATTACTTTATACAGGCTACAAACACTAGGCGATTAATAAATCTATAAATAGATAAAATGCTTTTCTTGCTGTTTCTTATATTCAGTTGTATTGTTTTATATTTTAATATCATATTTCATACTTTGTTTTAGTTTTTTTTCATCATCACTTTTATGTCTTTTTCATGATGCTTTGCTTGTAACTTTATTATATTTATTAATGATGCTGCTGAGCACTTTTTAACTATACAAGTAAAATGTGTTATTAATATTATAATGATATTGTGTTTTCCACAGCGTGCAATTTCAACTGCATTAAGTAATTCCCATGTTTAATTATCTAAAGTGTATCATTGTTTATTTCACCAGCAAGGACGACAACCATCAACAAAATGTGCTGAAATGATTTATTGATGATTAATGTGTGATGGCGGGAAGCCGCTCGTTATTTATCGTGTGTCGTCTGTGATGTGGGGAAGTTTCAGTGGGAGTTCACTGCAGCAGGAGGGTCAGGGTCTATAAATACAGCCTGAACAATACGGGGTTTCTGAGACAGAAGCTGAAACTGATTTTAGAGTAGGAAAATTAATCGTAAAACGATATATAGTGGCTGATTTTTTGAGCTAAAATGAACATTTTTAATGTGGATTGTACACTGATTTTTCACCACTGAGCTACTTTCTCAAACATAAAAAATATAAGATATTTAACAACATTTCAGACATTGTGAGCCAATTCTATGAATGATAACTGAAAGAATAAATAGGAATAAAATAAATGGCTAAATAATCATAATTACTGTTCAGTTTCAGCCAATTCCTGACTATTTAAAAAACACCCTTTCTATATCACGCCAAGCAACATTTTCTACATTATATAAAGTGTAAAAAAGTTTTCATAACAGACATATCAGACAGTTTATACACTGATACCGATATGCCTTTAAAAGGCCAATATCAGCCGATAATATCGATAATAATACAGATATATATCTATATCTGTCTGGGTCTAATTAAAGGAAGGTCGTGTAGTTCTGCTCCTGACACTCTGCTATGTGGCCTCAAAATAAGCATTTCATTTAGAAAAAAAATGTTTTCCAAGGCTGTAAAAGCAGGAAATAATGTGCCATCCTGATGAATAAAGTGTGAAGCAAACAGATAATGAAGTGTGAAACTAAAAAAAAAATCCTCCTCAGTCAGTCGGTCGGTCTGTAGCTAACGTGTGACGCTTTTCCCTCTCAGTGGCACCGCACGCCCACCACTCAGGAGACGGACGGCTTCCAGGTGAAGCGGCCGGGAGACGTGAGCGTGCGCTGCACTCTGCTGCTGATGCTGGACTACCAGGTGACTGATCCATAATCACATACAGTCATAAAACACACACCACAGAGTGAATTATAGACTCCGTCTCCATCCTGACGCCCGGCGGCTGTGTGAACGTGTCGTAATGCGATCATGTGTCGTCCCTGCAGCCCCCCCAGTTTAAGCTGGACCCTCGCCTGGCTCGCCTGCTCGGCATTCACACTCAGGCGCGCTCCTGCATCATCCAGGCCCTCTGGCAGTACGTCAAGACCAACAAGCTGCAGGACTCTCATGACAAGGAGTACATCAACTGTGACAAGTACTTCCAGCAGGTACGGACCCTCTGCTCGCTGTAAATCACACTGTTGTTGCATTAATATTACTATCAGTGCTGCTGAAAATATGATGATAGTGGAACAATGTGAGTATGTAATATACAGGGTTTCCATAAAGTCTTTTTACAACTTCAAACATGTATTACAAACAGACAAATATGTGGAAATTATTACAAAATAATGAAAAATATTGACGTTTTTAGATGGACAACATTAGCTGCATGAAGCTCATCCAGACGGTTCTGGATTTGTTGCCATGTCAATGGTTGCCATGGCATCAGTGATCTTTAGCTTTAGGTCAGTGAAGTCCTGAATCTTTGATCCATACATGATATCTTTAACATAACCCACAGAAAGAAGTTTAGTTTCAATAAACCATGAGTTCATTTTCCACGACCTGCTTCATCAACACAAATGATAACCACTGAATAAATACAACTAATCTGATTAAGATATCTAATCAACTGCCTTTTTAATCATCTTTAAGAGACTTTATGGACCCTGTATATGTTTCAGGGTTGCAGTTTTGTGCAGGTTCACTGAAAGTCGACCGTTATCAGTCCATGTACATTTGCTTTTCTACATATTGAGGAAGATAAATGAATGTGTACGAATCTTCTTTTGTCGTCTGCTGCCTCACACACACATGCAGCAATAATTTACTTATTTATTCCTTGAAGGTTCTGCCCCCTTTTTTCCCCTCCTGATTTATTTTACTGGAGTGCAACATGTCCAGCTTCCTTATTTATTTTCTATTTAAGTTTTAGCTTCAATTTTAATTAAGTTCAACCAGGAAAATGCTTGTTTTTTTCCTTCTCTTTAGGGGTCACTGTCACGGACGATCATGATAACTGTAATACTTTGAAAGCACAATATTCTGATGAAACCCTTCTTGCAAACCATCTTCTAACCATTTCAGTTTCTAAATAACAAACGATGTACACCTCACTTTCGTCTTCTGCTATTCAAGTACCAAAACTCTACAGAAAAAAATGTATTTACATGCTTAAAAAAGCATTTTTTCAGCAACCCTGACCCTATTTATCGATATTCTTATATTTTGACCCTCTCTCCAGATCTTTGACTGTCCTCGGCTGAAGTTCTCTGAGATCCCTCAGCGCCTCACCAACCTCCTCCTACCGCCCGACCCCATCGTCATCAACCACGTCATCAGGTCGGTTTCTGCTTCACCGCATTTTTTAAACCCTGATAGACTAAGAAAAGCCTCATGGAGACCAAAATCTCAAAAACAAACATGAGAAAGTATGAAAAAGTATGAATAAGTATGTGTCAACCTCGTGAAGTTTAAAAGAAGTGGACTTAGCCACCTTGATGTACAGCAAAAACGGGTTTATTTGACTCAAAATGGGGCATAAAGTACTAATGATGATACTGAAGAAGAAACTAGCAATTATGACAATAAAAAATAATAAATCAAGTTGGAAGTAGGGTCATTTTCTCATAGACTGCTATACAATCTGACTTCCTTTTGCAGCCAGCTGAGTCGCCCCCTGCTGGCCATTAGAAAGAATGCAGGTTTAAGGCACTTTTGCACTTTTCAGAGCGAGACGCTGCCCTTTGGTATGAAGCAGGATGATAATAAAAGTGTATTTTTTACACATTTTTCCTTGTATTGAATGTAAAGTAGCTGTCTTCTTTTATTATTTGTGCCAAGTTGTATTTATGTTGTTTTTGCCCCTGCTTATGTAGAAAAAAACGCTGGTTTTATAGGATATATTAAAGTAGCTGTAAAAGTTTTGTTTTCCCAGTGTGGCCCAGTAAATGTGGCTTTTTTAAAATAATATTTTATTGAAAGAGACATTAGAAAACAGCCTCGTCACACCAAACCCTCACCGACTGCTGACGGCAAAAGAGAAATAATAAAAAATAAACACTAATGGCAGTAATGACGAAAATACAAATAAAATAAAGTACAAGTACTGAGCTCAGGGACATCAAGTGCAAAGTGTCTTCAAGCTTTTTCTCAATATTTTTCATTTATTATGTTTTTAATTAACTTTAGTACTGAACATGAAAGTAGAATCATTTCAAATAAAATATAATAAAATTAATAAACCACTCCAGTTGGTGTCCATTCGACATCCCAAACTAATTTATCTTGTTGATAATAAATATTTTTTTGTAGGTTTGGGACCGAATGAAAAAAACATCCTCTAAGTCAATATAATGAGAAGAAAATGTCTCGAAATAATGAGAAACTTTGTCAGAATCATAATTCAGTATCTTTAAATATTGAGTGTCTGTCTCATTATTAATTCTCTCATTATTCTGTGATACCAGCTCTTTATTTTGAGATAAGTTAGTCATTATTTCTAGAAGGTCCCTCGTTATAATGACATGCAGGATTTTTTTGTTTTCATCACAAGGCCATTAAAAAAAAAATCTTTTTACTGGAGTTTCTTAGGACTTTTACTATTATGCATTTAACAAAGAAAACAAAAAGGAAAGACCTTTCATTAGGGAACATGGACTCAGTCATATTAATGATTTCTTCCTGCATAAATGAATGTTTGCTCTCCCTCAGCGTGGATCCCAACGACCAGAAGAAGACGGCCTGCTACGACATCGACGTGGAGGTGGAAGATCCCCTGAAGGGTCAGATGAGCAGCTTCCTCCTCTCCACCGCCAACCAGCAGGAGATCGCCACGCTCGACAACAAGGTGAGGAGCACAAACGCTACGTCGACTCTCCTCTGATGCTGTAAATCTCACCGAGCCGCCTCGGGGGAGCGACCGCGTTTATTGTATATATATTTTTAACAGGAGCTCTCGCTTTGTTGAGGCAGGATTTATGTTTCAGAAACGCATTTTAACTTGTAAAACGGACATTTGTTGCTGTTTGTGAGCAGGAAGGAACATTTAGAATGAAATGAGAAATAACTGTGATACAAAACACAAACACCAGCAAGAAGATTCACTGCTTTTATTAAATGTAGGGACAAAGAACTGTCTTTTGCTTATTTTTTTTACTCTTTATTTATTTGTCAAATTGTGGCCCAGAACAGTCGTCACTTCACAGAAAAAAAGGAAAAAATAAAGTTGTAAATCCATCCTACGCCATGATCCCAAATCTGAAAAATGTAACTATTTTGTTTATTGTGATTTTGCTAAATTTCCGCAGAAACTTGTATTGTTATTCTCTTATTATTATATTTTATTTTATTCTATATATCTTTTTATTATTATAAATATTCTTATTTTTTAACAAATATTCATATTGTTTTAACAAATTAAAAAGAGATAAATGCACAAGTAACTAAATATATTAAATTATATAACATTCTCAGCAGTGGTGATATATTTCATTAAGTAAATAAATTGCTCAGCTGTCGTTGTTGCAGATTTTTAGTTACAGATTAATGAAAAAGTTGTTTTTCTTCCTGGATGTTCAGTAAGAAACTGTTCCTGTTTCAGATCCATGAGACCATCGAGTCCATCAACCAGCTGAAGATCCAGAGGGACTTCATGCTCAGCTTCTCCAGAGACCCTAAGGGCTACATCCAGGACTGGCTCAAGTCCCAGAGCCGAGACCTTAAGGTTCGATATTTATATGCACACACACACTCACACACACTCACGCTGCTCCGGTTTAATCTAAAGTTCCACTGAAACGAGTCGCTGCCTTTATTTGGACATATGTTCTGGAGGTCAGGGTGGAAAATAAAAAGGAGAAAGAAGGTTTTATTAAGGTTTTACATACAAGATACGTCCTCAGGTCAGTATAAAACGTAAAGAATAATCATTATAATAAATAAAAACAGAAGGCATCAAATTCAGAATTCACAGTTTGAACACAAAAATATGATCTATGTTCAGTTTTTAATTAAATAAATGTCAAAAAGAATTAGAAAATTCTATTTTTAAGCTTTTGTTTAGGTTTTTTTTATAATTTTATTACTATTATTATTAAAGCTTTTAAAAATTATTTTACAGTATTTTGTCATCTTTTTTTCTTTTTAATTTATTTTATCTAGTTCTTCACATAGCTTTTATTTACCTATGATGTTATTATTATTATTATTATTATTATAGCTTTTAAATACATTTTATGGTATTTTATTGTCAAAATTGTCATTTTTGTTTGGACTTTTTACTTTATTGTATCTAATTTTTTATGTTTTTGTTGCTATTATTATTGTTATTATAGTATATTATAGTTTTTTATTGTTGTCATTGTTATTGTTGCTTTTTGTTTAATTCAGTCTCAATTTATTTGAACAGTTTTACTGCCGTTATAGCATCTTTTTTATTACATTTTCATCATTTTTCTTGTCTTGCGTACTTTGATCTCAACCTGTTAAATTGTTTATATCTTTACTTCTTTCTTATTATCTGTGACGCACTTTAAACTGTGTAAAAGCTGGCGTACAAACAGAGTCGTATGATGACTGATTTCCTCTCCATTGGCTGTAGTTAATGACAGACGTGGTGGGGAACCCTGAAGAAGAGCGGAGGGCGGCGTTCTACCACGAGCCCTGGTCCCAGGAGGCTGTCAGCCGCTATTTCTACTGCAAGGTGAGGAGTCGTCTTTTTTACACTCACATCACAAACCGAGCTCTGCCTCGAGCGGCTCACATGACGTGTTTCTTCTTCTCCTCTTTCCTCGACAGATCCAGCAGAGGAGACAGGAGCTGGAACAGGCCTTAGCTGTCCGCAACACCTAAACCTAAACCGAGCCCCTCGCCAACCCCTGCATCTGATTTCAGAGTGTGTGTGTGT
>CAFUXE010000017.1:63376-82028 GCA_903364295.1 Serranus cabrilla | reverse complement strand
TTTTAGAGGAGGAGGTTTTCTCACGTGCCGAGGCCCAGATCTCGACGCACACGTGCATATTTGAGGACATCATCATTAACCGCATGTGTTCAGCTGCACCCTCGGAGGTCGAGCCCTTCAGACCACAAGCATCCTCAGACTCACTGCCGTATAAACAAAAACCTCCTCTCCCTCCGCTTCTGTAAATACGTCACAAACACGTCAACACGAACTCTGAGCCGGCTGCTCACACACCGCTGTGTTTTTTGGACTCTCATCTCGAAAGCTGCTGCGTTCGACAGAAACGTACATGATGTAACTCTGTGTCACAGTCGATCCTCGCTGCGCTCTGAATGACTCTTCGTATTTTATTTCATTTCCCAGCTCTCTCCGAAACCGTTTGATTGTTTGACTGTAGGTGTGACTCTGTGTGTGTTTTTGTTTGTTCTCATTAGGAGAGTGTTTTTCAAAGATTAATTACACCAGCAAAGTCGAGATTATTAGTGCGACACATTCGGTTGCAGGGAATCAATTCCATCTCTAAACCTGAGGTGTGATTTCATTCATTATCAGGTTTGAGTGAATTAATTGGAAAACATCCAATGTGTCTCATTTCAGTCTTATTCGCCAGTAAACTTCTTTTTACTGTAATTCCTACAACAGTATTAGGTCAATTAAGTGAACTTAAGTATTATCACAGCGAGAATTGTGTTTTAATGAAGGAGAAACTAAGTATTGATCATCGTAATAATAGCTTTTCTTCCCTTAAAGGGACAGTGTGGATTTTTTTAAAGTGGGTTTGTTTGGGTTAATTATCCAAAGTCAGTGTGTTGTGCAGAGTAGATGGAGGTCAGCATGTCTCCAGTTTGGAGAATCAGGCAGAAGTACTGACATGGAAGCTAAGCAATGTACTGCTGTGGATGGGGGCAGCAGCTTTATGTATTTTAGCCAAGTAAAAGATCAATATCAGTTCAAGTTTACGCTATATTTGGAATATTTTCTCTGCTTATCTCACCGTCCGACAGCCCTGTTCAAGTTTACGTGGGTGGAGCTGAAGCTTTTCTATGTTCACCTGAAAGCCACCAGACTCCATTGATAAAAACAACAATTTTAACTCACAGAACACAGAAGCTGCTGGTCTGACGCTGCCTCAATCAGATAGTTTGTTTGTGTTATTATGTGACTTTGGTGTTTTAAAAGGGTTTGTTTGCATTCACCAAAGTCACACAATAACACAAAAAACTAAACAAAAGAGGCAACGTCAGACCAGCAACTCCTGTGTTCTGTGAGTTAAAATATATGTTTTTCTCAATGGAGTCTGGTGGCCTTCAAGCGAGCATAGAAGAGCTTTACTTGCCCCGCCATAACTGTAAACAGGGCGGAGGAGGCTAAAATATGATTTGCTGCTGCCCCTGTTTACAGCAGTACAATGTATAACTTCCCCTTCTTATTCTCCAAACTAGGGGCGTCCTGACCGCCATCTACTGCAGGTAATACACTGACTTTGGATAAGTACCTCATACAACCCCACTTCAAAAAAATCCAAACTCTCCCTTTAATCATTGCAAAATGACAAATATGCTGATGCATTATGGGACTTGTAGTCAAAGTCGCTCACTGCCTCTTCCTTGTGTAGTATTTTGCCAGTTAAATGTCCTGAAGGTGTTACCAAAGGTTGCAACAAAGAAGAAGAGAAACATGATCACTGAAACAGAAGTGGGCAAGAATCCTCACCTGGGTTTAACACAAATTGCAGCACATTTCCTTGTAAGGTGGTCATAAAAAACCTGAACAATCTGGGCAGGTTGGCAGAGGATTTAGTCCCGAATGTTTGCCTTTTGTAGCCAATTAGGCCTTAAGGTTTTTTAAACAAACCCTAAAACTGTTATTGCAAAGAACACTTAAGCCCAGGTCGGGAGGATTTTGTCCATTTCTACTCTTTTTATGTTACATGAAGAAGTTTTTTTCTTTTTCTAGAGATGTGAATGTAAATATGTTTTCCCCTAAGAGGGCCAACTGTACAGCATACGACAGACTATTTGTGTGTTTGTTTTGGGGAGGGGGGGCTGAGTTACATGGTGCATTATGGGAGCTCCATGAGTTTTGAATTAGTAGGGCAGGAATGTTAGTGTTCCTCTGTGTACTATCTTGGGTTGGGGTGATTTATTTTAGGTCTAACCCGTAACTATCGTGGGAGCTAGAAGCTGCAACAAAGAAAGACCTCCCTCGTTTTCAATCTCAGTAGCTGTAACACAAGATATAATCAGCACCGATCTCCTTTTACACCTTTTTTTAATGACACTTGACTTGTATGTATATGTTGTACTGTCAGATGGAGGATTTTTTTGTTTCTCAGCAGTCTGAGCTTGAACCTTTTCTGGGTTTCTTTGCACTGTGCTGTCTTTTTGTCGGGACTCTCTTCATCACGGGTGAGACCCTGTTTTTATTATCCCAGCATACACAAAAAGAGATTGGATGACTTCACGACGACCTATGCATGCTCCATGGACATTAATTAGTACATCTGATGAGATAGTATGTGTAAATATAAAAAGCTGGCATAGCAGTCTGTGTGACGAGCAAAAGACTTTTGTTGAAATGCCTTCTGGAAACTTTTTTGCCAAAAATGATATGCCCTACCAGCAACTAACTGTAGGTGTGATTTTTCTGAACTGTGTTTTTGTTACTAGGACTAAGTTATATTTACTGCACTCATTAGAGGAGAAACAGTAGTTAATGGTAGTATCTTAGTCCTGTGTCTGACCTGGATTTGTCTTTGTACGGCACCTTGTTGTCATACAGTCACTGATTCACTTGCACCCTCTTGTGGAGGAAACCAGAAGCTGCAACTCGTGTGTGATTCGGCGATGAGTACCAGAAGATCTGACAAAACGTGAACACGACTACTGTGTCTCCTGTTCCTGAACCCTGACACCCTGTCGACATGTCTGCCCCGCTCCCTGCATGTGTTTGTGAAGAGCGTGAAGTGCTCTTTCTCTCTGTTTACACTGAGCGTCACCAACAGGGAGATGAACGTATACACGACACTGTATATCTGTAAAGAGCAAAACTTGTTTGGTGATTAACTTCAACTACAAAAGAGAAAAAAAAGGGAAAACAGCTGTGACATTGCGAGACAGCCTGGATGTAAATAAAGAAGCGCTTGCCAAAGTTTGTAAATGCCATGATATCTGACGCGTCTTTTTTTTACAAAGTGCTTGACGAACAATTAAAAGTTAATAAAATGATCAAATAGAAAACATTTAGTACATTTACTCAAGTACTGTAGATAAGTACAGTTTGAGGTACTTGTCCTTTACTTGAGTATTTCCATTTTATGTTATTTTTTACTTCTACTTCACTAGATTTTATGGACAATATTGTATTTTTACTCCTGTTCTACTGTATTTTATTAAACCACAACAGTATATTAAGTAGTTAAAATTAGCCACTTGAGAACATTAAAACACTTCTTTCATAAATGCATCAAAAATTATTCAATAATATATTTAGAATATATTCTGCATAATGAGTTCTTTTACTTTTGATCCTTTAAGTACATTTTGATGCTTTTTTTTGTACTTTTACAAAGTAAGTTTTGAATGCAGGACTTTTACTTGTAGAGGAGTCATTTTACAGTGTGATATTAGTACTTTTACTCAAGTAAAAGAGCTGAATACTGAATCTGAAGGTAACTAAACAACAGTAAAATCAATAAGTTAAAATAGAGAGTTTTTAAAAGAGATTTAAAGGGAGACAATAGCTCCCTAATTGCGTTCAGGTTCATATGGGGTCAGGAGGTCAACTGTGTAATATGAAGTTTAGCCCCTAAAGGCTTTAAAAGTGATCATTCAAATTTCAAAATCCGCTCTATAACAGACTGGGAGCCAATGAAGTGATGATGGTGCTTCCCTGCAGCATTTCCAATCAGCTCATTGAATTTCTGTTGAGTGAGTCATGAGAAAAGAGCATCGCAGTAATCTGATCAAGATTAAATTAATGCATGAGTGAGTTTCTTAGCAAATTCTTGGTACTGTTAGAATGACTCAGATCTCTTTCTTAAAGTGGTACTGCACACTGAAACGTGTGGTTTTTCTTATCTGTTCACTAAATGATAAACTGTACTGTATAAATCAAACAAGTTATGGTGTTAATAGTGTAATAATTTGCATTTTATGGTTAAAAAATGGCTCAACACACCCTCTACTGTTTCATATCAGCCCTGAACTTTGCAAAGCATTCAAAACTGTACTAAAAGTACAAAAGTATATGCGTAATATTTAATTAATGACATTTTTTCCATTACTTTTGATACTTCAAGTACATTTTGATGCTGATACTATTGTACTTTAGGTTTTGAATGCAGGACTTTTGTAGTGGAGTAATTTCAAAGTGTGATATTAGTACTTTTATGTAAGTAAAGGATCTGAATTCTTTTACAACCAGGTACCTTTTTGTACCTGAGGTCACAAAAAGAACCAACTAAAATATATTGTGACTTTAATAAACAGGTTTAATACTCAAACATTTAATTAATAAAATGCACCCTTTACTATCCACAGCTTTATTAGTTTGCTCCTCAGCAGAACTCCCCTCCAGAGATGACATAAAAAAAAAAACCTGTGGTGACCTGAAAAAGCAGTCCCCAATTATGCAAATAAATGCACAGCCCTGCTGAATTACCCCTCGCTAAAAGAACACTCTCATACTGTGCATGCAGAGCGAGGATCATTGGTGGGTTTAATGCATGAGCGAGGCGTTTCTCACAAGGTGGCAGACAGGCATTTTATTGTTCCCTGACCTCACCACAAGGAAGCAGGTGGAGGCCCTTTTCCACAGCGTTCTGCAGCGGTGGTGTAATCCTGACTGCAGCCCCTCAGAAAGAGCCTCTTTCACTCTGCTGCTCCACTATTCTCCCACAAAGTTTTGTGGGTGGGTGGGGGTTGAGGGGCCTCAGTGCGCTCGACTTAGAGCAGAGGAGGGAGTGAGTGAAGTAAGCCATTCAGCTTGTTGAACCATCGCGCTGTGAAGGTTAACCACCCACACCACGGCAGGCCTTGGGTAGGGAGACGCGACCCTCCCTCTGGGCACTGGGTTCACTCTTCTCCCCAAAGACATATGTACAAAATACTCGCCAAAGCCCAGGGAGGCCCGGGCCGGGGTGGAGATTTACCGTCTTAATGTGGGGAGACGAGGCGGGGCGGGCTGCTTTAGAACAAACTGTTCACTGCCTCGGGGCGCTGCAGTCAAGCTTTAAGACATACCGGGAAGACGACATTACATTACTCTGAAGAAGAGCACGCCATCCTGACTGACCACAGGATTTTTATGCCATATTTCCCTTTCTTAAGCTCTGCCCAGCAGATAACATCTACCTCCAGGACTGTCTGTCCAAGCGTGCTGCACACAGATCTTATAAACATTTGTCTCCTTGTCTAATGAGACTGAAACAAGCATTTTTACACTCTGAACAGCATGAATGAAGAAATGACTCAGAACGGAAATATCACTCTTTAATACCTCTTACAAAAGAAAAGAAAAGGCAGCTGACAGCATCAGCTTGGTTCCAGTTTCATTTTTAACATCCTCACCAAGGAAGAATTATGGCTCAAGTTTTTATCAGTTAATCATCAACACTGAAGGCCTTTGTTCATTTCCTATTTCAAGACACAACTGGAGTATAAATATTGTTGCTCGGCTCCTGTTTGAATACATCAATGTGAGGAATACTAGTAGAAGTAGTCCACGTTCACACACCTCTATGACTCACAGTCGTCTAGACACGACAATCATAGACTTGTAAGTCAGAGAGATACTCGTTTGTCCTGGGCAGAAGGATTTTCAGCTGGAGGAACTTCTGCATCAGCACATATTTGCTCTGTCAGTGTCCACGATGCTGTTCTTCAGCTGATCCTGACCTTTCTGCCAAATACAAGGGCGTGAATTTCACTATATGGTTCACAAAAGTACCACATAATTCACATTATTCTGTGTGTATTCTTTTGTCCAGACAGAGTTCTTGAGACCTCTAGGTGCTGTTGGCCTGTTCCTGTTCAAAGAGAGCCATAGCTAGATGTGAGCGTGACCCCAGTCCCTCCAGGTTGCTGAGGACGCAGCGGTGGTAGATATCCTCACTGAACCGCGGGTTGCACGCTCGCCGCACGTATTTCTGGATCAGCGCCGGCTCTACAGCTCTGAACACATGTAAGCCCGAGTAACGGACAAATATGTCGTACACGTCCATGCTCTCCAGCAGCTCCTCGTTGTCCAAGATGTCTGCGGCCATTTTGGTTCGTGCGGTCATGTAGTCCGCGTTGTAAAAGCAGGCCTCGTCGAAGACATGGCGGTCGAAGTGGCCGTCTCGCAGCGACTCGGAGGCGAAAGAGGAGGAGGCGGCTGAGGGCTGCTGGTCGCGGTACATGACAGCAGGGCTGTACTCTTGGAAGTGGATGGGGAAGAACACCTGCCAGTTGCTGATGGCGTTCATTCTGCAGCGGTTCAGGAAGTCGGCATTGACCTCCGTCCACACGCCAGCCAGGAAAAACAGCGTGTCCACGGGGTGCTTTTTAGAGATGATGTCCATCAGTTTGACCTGTGAGGGAACCTCTGTCTTCACGCTAATCCAGGGGATCTTCACGTCCCCGTAGCGCTTCTCCACCTCTCCGATCATGGCCTTAATGCCGGCAAACACATCAGTCTGGCTGACTCGCTGTGCATCAAAGGGATCGTAGATGAACAGGAACGTGAGTAAAACGTTGTCGTGGGTGTCCAAAGTGTTCATCACATACATGTCGAGGAAGTTACCAACATAGTCCTGATCCTGTGCAGTGACAGGCAGGATGACCTGCACCCGGGTCGCTTCCGTCACATAGGGCATCGGGATAATCTCGACCGCACTGAGAGGTCGCAACAAGTTAACCCGTTTGGCGATGACTTGACTGTGTCCTTTCTGGGTGTAGGCCTCCAGTGCAAGGTCCAGCACATACTCCATACCACGTGTGGGGTCAAATCTCCGGTAACCGTTGAGAAGACGGCGCTTGCGAAAGCGTAGCTGCGGCTGGTAGCGTTCATTTAGACGCTCCACCGCAATCTCCAGAACTGCATTTACATCCGCACGGTCGGCCCCTCTCATCTCACACTTGGGGGAGCTGTCAATGCACGAGTAAATGTGCTCCTCAGTAAAATACTCCCAGTTTATGACCTCAAAACGTGTTCGTGGTTTGAAGGGAGCGTTGATTCCAACAGGCCACGTGACTCCAGCTTTGCCCTCCGGCGTCAGGTCGCTCAGGTTGTTGATCTGCACCTGATGAGTACACACAGGATCTGTCACATCTAATCATTTTTTCCAAGGTTTTTTATGTGAGTGCTCTGTGGTGTAAAGTACATTTAAAGCCAAGTCAACACAGAGCTAATGAACTATCATTAGCAACTTTAATGATAGGATGAGGCTTCTCAAGCAGATCGTTTTCAAAATGAAGACACTGAAATGTGACACTTCCAGCAAAACCATCCAATCCACTGTCTTGGCTGTCTGACAAGTTTTTATACTATATGTAATTTCTGCCTTGGCTTGAAAAGTCATTTTGGTTGAGAGGAGAACAAAAATACACTTTTCACTGGCACTGGCCCATCACATAAAAATGTATAGTTGTTTATAGTTGAGAGAAAGTAGAGAGAGAAGTATTACAAACCTGCAGCTGCTGTATCTGTACGTAAGTCCACTCCAGCTCAATCTGGCTGAAGCGTTTGTGAAGGCGGTACATGAGATTTGGTTCTGATATAGGATGCACTGTGAAGGCATTTTTAAACTGTAAGCTGTCTTCACGCTCTGGATCTGCGTTTTTTCCCAGCTCAAAGTAACGATAGGTCATCTCCTGTGAGCAACACAAACATCAACACAGAAATGTGATAATCTGCCAATTAAAAATGCCAAATGCATTAAACTGATTAAACTACTTTCTTTCTTTTTTTCATTTCCATGCATATTTCAACTGGTGGTATTTTTTTACCTGGTGCACCTCCACACAGCTGAGACCCAGATAGTCAATAATGCAGCGGCCCAGCCACTCATCAGGTCTCACACTGAGGATGTCATTACGGCAGGTGTCGAGGTGAGGCTGCAGACGGGCCAGCAGACTGCGGGACAGCAGGTAGCCGTAGCCCCCGTGGCAATAACGTGCCTTCTCTTCTCCACCAATAAACTCTTCTGCTCGACCCATATACAGGTCCTGGCCTGCACTGAGGTGGCCCACCAGCTCTGACAGGCGATCTGCTTGCATGTAGGTGTCATCCTGTGCTAAGAGGAACCAGTCGTAGTCAGAGCCGTAGTGCTGATGGAGGTGACGCACCGTCTCGTACATCAGCCACACAGGACGGTCGTCCCCGTGGGCTACCACAGTCATGCCGTGAGGTACTTTAGGGCTTCGCAGGCCGGTGAAGAAGAATGTGCGATGGAAGCGGTGGGCAACTGTGCGATTTACCGCCACGGCCAGCGTGTTGAGAGTGGCCCGGGAGGTCAATACACCCACCAGCAGTCGCTCTCTGATGCCCAGTTCAGTGTGAATATAGCGAGTTCTGAAGAGGAGAGGTGAAGTAAACACACATTGAAAAAACGAATAAATAGAGGACAGTAAAGCAACTTGTATACATCAGAAGAAATAGTCATTTCAACAGCCACACTCTCATCCACACAGGACTGTAAACAATGAGATAAGATTTCAGCATTTGATCTAAGAATTCAAAACAGGATGATTTTTTTATGGATAAAATGTTTGATCTTCTTATCTGGGCTACTGAGACTGTATTTAGAGATTAGACTGGTGTAATCTCTAATCTATCATCAACCACCTATACTATGGTGCATTTAAGATTATTGCAGCTGTGTTTTAAATGTAACTCTATTAAAGAGACAAATTTGAAATGTAGATCTTTGGATATAAATTGTCTTCAGTTTCTTATAACAAGAGATATAAAGTAAAAAATCTTAAACCTTAAATCTGTTGAAAAAGAAGGACATGACTCCACACCCACCTGAGGACTTTCTTGTGTGGCTTGTTTGGGTCCTTGTGATATGGCACGATACGTGGCTGGAAGTCTTCATCTCCAGCTCCCTCCCTTGAGTCCCTCTGGGCATCTCTTCTGCCCATGAAAAGCCCCCCATTGCCCAGTTCATCTCCACAGGAGTCATCGGTATCCCCTTGTGTCCAGGATACCATCAAAAGGCTCAGACTACACCCCAGAGACAACCCGAGGATAAGGGGTAAAGCAGGCCTGAACACGGCCAAAAAAGAGGAGAGCCGCATATCTGGTGGTTATGAGCTAACTGCACTTGATGAGCCTGTTCTGGAAAACTTTACTACATACAGATGTGTCAGCTCCCCTGCACTAACTCAACACATGTTAGCCAGAAGGGAAGCAGTGTTAGGGGAAATTGTTTGTTGACACACGCACAAAAAAGTGCCTCAAATGTCACATCTTTTTTTTCCTTCTCCTTTCTAGTGAGGTAGTCGTTATAAAGTTTATATCAAGCAAATTTTAGATTTGCTGGTTAATAAACTGCAGATTTTGCACATGGGAGAAACGCTGTTATCGTTAACCTCATAACCGAATATGCCCAAATTGTAAATGTGCCCTTAACGATATTAACTAGTTTGTCCCTTTTGTAAAGGAATACATAATTACAAATAGCTTACCACTATAAACGTTAATTGCGACGTAACTGATGTGTAACAGCAGCAAGCCGGTTAGTCAATGTCTTTTAAACAATTTTACCCAATGCTGGTTATTCATGGACTGTTAAGCTAATGTTACGTTAATTAGCTCAACTAATTTTGGCTAGCTTTAAGGCTAATAGCTACCTCTAAAAGTCAGCTAACTGATGTAGCAAGACGCTAAATGTCATCAAGTAAAGTTGATCTTGCAAGTAAACGTTACTCCTATTAACGTCAGTCGGTAATTGAAGCAAAAGTTTGAACGTTATCTGAAATTAACACCTCAACGGTAACGTTAGCTATGTGTCGAAAGGAACAAACATCAAAGAGCAGGCTAGCAAGCTAGCATCGTCGTTTTTAGTGCAGATATGTCGCTCCTCGATCCGTCTCCGCGGACATAGTTGAAGGCACAGATCCCATTTTTCGCCGACGATACAGGTAAAAATCTGTCAATTATATGAGCCACACACATGTCGTCCATTTTCTTCAGTTTCTCGACTTCCTCAAAAATAGAGTGCCACACACGCAGAGTGGAATAACGTCCCTCTCACGTCGGTTATACCCTCATATCATCACTGACTGACTGCTGCTGCAGCATCACCTATGACTCACTCAAGGGACCGCTTTGCTGTCCGGATAACACCATTTCCAAGACCCCGACAAAAAAACACACCCATAAAAGCGTAATATTAGTTTAACCCCCTGAATACTAAAGCATGTTCCCGATAGATAAACCGCCACAAATACACAGTTTAACATAGAAACAAACTGTTATCGGTGGAATTTGATTTTGATCCTTCCGACAGTCCATGAACGGATCATCAGTTACGTTTCCCTTTAGAAATAAGAAACCAAAGCGAACCTTAAAATTGTGATATTTGTCTCATAATCACTCTATTCTACATTTGTGTTTTAAAACGTCGCCAAAAACTAACCGTGTATGATTGGGGAAAAAAACGTGAAAACAGGCATTATTGTCAGAATCTGAACCTTCCGACAGTCCGTGAACAGATCATCAGTTACGTCTCCCGTTAGAAAAAGTAACCAAAGCGAACCGTGATATTTCTGGCAAAACCACTTGTACAGTCTATGGTGGAGACCCAAATTTTATACCAATATTCGTTACACTTGTGGGCAATTGGCAACATTTTGTATATATAAAAAAATCTATCTTATTCCAATTTCAAAAATAATTTATCAGATAAAGTTTTTTTTTTTTTCACATTTTTATGTCGTTACCTACATTATGTCACTATAGCTTTCTTATTCTGCACAAAAAGACAATTTTACATTGTTCCCACTTCTAGCCAGGGATGCAGGACTTAAATAAATATTACAATCATATACATTACAGTGAAATACACGGCCAATTCATTTTATTTAAATGTTTTAATGTTTAATGGGTCCAAAGCAGAGGTTACATCAGAAACATACAACATATTTACAAATAACTACAGTTGTAAGCCTAATACAATCATACAAATATACAATTACCTTATCACAACTACATGTTTCAGGTCCCCATTAGGTATTGTAGCAAATTTTGTCCAAAAAGACAACATGACTCAAATAATATCAAACTTTAACTTAACAAAATTTAAATTGATCAGACTTTTTTTTTTTTAAATGAAACCTCATAAAGCATATCAAGAAGTTAAAATGAGCCATACCTTGAGAAAATTAAAATGCTGATAACATAAATGCATCAATAATAATAATCCAATGATATATTTGGAATATTTGTAACAATCTTAGTGGGACCTTTCTGTATAATATGTGCTTTTTGATACTTTACGTAGTGTAAGTTTTGAATGCAATGGAGTAATTTCAAAGTATGGTATTAGTACTTTTACTTAGGTAAGGGATCTGAATACTTTTTCCACCACTGGAAATGACCATCTATCCATCACAACAGTCTTTTATTTTTTATTTTCAGGTTAATTATAACTTATCCTCTTTCCAGTTACTTCCAACCAGATTTCATATTATTTTACTGATGTATAAATTAAATCTGCGACCAATTTAGCGACATTTTACTGCAGTCCTATGAGAAGGGGAGGTTACATCCATGTTCACCGCCCTGTTTGACCATATATGGTCCGTCTGGCGGTTTGGCGTGCGGCTACATCCACCCGGCGAAAAGTGGACACGAGACATCGGTGTGCTCCGGAGACCAGTTATACATTACCCAGGTAAGAGGGGTATTTACAGTGTCTGACAACTGTAGCTCATATGGGGAATATACCGAGGTTAGTGTAAGAATAAAAAATAGTCTTGAAACGCGAACATTAACCGCCGAATTAGCCGCTTTCAAAGCCTGTCGTAGCAACTTGGGCCTTGCGTCAAGTTAGCTTCAGCTAGCGGCTCAGGCCTGTCAGCTGTAGTTAGCTCAAGCTTAGCTGGAGAGCTAACGTACCGGCTAGTTTAACAAAATAGATATATTTTTCTTATACGTGACATTCTGTCTTAATCAGCTAACACAATTGTTTGGGTACTGTCGTCGACTATTTTACCCTGAAGTGACAAGTCTACCATTAATGTCAGCGGCATCAGTTAGCAACCATTAGCTTCGAACAGGCGTTATGGGGTAATAATGTGAAGAGCCCAACGTGCGAGCAGGTGGGACCGGGAGGAAGTAAAATGCGGTCTTTCTTAGTGTTACCACCACCATCATCAACGCTTTCTAGGCTGTACCGTTAACCACCTTAGGCCTCTAATAACGTTAGTCCTTCCTTATCCCGCTAGTACTTCCTTGAAGTCAGCAGTATGTCGAAGTTTACACCCTGAGTACAATTACCGGTAACGATTTATGCTGTCTTGTCGAAAAATGCTACCTGATCTGTTTCCATTTTCAGTTGTGTATTCCGGTCAGTATTACCTCTGTATGACATCTTTACCTGGTCTGTTTTTAGTACAAATAAGGCAAGAATATGGGGATTCATTTTAATACCCTATTATAATAGCTATAGGATTTCTGGGGTAGCGTATTTCAACCTTAATAAATGATGCTCTTACAACAGAATCACTTTATATCACACCACTCCTCACTTTATTTATACAATGTATACTGTAAGAATAAAGGGAATATATTTCGATACAGTCAGATATTGAAGTATTTAAAAAAAAAAATCTGAAATCTGGTATCAACAACTCAGAATGTGGGGATGGTATAGACCAAATCATCTGGCATTATTAGAGAATAAAAGTGTTTATTACATGTCCTTTACCTGTGTTCTTTGTATTTTCTGCCTTTGAATAGCTCTTTACGACCATGCCATCCGATTTAGCCAAGAAGAAGGCAGCGAAGAAGAAGGAGGCTGCCAAGGCCCGCCAGCGAACCAAGAAAGCTGATGATGTTAACGAGGAGGGTGAACAAGCAGAGGCCCAGCAGAATGGGGCAGAGAGCAATGGTGAGAGGATTTATCTTTGAGTAAATGCTCTAGATTTGGTCGTAATTACAAAAGTTGGTATCTTAACTGAGGTTAATTTTGGCTTTGCGTATGTATTTTGCTTGTTAAAATATTACACTTGAACTTCCGTTTCTGCCTACTAGCTGTCCAGCTTGAAATTTTAGCAAAATAGTTAACAGATTGTTTTAAACTTTATTTTTTTTCAAACAGGTATTGCCAATTTGACAAAGGAGCTGGATGAGTTTGAACTGGCGAAGACGGAGGCTCGGGCAGTGACGGGTGTTCTGGCCTCACACCCCAACAGCACTGATGTCCACATCAGCAGCCTGTCGCTCACCTTCCATGGTCAAGAGCTTCTAGCAGACACCAGCCTGGAGCTCAACTCAGGCAGACGCTATGGCCTCATTGGCCTTAACGGCACAGGTGAAAGATCTCCCCTGGCACCTGATATGAGTAGTCAGTAGCCTTTACTTCAGCCAGTACCTGATGCCATTTGGCTGTTTTGGGAACTGGGATATCCTAAAAGCTGCACTATTCCTACATTATTCTACATACACTATTCAGTCATTACACTAACACATTTGCTCATTTACAGCAGATTCTCTAAGTAGAAGTTGAATGAATATTGCACTAAACAGATTTTATTTATTTTTTTACATCGCATTGTATGTCATGCAAAATTCAGTTGCTTATCTCATTGCATCTCCTAGGAAAATCCATGCTGCTGTCAGCAATAGGGCATCGCGAGGTCCCCATTCCAGAGCACATAGATATTTACCACTTGACCCGGGAGATGGCCCCCAGTGAAAAAACAGCTCTTCAATGTGTCATGGAGGTGGATGAACAGAGGATTATGCTGGAGAAGGAGGCAGAGAGACTTGCCCATGAGGACTGTGAGTTACATGTGATGTACTGAGCAATAACTGCATTACAACTTACTTACACAGCTTGGACACAAGACATAGAAAAGTGTATCCCATGTAGTTATAATATAATAATGACCTTTCTCTCCTCCCCTCATAGCTGAGTGTGAGAAGCTGATGGAGCTGTATGAGCGTCTGGAGGAGCTGGATGCCGACAAGGCAGAGGTGCGAGCCTCTCGGATCCTCCACGGTTTAGGTTTCACCGCTGCTATGCAGCAGAAGAAACTGAAGGACTTCAGTGGAGGATGGAGGATGCGTGTGGCTCTGGCCAGGTAAAGACGAAGTGCTTAGCATTACACTCCTTCACTGTCATGGTGTGATGCATCTCTACACAGTGTCTCCATCACTTAAATGGCACTACTTGTATCTGCAAATCTGTGCAGATTTTAGTTTATTTTTGAGTTATCAAAAGCATCCACTTAGGAGATGGCGCTAATGACTGGAAATTTCAGTACTGTATAGGTACATATTCAAATTGTATATCATCCACTTGGCGCCAAGTTCAGATAAATCTGCTGATGACAGAATGGCTTTTTGCACAAAATTCATGTTTCTGAAAGTTTGTTTTGCTGTAAATTAAGACATTTTCTGAGTCAAACTGAATGCCAATGATTCATAACACCCATCAGCAACACAATGGGAGAAGAGTAGATGATAAACATTCCTGAATTTTAATATAAAACTGAAACCATGAGCCTTAATAACACGACAGTTGAGAATGGGGGAAAAAAAGTCTGTCGTATACAGAAAATCTTCACAATGAAAAGTTTACTCTAAATGAATAACTTTCCTATATTTGTCCAGAGCCCTGTTCATCAAGCCCTTCATGCTGTTGCTCGATGAGCCCACTAACCACTTGGATCTGGATGCCTGTGTGTGGTTGGAGGAGGAGCTCAGTTCGTAAGTTCACACCATTCTTCAATTTTTAACTAAGTCCAAACTGTTGGTTATGTATTGCTCATCCTGATTCTTGTTAACAGGTTCAAGCGAATCCTTGTGCTCATCTCACACTCTCAAGACTTCCTGAATGGCGTGTGCACCAACATCATCCATCTGCATCAGAGGAAACTGAAGTACTACACGGTAAGAACACTTGGCTGAAACCATTGATGCCTTGAAGCACAGTGGCAGAAGGGAAAACAGCCGCAGCATCCTTCTGAACATCTTAAAAGGAATCGTGGATGGGCTCTGCCATCTCACAGTGCTACATAAGGAAACTGGGGGAAGGCTGTGACTAATTATGTGTCAGTGTGCCGCCCTGTTTGATGACCATGCAAATCTATTTTTTACCTCTAGGGTAACTATGACCAGTATGTGAAGACCAGAGAGGAGCTGGAAGAGAACCAGATGAAGCGCTTCAACTGGGAACAGGACCAGATAACACACATGAAGGTAAATGAGAGACACCATGTGGTGGAACATTTTCACTGCAAGAATGGGTAAAGAACAGTCTGAAACAAGTGCTTGTTTATTAAGAGGCTGTTCACATGTGGCAATGGAATGCGTCTCCACATGAATCTTGAGTGACGACTTGTAATCTCACTTCCCTGCTTCATAAAATAAACAAGATTAAACACATGGCTAATAAAACTGTTATTGCATGAATTCGGGTGTAAAAAATTTGAACCTAACAAAAGGGTTGAGGTCTGCTGACGTCACAGTGGACCTCATGCTGCTGACACCCCCTAGAGCTCCATGTCACACAGTCGGCTCATGTGTTTGCAGCTTTTGTTTTTATTGATCCTCTCAACAAAGGTATTGCATTGCCTAGCTCTCTTCTGGTCCAGAGAGAGGCTCATGTAGCTCTTTAGAAACTGATAAGCAGAACCTAAATTTTAATTTCTTTATGATTCCTTTGGCACTGGTTCTAGTTTTGAACCCATTTGGTAGATTCTTGCTGTTCATTATGTCATATGTTACTCAGAAGCCATTCTTGAGGTTCCTCAAAATGCATTCTCTGATGCTATAAAGATGACATATAGGGGGAAAAAAACTAAAATTGCAGGCTTTTTTTAACAGCAGTAACATGCTTTTAAGTTTTACAAGCATTCATTATTCTGGTCATCAGTGGCTGAACTTGTACTCATTGTGCTTTTAACATCCCTCTTTTAGAATTACATTGCCAGGTTTGGTCACGGCTCTGCAAAGCTGGCTCGACAGGCTCAGAGCAAAGAGAAGACGCTGCAGAAGATGGTGGCCTCAGGCTTGACTGAAAAAGTTGTGAATGACAAGGTACTGTAATGATTGTACTACTACTACTACTTTTCAGTAGTCCCAGGTTTCTCCAGACTTTGTGACACATTTTGAGGAATTGAGGCCAGTGGCACATGTCTATAATTGCCATGGTACTAATAACCTTCCTGTCTCCCACAGACTCTGTCATTTTATTTTCCTCCCTGTGGGAAGATTCCTCCACCTGTTATCATGGTTCAGAATGTGAGCTTCAAGTACAGTGACAACACAGTGAGTACAGTTAATATTCCTGCACCGTCAGGTTTTTGCACAGACAAATGACATAATTTCTCAGTCTCATTCATGTTTTTATGTGTCCTAAAGCCGCACATATATAGAAACCTGGAGTTTGGTATTGACTTGGATACACGAGTGGCTCTGGTGGGGCCCAATGGAGCAGGAAAGTCCACACTGCTGAAGCTGCTGATGGGAGAGGTAGGTACAGTAATTATATCACCATTATAAGACCACACCCTGCAACTGTCAGAGTACCAAAGTTCATTCTCCTTTTCTTCTGATAGCTCCTTCCCACCGATGGTATGATCCGCAAACATTCTCACGTCAAGATTGGCAGATATCACCAGGTAAAACACGGAGCCTGATGATGGTTCATCTGTGTGCTTGCATGTTTCAAAAATACTGTGAGCAGCACCCTTTTTAAAGCCACATCTGAAAAGGCTTTAACTTCATTCAGGGTGAAAACCATGCTATGCTAGACCTGGTTTACACCTTCAAATGTCACATATAAAACTCAATGTGTCTATGTATCTCCTTATGTAACAGCATCTGACAGAGCAGCTGGAGCTGGACCTGTCTCCTCTGGAGTACATGATGAAATGTTTCCCTGACATCAAAGAAAAAGAGGAGATGAGGAAGATCATTGGTCGCTACGGCCTGACAGGAAAACAACAGGTAGGATTGGGAAGCTCTTCCAGATGTAAAAAAAAAAATGGGGAAAGAATGGAATTCTTGTTTGTTTATCTTTGTCTGAAACTGTCTCTAAATGTACACCTGAAATGTCCTCCAGGTCAGCCCGATCAGAAACCTGTCAGATGGTCAGAAGTGCCGGGTGTGTTTTGCTTGGCTGGCCTGGCAGAACCCTCACATGCTCTTCCTTGACGAGCCCACCAATCACCTGGATATCGAGACTATCGACGCGTTGGCAGAAGCTGTCAACGAGTTTGAGGGCGGTATGATGCTGGTTAGCCACGACTTCAGGCTAATTCAGCAGGTAAATATTTATCATCTGATTGTTAATTTAAAGGAAAAATGTGGCTCCTTTTTTTATGTGGATGTCTCCTCACTGTTCCCATTTGGGAAGTGATCTTCAAGCACTCAAACACAGAAAATTCAGCTCAATATACTGATGGATTGATGATTTAAGGTTACTATTATTATTGTAAAATAATAATAGAGGAAAAAAAGGGCCTTGGGACAAGCGAAAACTTGTCTATAGTTTCCAAGGAATAAAACTGTCTACAAACCTTGTGAATTGTCAGCTGCACATCTTGTAGCTAAATGTGTGAAAAACAAGGCAGAAGATCATGTGTCTGTCTATGGAATACAGTCTTTAACCAATGTGATCTCATGGTTTCTAGATGAACAGAGTGAGCAGTCACACTAATCAGTTATTCATAAAGGGATAAATAATACATTAATTCATCATCTGCCCTCTCAGCCCTGCTGGTCTGTAGAATGAACAAGCTCTCCAGCACACCTGTTTCAGTGAGGAGTAAATCTTGTATGTGTTATAAAGCTCACACTCTGGCTCTATTGGGTAGGCATTATGTACATGTACAAGTATAATTAAATTTTTGTTGGCATCAGAGTGAAATGTTAGCAAAGGCACTACAAATCTGTGTTCGCTCTGGACTGCTCAGGTTGTAGAGGGTCCCTGCCAGCCATCTTAACCGGCACAGCCTTTTTCCACTGTCCAATTTGTTAAACCCTACACCAAAACGTATACTCAATCATACCATCCTCTGTACGCATATTTTGGAATGCCATTTTTGCTGTTGGGAACCCAGGAAGTTTATGAGCTGCATCAAAAGCACACCCCATTTCCATCTGGAGAGGTGCAGACTCTGCTCTCTGTCTATTGAGTGCTCAGAGGAATTTATCGCTTTCCGTTTACAATCAACACTGATTGGACCTCCACATAACAAGGTGGTACATTTTCCCTTTAACATTTGGTTGGAAATGGTGTTTTTAACCTTGTAAGTTAACTTAAACCAGTTGTAGTTAACATCATTATATTTTTTTCCCCCCAGGTGGCTCAGGAGATCTGGGTTTGTGAGAATCAAACCATCACAAAGTGGAATAGAGACATCCTGGCATACAAGGAGCACTTGAAATCAAAGATCGAGAAGCAGCAAGCGCATGACATCTGAAGAAACAC
>CAFUXE010000017.1:36329-62799 GCA_903364295.1 Serranus cabrilla | reverse complement strand
TGTCCGTGGAACTGAAATGGCGGGGCTGTCAAAAAAAAAAAACGGCATTTCTTGGCAAAAACTAACGCTAATCAAGAGAGTAATACGACAGCCATTTAAAAAACAAAAACTGAAAACCCATGCATCGCCAGGATGCACTTCTTAAGAGTTATTAGGTGACTTTTGTGGTTTGCTGTAAACTAACATCCATACAGGTGACATCACAAGTTAGAAAATTGCAGTAAAGCTGTGTTCATGTCAGAAAGGATCGGTGTCGGCAGAATGCACAACTAAAGCTGCCACCATGACTAAATTTAGGATCAGTTTCCTTTTCACAAGATCTTTTTTGTTTTCTGGTTATTACTTATTACTAAACTGGTGTTTTAGAACAAGACATTTTCATGTTAAAACAAGAAAATATATAATCAATGCCTATTGTAATCAATCAAGTAACAATGGCTCTAGACATTGAGCAGGAAACTTTTAACCAATAATTTGGTATGAACTGTTGTAATATTGGGAAAATTACGTAATTAACCAGCAGGACTAACATTAGTAATAGTTCATTAGTTCATAGACATTCAATTCAAATGAGGTTTGCAAATATTTTTTGTCATGGTGGCAAAAATACTGACGCAGCAGGGGCTTCCTTTTAATTTTTATAAATATAAAGCCAATGATAAGCAAAGAGGAGCTGACATTTATTGTATTCAGTAGAAGTAACTGTATATTCATCATCTTGGACAGTAGTGTTTGTTCCATGTACTGTACACTTACTAGTGCCAAATATTCAAGCTAACAGAAAACGAGTGCCAATTTGCAGTAGCTGCAACCATGTGCGTGCATGCATCCACGCACACGGCCTCCATGCCAAGTTTCAGCCTTCAGTGGCCCCCAAAGTGTCGCAGCTAATACATCCAGTATGACATGAATACAGCTCGAGATTCAATGTTAGTTTTAATAACAAGCGACAGAATGAATACTGGAAGACATTAACTGCCTTCACATCCTTCAAAAAAAAAAAACATGTCCTCAACCGTATTTGGTTCAATGGACAATTTCTTATTTAGGTTTTAATTTAATTTATACATATACCAGGCTGTTAGTCGTTACAGTCTGAAAAGACATGCTGTGTTATATGTTACATTTCCAACACTTAATATTTTTCCGCCAGTCGGCTCCAAAAGTGCCGACACAGAGATCTCCAACCTATAAGGCTGCACATAAAGCTTTAAAGTTTGTCAGGTGGAGTTTTTCCAAAGACAAAGGGCTGCGGTGTATGCAAGTAACTGCAAACTGATTATATATATATGTAAACGTTAATAATAGCCTGTCTTTTTAAATACCAGGCTGCTGTTTAAGGTTTCAACTTGTCAGCGTGCGTGATTGACAGATTAGTGGCACTAGCTGCAGTTGGAACAGTGCAAATAGGAGGAGTGTTTCAGTGATGCTGTTTTTTCAGTTAGAGTATCCCGACGGCAGCATGTTTCAGGGGCTAAAAGGGGGCCGCAGCAGTCAAGAGGCATGTTACAGGTACAGTAAGCGTGGACCCACCGGAGGTGTCGCCGCTCACTGGGCCTCCCACTCCTCATCTGAGACCTCGTCAGCGGGAATGCTGCGAGTGTTGCTGGCCCGAATGCTGCTGATGTTAGTGCAAGAGAGGAGGCCCGCAATGCCGATCAGGCTCACACCGGTGCCGTCCAGGTTCACCTGAGCCAGGTGCATGTGTTTCAGACACTTCAGACCTGAAACATAAAAATGCAGACTCATGTAAGAGACGATAACCTTTGTGTGATGTGGCTGAAGAAGGCGCAGTGATTTGAGACTTTACCTTTGTCTGTGATCCGTGTGCGGCTGAGGTTAAGCTTCACAAGCTGATTGCAGCGGATCAGACCTCTCCTCACCACTGTGTCTCCCACCTGAGTGCTGGCTAACCCCAACACCTAAAAACACATGGGGGGGGGAAACACATCAGTGTGAGATTGTTTTTGCTTGCTTAAACCTCCCAGCACTTGGTGCAGAAGAGCGCTCATTATACATGTAGGTTCAGAGGTAATGATTGTTTCATTGTTTGTGAGATGCCTGGGAGAGGCACACAGTTTTTTGACCGCAAGAATGTGAAATTTATAAATTAGAGCTTTATTGCGTCTGTTGAGGAAAGTACTATTTTGTTTGAGAAGCTAAAATAAATGGCAATAATGTTTGGAAGCTGTGGACATTTCAGTTCTCACCGTAGTGGTGTTGTTGTTTTTGAATGGCAAAAATGTGTCACTACATACAGGGCAGCACAAATTATTTCTGTATCATTCTTCAGCTAAGCTTGGGCTCAGGAAGTTGACAGAAACATCAGCAGTAAAGTCACCTGGAGGTGCGGCAGACAGGTGATGAGTTGGGACACTCCTCGGCTGGTGACGGCTGTTCGGTCCAAGCAGAGCTCCTGCAGCTCCTGCAGGCCGCACAGCGAGGGAAGCCCTGCATCGGTCACCTGAGTGTTGCTGAGTGACAGCTTCTTCAACCTACACACACAACGTTTGTGTCAATATCCCCGTTGTGATACCACCAACTTTTTAAAGACATGCAATGAAAAACAGACCTTTTCATGGTGGAGAGCTGGCTGACTCCCTGGTCTGTGACCTGTGTGTAGTCTGTCAGGTCCAGCTCTATGAGCAGAGACAGTCTGGAGAGGAAGGACAACCCGCTGTCTGTCACAGAGTGCCGTCCAGGGAGGGTCAGCTGAGTCAACTTTAGACCTGCAAGGAAAGTGGAAACAGAGTTTTTTCATGCACTGGTGAATATAGATGTTTTCAGCAATGTACATAGTGATATCTATAAGTTAAATAATATAAATATATATTCACCTGTAGTGTCTCCCCTTAAGAGTAAGATTCACCACAGACCATTTTGTTTAACTCTGTCTGCTCATTTTTAAACGGTTCTTTATATTTACTTACATGAGATGATCTGCAGGGCTTGGTTGCCATCCGCTACAGGGATTCCCGCCAAACTGAGGGAAGACAGGGCAGGGTGGGTGGCCAGGTTCTCCAGGGAGCTTTCTGTCACACCTGTCCCATCCAGGTTGAGAGTCTGCAGGCTGGACAGCTCCGCCAAAGCTGACAGGTCCCTGACCTGTTAGAGCAACAACCACCAAGACAAAGAAAGGTCATGAGAACACAATAAAATGATAACTTGTGAGCGAACAGGTAATGTGCCAGTAGAGCTGAAGCACCTTTGTGTGTTTGATGCTGAGGAGCCGCAGCTGTGGCACACAGGCGGGCAGGACGACCAGCGTGGCTTCAGTCACAGCCGTCTGGTTCAGGCTGAGCTGAGAGAGACACGACGGGGCCGACTGGAGATACAGCACCATCCCAGCATCCGTCACTTTGGTCTGGTCCAGGGACAGGAAACACAGGCTCTTAAGACCTTGTAGGCACAGAAAGAAAGAAAATGTGTTATTACAAGTACTTAACACAGAGCAGCTTACGTTGGGGTCTGGCAGTCTTGCACGTAACTGGCCGTGAAGTGGAGTTACATAATTTGTTATCCACTACAACAATCTGAGCCTTGTTCACAGGACAGTTTGTAGAAAGCCTAACCTGTGATATGCTGCAGACAGGAGTCCGTCAGTTTGCTACAGGAGGCCAGGTTGAGGTACTGGAGTTTGACCAGGCTGGACAGGATGGACAGCCCAGAGTCTGCACAAAACAAGGAAAGGAGATTGTAATTAAATATCAGCTGAACACGTTGCAAAAGCCTGAAAACTGCACCCTGAAATTAAATGCTATACCGGTGATGAGAGGAGAGTTGACCAGACTCAGATGCTTCAGTGCTGTGAAGGCCCGTAACTGCCGCAGGAGCTCATTGGTGGAGTAAGGGTAGCAGTTTAGGACAAACTTCTGCAATGGGCAGCCGAAGAACAGCTCCAGGGTGCGTGGACGTAGGAGCCTCTCGCGGGACATGTGGTTGAGCAGAAGCTCTGCGAGCTCCGGGGTGAGGCACGCCAGACTGCTGCTGTACTGCATGCTGGGAGCTGAGAGAGCAGCGACTCAGTGAGTAAACACAGCAGTGAGACACAGTTTTCTAAGTAAATCTTCTACATGCTTTCTCACCAGTCATGAGGTGGACAGTTGCTCGGGTTGCCAAGGCACATAGGGACGGCACGCTGGGCGCCCTGAAGGGTTTTTTTGGGGGTGATGGTTGTCCCTGGGAGGCACGCGGGTCTTCCTGCTGTGCAGCTCTTTGAAGACGCTCCACTGCAGCAAGACCTGCAGCTCCAGGCACCTCCCGTCCTCCCGCATCCTCAGGCTCTGCTGGATGCTCCTCTGGAGCCTCCCTAAATTTTGAAATTCCACATTGTCTGAGTGACTCTCAGGTGATCTGCTTTTATTTTGAAGTACTGGCAGTCAACAACTACTTTCATTAGAGTACATAGCAACGTCTTGAAAATGTCATTTTTGGTCCTAAAACCAGCCCAAATCCCCAAAATATTTAATATACAATATATTAAATATAAAGAAGCAAATTGTCTAATTTTAGAAGCTAGAACAAGCAAATGTTTCTAATTTTTGCTTGACAAATGGTTGAAAAAATATATATTCTCAAAATAGATGCAGATTCATTTTCTGTAGATCAATTAAAGGATTAAATACATTTCGGCTCTAACTAAAATTCATTAACATGCATTACAGTTCTTACATTATATTTAGGTCATTTCGTGTAGGCACCCACCTGAGTCTGTTGCCTTGCTCTGGCCAGTGATGTCTGGGCTCAAACTCTCCACGAAACCTGTTCTCCGGAAAGAAAGGCAGCCGCGGCATTCCTGTGAAAAATACACAAAAGACAAATATAAAATACATATAGCTGAAACTCAAAAGTAGTCACTCACATCACAGTCAGCACATATACACACAGTATAAATCTCAGATCTATTAATATAACATCTGAATAGTCCTGCTGTGCTTTTTATATCCCACACCTCTCATTAACACGGACATCTTCTGTTCCTGGTCTTTGATTCTTCTCTTTCTAGCTTCAGATGGCAATGTGCTCTTTTCACTCTCTGCTCTGACACACATTCAGAATCCTATATCATAACCACGTGCTCTGAAAGACTGACTGTGATTGGCTGGCCATCTGTCTGCATTTAGGGAGCTCCGTTCTCTGCGGTGGGGCTCAGTAGTTCTGACCCTCTGTGCTATACGTTTGACAGAAAGGGCCATTCACCTACATATTACGTAATCCTAATCTCTCCCACGTATGACCCACATTACTTAGAAAGTCGGTTAAAAGTTCTGCATGCAGCCAAAACTTATGTAACATACAGTACGAGACTGAATGAAACAGCTGAAAGTGATCGACCGGGGTCATCTGTTTCTGGCATGGGGGAACAAAAAGTTCCACGTGGATGAATAAACGGAGACACGAGGAGGCGGAAAGAGGGGAGGAGAGAGAGGGAAATGTAGGTCAAAGGGGGAATGGGGTGTCCGCAATAACCCCAGATATAAGGAGCGGTACCGTTAAGCAGGTTCGGGGGTTCCTCCTCTTCTCCTTGTTCCTCATCGACCTCTATGGGAGCAGCTTCCTCAGCATTGCCAGGAACCAACCTCTGGCCGCGGCCTGTTGAGCAGCAGGAATGTCATTTAACAACTCAACAGTTTTTCTTTTTAAAGAAATGTTTAAATAATATTCAATATCAAGGTTTGTTGAAATAACTGATAGAGCTGCAAAGTGGAGGAGCATTTTCATTCAGTTTCTCCACAGGGAAGCTAGCTGGAGTAGCTTCATGGCTTGGACTGACATGAAACTCTCCCATTTGAACTATCAGATGCATTAGGAAAAACTTGAATTAAAAGGTGCAAGCCTATGTGCTTAAAAGTGTAAGGTAAGAAGTTAACTATGACTTACAATGTGCATTTTGGCCAAGAAACATTCACTGAGCTCAGTGTCCTGGGAGAGGACGGTGCTCTGAGAAGAGCTAATTACAAGATTGAAACCTTTATAGTGTTATTAGCACGCAGGCTTGTCTTCCTAAGATGGAAAAACCACCTCAACCTCCCAGTTAAATTACAGTTAAGAGATGCCATGCAGCACTTAAAACTACAGAAACCTCAAGTTTATCATTTGTGGCTGAGACAATGTGGCGTCACTTCCTGGACCGCGCTGAATCTAAACTATAATTCTCATGTGTAACTTGCAGACGTACAGTGATTATTTTTGGACACACTGCATCGTATTGAATTTAAAGCTATGTGAACCCCTCCTTTATGTGTGCCTGTGTGTGTGTTTTTGAATCCTGTCAGTTATTTCATTTTTGTCCTCCCCACTTTTTTGTTTGTAAAACACCCAAAAAATATTTGGATTGAAATCATATTTAAAAATGAAAGCCAATAAACACCATTTTTAGATAACTAAATAAATAAAATGTGCAACTAATGTAGAGTAGAAGCCTAAGATTGTGTTTACGAGGAAACTCAAGCAGCAATCTGTAAATTTAATTAGTTCACTTTGGGTTCATTTTGGATGAAGAGGGGAGAAATCTGAACAGGCCAGAACTCCAACACTGCAGCTCGGAAAGTAAGCTAATAGCTTTACATCCACAACACTACTGGCATACAACTTAATGTCTAAAATCCTGAACTATTCCTTAAAAAAAGGTTTTTAATTGAAATTAAGATTGGGAAACCAGCTCCTCCACCTGTGCAAGTAAACAAAAAACAAGCTTTTATAATTCAACATTTGTGAGGTACAGCAGCAAATCTGCATTTACATTTATGTTATGTAAGATTCTCTACATGGTATTTAATACTTACCCCAGAAGTGAGACGGTCCAGACAGTGAAGGACCAGCTCCAGGTATCCCTGCGTAGTTCACAGCCTCTTCCCACAGCTGGTTGGGCAGAGGAGGAGGTATAACCAGGTCCGGCCCTCCCAGACCCTCCAGGACTGGGACATGTGGCTGAGGAGACACATCGCAGGGAGACGGCTCATTCTGTACCACCGACGGGGGCTCTGCAGGACTCGGTGGGTCCTGAGGGGTCTCTGGAGGAGTGGTCTGGATACACAGTGCGGCATTGGGTGTGAGACCAAGTGAGTGCAGTGAACAAGCAAGCTCTGCCTCCCCGAACCGTTTACGTGGAAAACCCTGGAGGAGGGAAAAGGAGGACAGGGAGGGGTGGCGTCCGGAGATGTGCTCCACAACGCTGCGCAGAGGAGCATCGGCTGGGAAACGCTCACGCATGGACTCGCCGGAGGGAAGCCGAATCTGCAGCACAAAAGACAAGTTCTAAACAACTGCAATCCTGTATTTTTAATCAGACATTTGAAGACTTCACAGCCTCACCATGAGGACGCAGTTGTTGTCCACATTAGTCTGAACCTTTCCTCCAAGCTTCTGGCCTTGAGCACTGGGAGGAGACGTCTCTGTGGCCGCGCTGCTCTGGTTCTTCTCCTGCAAGCTCCTCCGATCCTCAGCTATCCGCTTCAACACCAACTCACGCTCCTGAAAGACAATAACCCACACATAACAAGATGTTCTGCTCTGGGATTACAAAGCAGGCGCTTAGAATATTTTGTTCTCTGTGTGCTCTAGCTGAGTTGGCAGTCTAGTACAAACAGTGCTTCATTTAGCGCTGCTGACCTGTTTCTTTTGTCTCCTCTCTGCTCTGGCCTCCTGAGCAACACGTTGTCTCTGCTGCTCTTCAAAGTCACTCTTGTCCTGTTTGATGCGGGACTCGACTGGTAGCGGTTCTGGGGAAAGGTTGCCTGACTGTGATGGTCTCAGCACCAAAGAAGGGGAAGCTGTTTAAGTAGAAAAAACAAAACAAAATACATAAGATATCACCGAAGACCCATTCGAAATCCTCAATGAATTTGAGAGGAAACCCTCTTAATTCTTAAAAGCACATGAGTCTTTATCACAAAAGTTTGGTGTCATACCTCTACTGTCAGATGGAGATGTAGGCGTCTCTGAAGTGCTCGCTTTTGGTGGGTTGAAAGCAGAAAATGCTGTCTCAGCTGGCTGTGAGGAATGCTTGACCAACTTGTGCCGTGGATACTGACCCTGCACGAGCCTGTCAACACATGAGAGGAGGGTATAAAACTAAATAAACGAGAGGAGTAGTCTGAGAATATATCAGCATTTAATGCATGCTGGAACAACTCACCACTCGGCTGCGTCTGCCACAGAAAAATGCCCTGCCTGTACAGCCGCCTGGATCTGTTCCTCTGAGAACCCCATCTCACTGAGGATGAGGAACAACTCCCCAATCGTCTGCAAAACAAACACATCAAATCCAAATCAAAAAGGGCATGTGAACAAGGGTTGACCTCTGTACCTTATTTTTATCAGCAATGCACAAACAGTGGTTACAGGTTGTCTGGCTCCTAAAATAACATTCAAAGGACTTTTTCAGACTACATATTATCCAGCTCGAAACCTTGACGACCTAAATTTTCAATCATGTTTGCAAACTCAAGTTATTGTTTATGATGCATTTTATAAACACAGACTTGTTTTTTTTTAAAATCCTTTTTGTCCCTATTCTGGTGTTATTACTGCTTTATTTGTTCTGTTATATTTGTATTTCTATATTTATTACCAAGGACAACCCTGCACATTACTTAACCACGTACAAAATTATCCAATCTTAAGGTTTTTTTTATTGTAATCGGTACTTTTTATGAATTGACTGTTTTTTTAAAACTCTATCTATCTATCTATCTATCTATCTATCTATCAGTAATTGTTTCTATTATTTCACAAATTAACCCTACATGGTTTAATGTGCAACACAAAAGAAAATGGGTGATTATCCAGAAAATATTTACCTTATTGATAAACAAAAATGCTCTTTATTTGTATGGCAAGGACTGCAGCTTAAATTACTTTACAATGAGGAAATGGCATGCAATAATACATGAGACACGGATAAATTACCATTATGAACAAAAAAAAACACTTGATAATAATAGTAACATTTGAGTCCTTAACGTTAAAATTAACAGAAAAGCACAGCAATTTATCATGATCAAAGACTTTGAATGCGTGCTGGTGAGAATATTTATTTGTTTTTATATACCTTAATTAATGTGCATGTTAACTACCATTAAAATAGCGTTTTAGCGTGGACGAGCTACAGCATCTTTATCTTTCATTGTTTGTCCTTCATGCAATCTGACCGGAGCTGACCGGTGGTTTCACCTTTAAACTCCCCAAATCTGAGTTAATGTTTGTTCTGCAAAGTTTTAGCCGTTAGTTAGCCTCTGTCAGGATAAACGTATTAATTCACAGTAAAGTCAGCGATTTTAAACTCAACGAGAGACGACAAGCTAACCTCCAGCTAACGCTAGGTGTGTTGTTATGCCTGTGGTACAGTGAGGGCTGTCAACAAACAACGTTAGCATGGCGGCTAATAACAGTTAGCCGATGGAGGCTAAAGCTAACGCAGCTAGCAGGCTAATATCTGTTAGCAGTGCGGTGTCATGTCATACACGGATCGGTGATTTGTAGCTTACCGGTGGGGCAGCAGAACTCATATCGTTGTTTCAACAATAATGCAGGAAAATCAAAATGAAACTGATATTAATTAGCAACTTTATTGACTTCCTGGTTGGGTGTTGCAGCGCCTCCTGCTATGCTAGCAACACTGACCGAGCCCTTTGACTTGTAGATTGACAGAATATCAACAAGAAACCAGCCTATCAACACCGCGGAGAGCCGAGGCTTCCTGCGCCGCACAAATCCTGTCCACCGCTCAATGATTGACGGACCTAAACCCCAACCGCTGGCCACACAGTGATTTAATCATCTATGACTAAATATATCCATGTAATATGTGGACGTTGCTTTTATTTAGGCACAGAATAGGCAACTTTATATACAATATATACCATTTTCAGAAGATGATGAACAAATCTAAAAAAAAAAAAAGTATAATTCATCTGCTGTATTGTAATACATTATGGAAATACTTCCAGAATTATATAAAGTGCAAAACAACACATGCAATTACATTGAATGTGAAATGGTATCTTATTATTACTTACTATAATTACCAAAATATTAACTGATTCATTTATTTATTTAGTTAGTTTGTTTTATTATATAAAATGATGCTTCTTTCTGATATAGCTTTGTTTAGTATGACCAATTCTTTATACCTTCTTATAGTTAAATAAATAATAATAGTAATAATAATAATAATAAGAAGAAGAAGAAGCAAAAGAAAAAGGCAAAAAAGAGACAGACTTACAGTATAATTTCCAAACATGATGCAGACGGATTTTTGAAAAAATAATTATATGTGGTTTAAGAAAGAAAGAAACAAAGAAAGAAACAAAGAAACAAAGAAAGAATCTGCATGATTATTATTATATTTAACAGGTGAATCCCCTGGTTGCAGTAGCAGTAAATCACCGGTAGGGGTCACTCTTATTCTCTTTATGTTGATGTGACCTTTGCATCATGCATGCTTCAATCTATGGCTGCATACAATCAGAAAATGAATGGTATGAAACACTTCATTGGTCTGTACTGATGGTATATACACCAGAAGTAAGAGGTTGATGTTGCTGATGTTACGAGCAACTGAGAAGATACAAATACTTTACTCATATAAAATGACCATTAAAGGTCACACTATTATGATCTATCTGACTTTTTTTTAATAGTTAAATGGTCAAAAAAATAAGAAATGTGGGGATCCAACCAAAGAATACTTATGTGACTTTTGATAAGCCTTCTTGAATACATAAAAAAATAATACCACTGCTACACTGCTGATAACAAATGTCATTAAGTGAGATAAGGTTTTCATAAACTTCCTACTTATCAGAGTAGGACAGGTACAAATCTATCAGAACAACTAGATGAACCATATAATTTACTACAGTTGGATGTATCACTTTATGTATCACATAAAATAATGGGACACTTGCTTTGTTAGACTGTTTAGGAATGTTACTTATATTTTACACAGTTTGCTTAAGAGTAATTTTAGGCCCAAATCGAGAATATGATGAAGTAATCTGGTGCGTGTATCATCTGTATGGAATATGGGGTCCCAGGACTACTGCACCCTCTGTGCAGTGTATATAGCTTTTTTTTTTAATGTCAGAATGCTGCCTGTTCCCAAGTGTGACTATGTGTTAATTTTGATATACGTTGTGGTGCTGACAAGGCAAAGGACCCAAAGGCACAGGAAATAGGTATAAAAAACTCTTATCTTAACTCGATATAAAGCACAATAGCTGATCTATCATCTGGCAAAGACAGTGAGGTAATTGGCAGGTGTATAGGTGACTAATTATGGGAGAAATGAGGGCAGGTGTGCCGACAGGTGTCAGTTGATTACACAGCAGCAGGTAGCATTGAGGACTGGCAGGTATGAATGATATGATCTCAAGATCAAGTAAAGCAGGAACCTTTGAGGCTTCTTTGCCAGTGGATGGTGTACTTTATTGTAGTGATTCTCAAAGTGGGGCATTGGGACCCCCAGGGGTCCATAGCACTCATAGCCAGATTCCAGATTCATTAAATGAATTATAGTATAGTCTATGTTTTTTAATGATTTATAAAATTATAATATATAATATATATAAAGCCAGTAATCAATCAGCAGTAAGAATATGAATCATTGTTAAACTGCTTATTCGAGGAAGAAACTTTTCCATGTTTTCCAAGTTCTTTAAATTAAACTTCTCTGAGTTCTGGCTCAATAGTTCAGACTGAAACTGGGCAAACTATCTGATTCAATAAAAGCTTCATTGCATTTACTAAAGGTTTACTTAAAATTGTTGGATGCTTTTTCAAGAACATGTTGTTTAAGTACCCTTCTAGTAGAAAAAAACAGTGAAGTGCACTAATGGGTAATCTTAAATTAAGAATATGTGGAGCATTGCTTTTTTGTATATATATGTTTTCATTTATAATAATAAAAACATAATGAGAAAGTGCTATAAAGGCTGCCCTACATGCTGGTAAACTTTCAACACATGCAGCAGGTGCAACTTTTATTTATTTTGCCCTGCCCCTCAGACAGCCTGAGTCCATCACTGCTGCTGGTGGCTGCTACTAACTATAATAATGAAACATTGTCAGACTCTAAAGAGATTAAGTAAACTGACCTTTGCTGGGATGATTGCCAATATTGTAATATAGTAAAATGACACTGTAAATGCATCGGTTTGCCAAATCAGTCATTCAGTAGGTTGACAAAGTCTGAAAAGGAAAATCAATTAAGTAATATTTAACAATAAGCAGCATCATAACGGTACAACACCCTCCCTCCGGCCTTCATCAGAAATATGAATCATCATCCACGCAGGCGCGGCGACTTGCGTCTAGAGGAAATGACGACAAGTTAACAGAAATCAAAGACTTAAACCGCAATTAAATTAATGTTAACTTCAAAATAAAGTTCTGTAAGGGCGTTTGGAAGAAGTCAATACTCATATCATGCTGTAATATAACGGTTTTGTATATTTTATTTTTAATATGAATGTACTTAAAGATAATGTCATATTTTTTCCTTGGTAAATTATATAAATTGCTTTTGCAACTCACGATGTGATTTTAATTTGAATTATCTACCGGAAGTGAAAGTGTTTTTATTTTATCGATTTGACGCCGGTTGAACAAGTCATTCAGAGAGAGTTTGAGGTGAGTACCAGGCACCGGTGAGTAAATAAGCCACAATGTGTGAGTGATTGTAAGCCTCAGAAGGATTTAGCCTCGTGGAAAAAACGTTTTTTTGCTTTGAACTATCGATATTTTGAAGGCCACGAGCCGGTCTTTGGCTGTTGACTTATTTTCCCGTTAAGAGACGCCGCATTGACAGCCACTAACTGCCACACATGCATGAAAGTGTCCGCTACTGCTGGTGGATGACTTCGCTTTGTTCCTCGGCTTGTTAACCAGGTAAAAGAGGGGGGAAAGTGCTAGAAATGTGCTCGGACTTACAGTTGTGTCGTGGTTTAAGCTTTTTCACAGACCGGCGGGTCGAAAACGATCATTTTAAAGATAATATTAGAGGAGTTCCTCATCCTAGCAAGCTAGCGGTCACTCCTCCTGACAGTGCACTGTTGAAATGTGATGGACATGTTGAGCCGGCTAGTCCACATTTTTCCTCTGTCTGTGTTCAATAAGGTAGTGTGGAGACGCTGTTACTCATTCATTCATCATTTGTTCCGTAGACAGCCACATGATATGTCTTCATTTACACTTAAAATTTGAAAAAGCTGTCACTGGCAGGTTCATTCAAGAGACATGTGGCTATGTAATTGATTTTTTAAGGTATTTGTTCCTGATCAAGGTTGCAGAGGTATGGATAGGGATTTTAAGGCTCTAAGTAACACTTGTTTTACTCGACCAACAGTCCAAGACTTAAAAATATTCAGTTTACATTGATATAAATCAGAAAAAAATGGCAGCATATCACATCTGAGAAGCAGAAATGCCAATTTGTTTTCAATCTAAAGCTGCAACTAGGGGTGTTATCATTCCCCAAATCCAGACTTGCTTAGATATCAAGGTTACAATTACAAGTTTTTTTTTTACAGCACTGAAGGTTATGCCATGTGATGTAGTGTGTATGTGATGAGTGTGATATAGCTGCCTTATTTTGGGGGGATGTACCACACTAAGGCCATATGGTTAAATTCAATATTTAGCTGATAATTGAGAGATAATTTCAGTGAAATCAGCAGTGATGGCAGCAGTTCTTAACTGATTAGTTGTGCAAACAGGCAGAAAATGCTGTTTTAGCCCCTCAAATATGGAGATTCCTTGTTTTTCTGTGTTTTCTATCACATAAAACTAAATAACCTTGGGTTAAGTAGCAACAAACAAGACATTTAAAGACATCACTGACTTTTAGAAACTGTTACTTTACTGAGGAAAATCAAAGGCAGAGTAATCGATAATGAAAGTCATAGTTATTTGCAGCCCTTTATAAATAATTCAGTCAATTAACTAATCGATTAAAAGGCAAGTCATTTTTAGCACAAGTTGACATTCATCCAAATGTATCACACACAGGAAACATTAACAGGAAACCCTGGGTTTTATCCCATTGACCTCCATTTGAGGTTTTTGTTCTGTGCCTCTATTGTTCAATAGATCTGTAGATTAAAGTGGAGCACACTAATGAGGGAGCATAATATATAGTGCATAAGGACAACTGGCTATAAGAACTGAATGATTAAAAAAAAATCTTATTGTGATTATTTTGACTGATAAAATTGCGATATGATTCATGATATTTGAGGGAAAGATCTTTTTTTTACTGCAGACATTTTGACCTGAACAAAGGTGAAACTAATGACATTAATTGCTGCAGGAAAAATGATTACTAGTTTGTGTCATAAGTTCCACTTGTGATTTTCACGGCTGTGATGAGACAAAATACTGCTTTGAAAAACAGGATTACTGATGGAAAGAGGTTTGACAGGGACGTAGAGAAAAACTGAGGATGCTAAAAAAGAAAACGTATCAATCAAATCAAATATAGGGCTAAAGAAGTTTATCTTCCTCTTGGGTCCAGTTTAGAGACCTATTTTATTGTGTGCAAGAACAGTTAAGTAGAAGTTAATTTGATACTAATGTGAAAATTTAACTTAATGCATATAATCCCTGAACATTAGTTTACAATGGCCCAATTTGAAAGCCTGTCCAGGACCTTTTAAGGTCTCTGCACTGCAGTTTGGGTCCCAAATCTGTTTCTGTCTCATCGGTAATGGATGTGAGGACATGCCCTCTGGCAGGACGGAGGAAGGATGTGTCTCTTCTGCTGACTCACCAGTATCACCTCCATGTGCACTTCAGGTCACTCTAGGAGATATTTTACTTTGATGTAAAGCCGAGACACAGGATAAAAGCGATTATCTTTTGCTAGAGATGATTAAACCCTTAGTAAATCAAACCACTGTGACGCTTTTGTCTTACAAAGTGCTCCAAGGACTCGTACAGTAGCGGAATTATAAATGTTTGTCTCTGAATCTGACCTTGTTCGATCTGCGCTCTCAAATTCCAGAGCGGTTCGGCTTGTTTTTGTCGTGTAATCCTGCGCATTTGCTCAAACGCATCAGATAGATCCATCTTATCTGCAGGATCACAGTCTCAGCTCTTATTTGTTTTCCTTCGCCTCAGTGGAGTATGTCAAACAAAGTCTTTGCAAACTGATTTGTGACAACAACGGCGCGCTTTGCTGGGGAAAAAAATGTCACAGCACAAACAGTTCGAGCAGAGTGTCTCCACATTCCTGTCGTGAATTGCTTGGTCATGCAGAAGACAAGGAAGGAAAAGAGGTTGATAAAAAGCTTTTCTTTTTTTTTTATCTGGGCCCCCTCGGCTCTTTGTGTTTATTTTACCTTCCGCTCTGCAGATAAACAGACCCAGCTTTTTATTAAACACGTCAGGCCTAAAATTCTGTCTTAACCTAAACTAAACACCATTATTTAGCTCTGTTTACTATTAGAAATTGTTGAGTCACATCATTGTCTATAACTCAGTTTGCTTGCTTTGCTGTTACTTTGCTTAAATTGCATTGAAAGCTTTGCCAGGACACCTTGGAACGTGCATAGTTTGGGCGATCGGCCTCCCACATTAACCCCATTAAGAGGTCTGGTGTTTGTCGTTGCTTTGGAGCATCTAATTATACACTGAACTGCAGAAGACATAATCAGCGCCCTTGCCACCCTCCCCTCCTCGTCCTTAGCTGCTGTCATCCTTTCCCATGTGGATAAAAGTTCATATTCTCATGCCTTCTCTCAGTCTTTACCGGCAGACTTTTTATGCTTGTCTTGTTTCCCAGGAAATGGATAAATGGCTGAATTGTATTTGAGGTTTTAATCCTTTGTTTTGAGTCTGGGAGCCCGGGAGATATTTTATTCCCCTCCCAGTCTGAGTCTCATGAGAGTAAATACAGTTATTACAAGTGCACTGGGTCAAAGCTCCGCAATTACTGTGTTTCTGTGAGAATGTGGCTTTATCTTTTGTGCAGCTGGTGCAACCTGAGCAGCCTTGGATGCAGTTTTTACATGAAAGTGCCACACCCTAACACTTCAGGAGCTGGATAGGATAGTCGCTGGTGACTGTGCAGTTTGCTGTTCCAGTGTAGAGGAAAAAACGAGTCATTAAATCTTCTGTTTCGTCCATTCTGCAGCTCTGTTGTGTATACAGAAGGCCGTGGCTAACCATTTAGCCTTTCCCTTTTTGTTAAAATGTTCTGCCTCATTCTTTCTTGATAGGTGTATAATTCCTTTGGGTGATATCCACAGAGTTATAACCCCTTTGCAGACATTATAATTTAGAGTTTACAGGAATTGAAGCATTACATTAACTCCCTCTTACAGACTATTTGATCTGATCTATCTTTGAGGTTGATACCACAATTGAGACTTGAAAGCACAAATCAATAACTCTATTTTATGAATGTATCAAATGTCTATTAGTAATGTGAAAGGCGATGCTAGGTGTGGTAAACCCGCGGACATGACATGACTCTGCAGTTCCCCTCAGCTCTGTGCAGCGTTCTAGCATATTTCAGTTCATTGCGTTGGTTTTATGGCCCACAGTGTGGTTCAGCCTTACCACTGTCGTTAGTTTCAGCCACAGCAGGCAGCTGTTTTCAGCATAAAGCTCTCATAAACTCACTGTACACTACCTGAGCAATACAAAGTGACTGTAAATAAGCAGCCAGCAGGTGAATATAATGAAGCATCTAGCAGCTACAGAGACAGGAGCTAAAATAAAAGGGAATATTGCAACATCATAACGGGCTGCAAAAATCACCTTTGTGGACATTATTCTACATCCTAACTCAGGAACAGAAGGGAAAATTGTGAGCATATTTCACATTTGGATACTGAATTGGTGACACTGATGTTGCATTCACATGGAATCAGGCAGATGGTAGACAGCAGAAGGACGAAACCGTTTGGACAGCGCTGAAAACACACACAAACAATCACGATGCCAATAAGGACAAGCATGACGATATGATAGCATATAATGTAGAAAGACTGGAATAAATTGTACAGAAGGAAATAATCATATATTTTATGTATTTATTCATAAAAGAATAGATTATGAGATTATTAATTCAGATTGCACACTTTCTCCTTGTGTGAGGGAGTTATGTAACATCCGGTTGTAAATTCTGTCGCGGAAAATATTTTAACTTTGGACAGCAACGTGTTCTGCCGTTGCCAGGCCTCACCAAATTTACCGTCCTGCTGTCGTCCACTAAAATTATGTCTGGTTTTCCATCTATTTAATGTGAATGCAGCGTAATCTTGGTGTCCACATTGAAAATATGAAATTTCTTCAAAGTCTTGCATGTAGACATATTATGTGTCTGGACAAACATGGAGGTAAACTGTAACTTGACTAGTTAGCAGAGGCATACTTCCACAAGGGGATAATTGTAGTTTAGGAGAGATGATGTTAAAGTTGAATATTTTGCAACCAAGACTTCAACTTAAAACAAAAAAGGACTAAATGATAAACAATTTGAACTATATCATATAAGCACTAAGCTTAATATGTTCCATGAGCTCTTCATTAACATGCATGTACCACTCTACAAACTATTCTGTCTCGCTTTTAAATATGAACGTTTCATGTTCTAAATCACTGATCTGACTTGTTACTCTGAGCTTAAGGACATTTCTAGTCTGCAGGCATTAAAAATGTTTCCACATGACAATTGTTTCCATTTCAGAATGTGTATTGGCCTCCTACAATACACTGTAACCCTCCTCAAGGTATAAAAATACTTGAATGGTGATTGCTTTTTCTTTTCTGGAGTAGAGGACAATGGGCCGGCATTACATAAACTGCCAGGATTTAGTTGCCTCCTCAATCTCTCCTCACCCCAAAAGACAGGTGCTGCCTTAGCTGTAAGCACAGCCGCTGCTGGCTGAAGCCTCTGACGGGACAAAAGAGCGAGATAAAGATGGGCATACATTGCCTGAGAGCAGCTGTCAGCTCTGTGAGACTGGAAGAGTTCCAGTGACTGTGTGCACATAACTTAGCACAGTCATGTTGAAGTGCTGGACCCTGCCAAACCCTGAGTGAAGTTTGTGTGGCCGCTGGGCTGTGAAGAGCAGAGCAGGGAGGTCGAGACGTCTGCGTGTTGAAAGAGTAGGTGGACTTCTAAACTGCTGGGCTATTTTGGGCTAAAACACTCGGAGGCAACAGAGAGGCAGCCATCAACATACACAGCCGCCAAATCCCCATAGAGATCCACAAACAGGGCAGTGGTGTACAGCTACAGGTCAGCCTTTGCATTACCAAGCTGCACAGGAGACTTGAGTGGTGGGGAGCACTTAGCAGTGTTCTGGTGAGTTTCTGTCAAGTTTTGCATGTTTGAAATCAGGCTGCACAGTTGAAACGATAAAGTAAACGGTTTGTCCTGGGTTGACCACTTGAGTGTTTTTTTAATGTCTAAGGAATATTGCCTTGCAGACTTGTTTAAGACCTGAAGGGAGAGAAGAATAACAGGAAGCTGGAGGGAGAATTTCCCGAGTTGTGTTAACACTTTGCATAAAAGCTAGAAAAACAAAAAAAAGTCAGGATTTTTATTGTGTAAAAATACTTGTTAAATGGTATTTTTATCTCTTTATTTCTTTGCAGCAGACAAAGCATGTTTTAAATGTGCACGAGATGGTTTCGATGCAGCACAAATTGCTTTATTTCACCACATTTAGCAATAAAAATTGGTGACAATAAATGGACCTTGCAAATTGGCTGAATAACTTCATTTAAAATGTGACAACAGGAATAAGGACAGTGTCTCTATTCTGTGGTCGTGTTGTGTAACAAGCATGTCGTCTGTTGGCCATGGTTAAGAAAAAGTTGTGAATCGACCTTGCACGCATGAAGTCACGGCTCTTAATATGGTTGACCACAGTGGATAATGCTATTATTAGCACACTGTTGGGATTGAGGAAAGCCCCGGGCTTTGAAGTGGACTTCAATTTTAGCTGCTTGTGGTTTTGACTGTGTTTCTTCTTCCCGCAAGACATGCATGTGACTCCACAGTGATCCCTCGTCCCTGGGGACAAACAATTATATCTCATGCGCGCACTCGCTCAGGTTCCTCCTGAGGTTGGGTTTTTCTTTAGCCCTGAGGCTCCTATAAGCTCATGTGGAATGCAGCGCTTGATTATTTGGCGAACGGGTAAGCAACTTGCTTAAATCACAGGACTGTTCTTTGTTCGCTGCAAAACACAATTAATCTGGCGGCTTTTATGACTTTAGGTGGGATTAATTGTGTAATAGTGTTGATTCCTCCATGACATGACGAGTTTATTTTTCCATTGCCAAATACACTAAGAACCTGTAAGTGCATTTGTAGGAGAATTGACCCTCAAAATTGCTCAGTTTTCCACTACAATCATATAGTCCAGGTGAACCTCGACAAACTGATTAAACTTGATGGACAGACTTGAGATGCAATATGGAAATATATTAATTATTAGTAAATAATTAAAGACATATCAATCAACATGTCATTGCTTTCCCACTCATTTCTGCACACATTAAAAAATGAATAAACATCCTGTGCAAATGTATAAACATGCACAAAAACATGCAGTTCTGAAGTTGTTGTGCACCAGCTGCATTTCAAACTGGAGATGTACACAATGCCAGTAATCACTTGCATTGCTTATTTAGAATATCAATCACTTATTCACCTTATAACGGATGCTCAGGGGCTTCCTGGCAAAGTTGCAATGCCCTTAAAGAGAAGTCAAGTTGCCCAATGTTCTCAAGAAAGCCAGTACATAATGACTCACTCCCTGGCGTGTAGGCTCTCTTATTTGGAGCTCAACACGTCATTCATTTGCTTGTGTGCGGTTGTAAGCCAGTCTTTTGTGGCGATCCCTTTCATGTCACCCCTTGAATTGTTAATGTCGAAACACTTTTCTTTACCAGCTGGTCACTTACTGTCTGTGTGTTGGTTGCAGCATAAATTTGTGTCACCTTTGTGGATTAAGAAAGGGATTGTAACAGAGCTTGTTTTCACATGGGAAACACTGTATGTAATCCTCATGTGATTAAAGGACCATGCATTGTTTTTACATGATCTGGCCCAAATTTTACTGCCAATCTATTTACAAAGCATCTTTTATTTTTGGCATTTAAAAATATTTTAGCCATGTTCCCAGTATGGCTCTCTGGACGGCAATATCAGTTGGTCGGTCAAAGACTCAATAGACTCAGAATGAAATTTATCAGTAACTGTCCGATTGATTCCCATGAAATTTCAAACAGACATTCATGACATTTGTGGTTTGAATTGGGTGGATTACCAAGGAAATTTGTTTACATATTCATTAGGATGAATTGTAATAACTTGATTTCATGTAGTGCCAGCATCACCATAAAAATACCTGGAAAACTATTGAGTTTCTCAGCAATCTCAGCTGCACTTTGTGTGAAATGCTGATTAGCAAATGCTAGCATGCTAAATTAAGATGGTGAACATTATAACATTATAGCATGACGATATCAGTTGACATATTATCAGCTGATATTGGCCTATCAAATGCCTATCTGTATTGGTGCTGTCTAATATGTGCTGTTATGAAAAGTTTTTTTTTACAAAATATATATGCATAAAATGTTGCTTGGTGTCGGCCACCATATCGGTATCAAATCATTTACCTTCTCCAAAATCAGTATCAGCATCTGCCTCAAAAATCACAAATCTGTTGGGCTCTAGGAAGCATTTTTGGTGTGATCCAATATCCCACTGCATACAATTTAGCATCCCGACAAAGATTCAGTATGTTCCAAAACATAAAACTCAAATGTAGTTTGCCAAAAATTCCAGGATGTCCAACTGATGTTAAAGAGAACCGGATACATTGTTAGAGGCGGGTTCCTGTTCATTCTTTTGAACGTTGCTTAGTTGCACTTGAAGCCAAAAAAGTTTGAGTATAAAATAATTTGGATATATATATATGGCTTTTCTGCAGCACAAGCACTAGAGACTATCCCCTCTTGAGCCGGCTGCTATTGGACCAAATCAATCTAATTCTATGTTATAATTTTTCAAACTTGCCTCTAATCCTTGCTTTTCAGTAAATGACTGATAATTGTACTTCTGCTGAACTGCAAAAAGCGCTTAAATAAATGGAGGAAAATCACTCTGTCACAGGCAGAAGTCATTTGCAACCAGTGATGAGGAGTTGCATGTAGACAGTGCTTTGTTTTGAGAAACCACAAGCCAACCAGGTGGGAAACCAGTGGTCTAAAACATGCAAATCCGCTGTTATGGTTTGTGAGAGACACATATTGACCATGGGGGTTAAATTTCCACCTTAAGCTTGAGGCCATTTGTGTGTGTGTGTGATTGGCAGACAGACAGATAGATCTGTGTGTCTGGGCAGCAGCCTCTGACTCAGTGTTGAATGGGTCCTGGAGTCACATGGCTACTTGTCAGCAGGCTGGAGGAGGAAACATAATCCTGAGGAGGAAGGCTGCTGCTATCAGTCCGTGCATGTTGGTCTCACTGAGCACTCAACTTGTGGAGAGGCCGGACCGCACATGATCGCCTCCACATCTCTAACTCTGGTTTCTTTTGTCTCCCTATCTCTCTTTTCCCCCTCTGTTTGCTTTTGCCCTGCACTCTGACCAGCCCCGGGTCTCTCTTCATAGCAGAGTTCAGAATTGCACTACAATGTCTGCGGTGGCTTCTCTGCTGTGAGCACACAAAGGTACAGTACAATTATGGATCTTTTCTGCATTTCTTGACCGTTTGTCATGTTTTCAGGTTGTCTCATGTTGTCAGAATGTCATTTTATACTGCTTGTTGTTTTTATATTCATTTAATTGTCTGTTTAATTCATTCTTTATATGGATTAGTCCTCAATTTGGTGACCAGAGCTGCTGTTATTCAGGTTTGATCAAAGATTTTTCCTATTTAAAAAACCAAAGCATGAACATTTGTAGACAATTTCTTCTTATTACAGCAGAAAATTGGCTTTAAACAAGCCACTTTGAGCCCACTTGAGTTTTAGTAGCACAAACATGCTCTTATAAATCCTGATTTAGAGCCTTTAAAGGCCATGTTTTGGGGAAATGATGGCCCTCTAATGCAGCGGTCCAATCAGAAATGACCATTCGTAGCTACATAAAACAGACTTTATTTTCTCAAGTGTTTGTCTTTTTGTTGCCATAAACCGCTTTCTGTTTGACCCGTTTGTGTTTATCATGCAGGTGTCTTAAACAGGTGATAATGCTGTTGTTTCTGTGAATTCATGGCGGCGTTCAGAGCATAACAGCATGTTAGATAAAACATTAAGGCCACGAATTATCTTAATGTCACAACAACACAATCAGTGTTTCAGGGAATGTTTTAAACATCATTGTCTGCTAAAAGGAAGCAAATGAGTCACACTGTCTTGTTTTTTGTAAGCCCAGTTCTCTAATGAAACCTTAAACCCTTTCCTCCCTGTCATTGTCCTGCTTTTATAAGTACAGGCCTGTGTGTTGGTTGAGGTTTGGACATTGTGATCAAGCTTCTATTTCTGGACAGGCATTTTTAATGGCAGTTTGTATATTTTATTGAACTGTTCTTTAATTATGCCCCTTTCGATAGAATTTGTAGATGAGCGTGCAGTCTGTGGTCGACACTCATGTGCCAAGCTGTCTGATAGAAGCCCGGCCCGGCCGGGCGTCCTGGCAGATCACTGGGTTAACACACATGTGGGCTTGTTTCGTGAGTTCAAGTCCGGCTCATAACCTCTGTCTCGACGTCTGGCTGTCTCGCTCCTTTCCCTTTAATGTCATTATAAGGAGGAGGCAGGGAAATCTTTAACCCTTAGGTCTATCTTTAACCTAGAAGGTCACATGAGATTATAGTGAAAGATGGTGAAGAACAAAGTTGGCATTTTTGAAATGCAGATGGCCTTTTTTTGAGGTAGTCAGTATGCTGACTCATCACTCCTCCAGGCTCCAAGTGCAGAGCTGTCCTGTGAATACCTGAGTGTCCCCGCTCGCCGTTCCTTTCTTAAAAGATCCTCTGCACCCCACAGTGACTTTTTCTTATGTTATGTATCATGTTTTCTATATCCTCTGTCTGGGCCCTAAAATTAAATCAAAGATCAAAAACTCAAAATCAAAGCTTCAAACTTGCCGGGCAAAATAGATTCCCCACGACTTTTTAATCCCATCAAAACCTTGTAGCAGATGTTATTGTATGTCTCTTAACCACTGACACTGTCTGCCACTGCCAGTTACAAGTTAACCAGCAGCAACAAAAAACTACCCCTCACCATTCTCATATGTCTGCTAGTCGCCAATTTTGGTGCACAACCGCATGTAGACTGTTGGAGTAATTTGCCATTTAAGATGGAATTCTCGTTACGATTTTGCAGCGGTACCTTTGGTTTTCTTTGGCTCAGCACAGATCAAAATAATTGTGACTGGTTCAAAGAAATACAAGCAAACTGAGGTGTTTTTTTTCTCGCTTATCCCAGAATAACAAAGGGTGCAGTGGGACCTTGTCCCAGCACTGACGGTGCTGTGGACATAGGTCTGGCTATGCAAGTGAATCTCTCATCTAACAGGAGCTATCTTGATGTACACTGGCCAATCAGAATCTCTCAATCATGGAGAAAGAGTAGATGTGCTTCTTCTTTTTTGTATGTGGGGAAACCATGTTAAATTAAATTTTGCATTTGATAAAATTTTGTCTATCTTGTCTCTTTAACAAAAATCATGCAGCTTATGAAAAAAAACACCATAAATCTTTAAAATTTTGAAAGTAAGACATGCCAGACCAACTCACGCTTGTTCCTCACTTTTTTATTTTCATTTCCCCTAAAATGTGTTTGTAATGTGCCATATTTTCCAAATAAAAGGAAACAAAAGGCTCCTTTCATGACGATGATCATTTGAGGAGTGAGCAGGATATTTAATCAATACTGGAAATTTACAACATAAGAAACTTTGTCAGGTATATTTGCTGTCTGTGGAACAGATGAGTCACCGTCACTGCATATCAGATCTTAAAACCGACCAAAAAAATCAGCCTTCCTATTAAGATAATACCTTCTTCGAAAGTTATGACTCAAATGTTTTTGTGATATGCAGATAAATATCTAATGAGATCAGTTTGTGGGTTTAGTTAAAATGAATTTTTCTCCTACGATTCATTGCAGAGTTTTCCGGAAACAGTAAGGTTACTCACTATCAGCTGTCAAGTCACTCAAAAAGGAAATATGATGCACTTTGACCTACATACAGATGAGCTGTTTTGAGTCTCTTGACAGCATCCTTTAAGCAGGTTGCTGCTGTTTACTTTAAACAGGAATTTATTTTATGTAATTCCTCGGTCAAAGGTAGCTCCTTTGCACATATGCCCTCATTATATACACTCTATAGGAAGAAGTGAGAGCTTGCTATGCTTTGACAAGTTAACCTATAATGTCACAAGGTAGACATTAAGACATTTTGTATTAACCCAGGTTATCTTTGGCATATATATGTCCGGTCCAAGCATAGTTTTTAGTTAACTATTTCCAAAGTCTGACAGTATGTAGAGCAGAAAGAATCCCAAAGTGCCCGTTTCTATTTTTTTATACAGCTCCTCCTCACCTTCTTCCTGTTTTCATACTTACTTCCTCCCAGTAGGATAGTTTTCCCAAAGCTCAGCGTGCACACATTTAGGGCTGTGACTAAATCTTACATGGAAAAATGTAGGAAAAAACAGTCATCGTCTCTTTTTTTAGGGACAGTTTGCAAGGTACCGAGCCTCTGGATGGTTCTGGAAAGACATGATGAACTTCTTCCAGGGGAAACACAGAGCATCTTGTCCTTACTTCCTCTTGCACTGTCAGCATTCACTCATGTCCCTTTTTGTCATTTCAGCTATTACATAATGAACAAGCAGTTCCTTTTTTTTCAGTCCTCTGACTGATTGTACCTGATTGCAGGCAGGAACATTTAGATCATTGAGGACCACACTTCATCTTTTACCGAGAACAGAATCAACTTGTTTGCCAAGACAGTTGAAGCTGGCATTATTGTTTTATTCTTCTGATCCGTATTGTTATCTGTATTATTGCAGCCATGCCCCGAGGTAGATAAGCTGGTTCCCATGCTTTTAGCTCAGGATCCCAGGGTTCTGTAACTTTATCCCTGTGTAGCCAGCCCGGCCTCTTCCACAGTGGTGGGGTCTCGATTTACTGAGAAAGCAATCTTCAAACACACCCAGCCTATAACCAATAGACTCCTTTATCGCCCCTCCTGCACAGATGACAAACAAGTTAAAGTTGTTATTCTGAATAGAACAGCTGCTTTTATGTAATTAACATTGGGGGCAGTGATTACCATCTTGGCAGAGCACACAAAAAGCATTGCCAGATCTTTGTGCAGTCTGCCCAGTGTCTCAGATTCAGGTCTCTTTGGCAGGAGATGTCTTCACTCACTGCAGATTTAACAACAAGTTCACACTGTCCAGCTCACAAATACTTCTGCGCTGCATTTAATCTCTTGTCTTTGATTGTGCTCTAGTGAAATACACCTCTCTTAGAAATGGCGCGCCGTCAACAAGGTCGTTGATTTGATTGCAGGGACGCTTATCGCTTCTTTGATAACTGCTGTCACACAGCCAAAACATGATTTCTAGCTGTGACACTGAAAAGCAAACCAAAAGAGAACCCTCCGCTGCCTCAAGACTGAAGGAAAACCAATGTTCTGTTAACAAGGCAGCTATTGAGGAGATTCCTGAAAAGTCTTCAGCAGACGGGGACGACCTCAGTCCCCTAACAACTGTTAAACAAAGGATGTTGTTGTTTGCTTCAACTCATTTAGATGTTAAGAGTTACAACCCAAAGAGTTAGGATGCTGTGTGAGACATAAATAAGTGAGTAAATGTTTGCACTTGTCCTAGTTTGAGCATTACGTATCTTTTTACTATATTCAGTTGAATGTAGGTTGCAAATCACTGCATTCTGTTTTATTACGTTCTTTTTCAGAATCGGGCTTCTACATCCTCATTGTCATTTGGATGATACCAATTTATACTCTTTTCCAAATTAACGCAAGTGACGGCTGATCTTTGCAGCCTAATGATAAAAGTGAATTAATCCCTAAAAATCTATTTGACATATTAAAATGTCTTGTTTTGACGCACTCAAGTTTAAGACACAAAATATTCCATTTGAAATCATAGCAAATTATATATATTCAGATTTTTAGAAGTCAGAGTCTCTGAGTTTTGGGCCTTCTATTAAAAAGATGAATTAAAAGATAAATGAATTATAAAAAATGCTGCTTTATGTCAGCATTTTCTCTAGCTTTAAGGAAGGCTTCAGTGCCTGTGTTTGGTGAGGCATTTGAGGGTCCTTCACCAAGATAATTTCAAAATCTTTTATGAAAAACAAGCAATTTTATGTCACTTCGCTTCTGAAAATCACTTCCATTTGTGTACAAAAAGTTTTACAATAAGCAGCAACCCACAAGCTTAAAATTTGCTAAA
>CAFUXE010000017.1:19993-35141 GCA_903364295.1 Serranus cabrilla | reverse complement strand
TTAGAAGTCAGAGTCTCTGAGCTTTGGGCCTTCTTTATTAAAAAGATGAATGAATCGATAAATGAATTATAAAAAATGCTGCTTTATGTCAGCATTTTCTCTAGCTTTAAAGAAGGCTTCAGTGCCTGTGTTTGGTGGGGCATTTGAGGGTCCTTCACCAAGAAAATGTCTCAATTTTTTATGAAAAATAAGCAATTTCATGTCACTTCACTTATGAAAATCACTTCCATTTATGTACAAAAAGTTGCACAATAAGCAGCAACCCACAAGCTTAAAATTTGCTCAAGTAATTTAGTTAGTTTTGATGCTCGCCACTTAGATTTAACATTCATTTGGGTTAGGTTGTGCCTAAAACGACATCAGTGCTGCATCTAAACCTTATAATCGAAGAGAAAACCCTGATGTAGAATCTACATTTCTATGTAAATGAGATATTTCTCCCAGACAGCTTATTTCCTCTGTATTTGATCTTCATTAACATTTTATACCAAAGCTCTTCTGCTTGTTTTTTGTGAGCTCCTCTCACCGGCTGATTTCTAATTAACCTCCAGATTCCTGTGGTTGTCGTCTAAAATGAAGGCGACTCGAGGTTAGCTGAGGCTCGTGCCGCCGCTTATCAAAGGGTCCTCTGCACAGTAGCCACTGCGTTATCTGGCTCTTATCTGGCTCTAATGGTTAATAACCTTGAATGGCAGTGAGGAAGTGCTGCTGGGCTTTAAATCAAGAACCAAATGAATGAAAATTAATGGAGTGTCAGTATTTGTAAAAGCGTGTTGGTACGTACTTCTACCATTGAGGCCTCAAACATAATGTCGTTTCCACTTCCTCGTTAAAATGACATTCGCTTTAGTGTTTCTAAAGTGGCTCTGGTGACTGAAAGGTACTTCAGGGGCCTCCAGGAAATCCTGAAACTGTTTCTCTTTGGTGTAGTCGTCCAGTGAAGCATGCTGCTTTTCATTTTATATTTTGCTGTCTGTGCACTTCAGCACATGCAAAAAAGTCAGCACTTTATGAGGGTTAAAGTGCATGTTAGCATTGTCATTGTGAGTGTGTTCAGACCCTCACGTTAGCATTTAGCTCTAAGCTGTGCAAGTGTAAAGCCCCACAGAGCTGCAAGCATGGCTGGAAACTTGAGAGAAAGTAAGATAACAGAATCTCAAAGTCATTAATATTTGGTTGCAAATGTGTTACAGGAAGGAAATGACTGGTATCTGTCACCCATAGATATCAGCAGGATTGTGCTGCAGCAATCTTCACATATTTGTATGTTTCTAGAGCTTTTTGCCTTCAACCTATCCTTATTTGGTTGCTTGTATGTTAGGCGATGGAACAGTCCGCTCTTTTTTCACTAAAACAACAAGTTTTTGTCTGTTTAGGATCATATTTCCACTGAAAAATGGAGGACGGAGTATTCCAAGTGCTGCACTGCTTGTCCAATATGGATGTAAAATCAGTATTTCTTTATTTAAAATCTAATGTGCTGAGGCGAAGAGCCTAAACAGTTTAAACCACACTGTTGTTATTATACTCTCTGACTGTGGTTTATATTCAGGGATTACCGGACCACAGCCACAGTATTTCAGCTTGTTATAAGTCTCCTTCTTTATCTGGACTAACCCTCGGATCTGTATCTGTCTCCAGGTTATGCTGCCCAAAAGCTGTCTGAGTCCCAGTGAGAAAGAGAAGGGCTAAAGCCGCACCGATCCAAACCAGCTTTCCACAGCCTCTCCAGCAGCGACTCCACTGCTGAGCCATGAGCAACCCCGGCGCTCCCAACCAGATTACAGATGCCGTGGCATCGGTTATTCACAGTGTAAGTCCACACACAGGAAAGCTTCTGTCTGTCCTGTCATGTCAGGCTGCAGCCTCGTTGACCACATGATTAAACACATGAGCTGGTGACACTTGTGACAAACCAGGTTAAACGCTCACAATTAGAAGTTTATTGTCCTTTTCATGCATGAGACTTCGAGCTATTCGGCGTGAAAGTTTTCCCCCCACTTCATTTCATATTCTCCCTGAGCTGGTTTATGCTGCATCAGCTCCCTCAGTCCTCTCTGGCATTAGACTGTGTATTTTGGACAGTGCTGCTCCCTCCAGAGCTATGTGTGTACAAATCCAGTCATAACTTTGTGCCAATTTCCTGGCAACATACAGTACTTCTGACTGCGAAAATAAAAATGTTCAGAATAGTTCAAAAACACTTTAGAGAGCTGCTCCTGTTGAATTTCCCTTTTCATTAGAGCGCTGGAGAATGTCAACGGTTCCACAACTGAAAACAGCTTCCTTCCTCTTTTCTTAAAGTTGATAAGTTGGCAGTGTTGGGGAAAACTAAAATAATATTGGCGTATAATGAAAAACATAATTGCACGGCTGCTGGTGGGATTGATGTAATAAACATGCTGCCTGCAGGGAAGCTGGGCAGCAGCCAAAGAAAGCCGCATTCCCCGACTCAAGAGGTCATTTTAGGATGATTAAGATGCTGCAGCAGAAAACATTACGAGCTTAAAGGGAAGATCCGACCATGAGCAGCCTCATATAGTTGGATATTATCAGTTTGTGATGGTTGGTGAATTCCAAGAATTAATATCTTCGATTGCATTCCAGGAATTATAAGGATTGCGTCTGTTTATTGGTTTACGGTATCAAACCTTTACTTGGGTTGAAGATTTCCAGGAAAGTGAGCAGCCCAAATGGAAGTTTACTGAGCTGTGGGTTGACTGTGTAGGTGAGAGGAAAAAGTGATGTTTATAGCGCAGTGGGAGCAAAAAAAAAAGGCTTTTCATTCCATAACAAGTCATAGAGCCCACTTGTCAGACTTCTAAAGAGGTTTGTCTTTTGTCATGCTGTTGAGAGATAATTTCTGACTAAAAGCACACTTTGTTATTCAAGCTGTCTTTTAGACGAGCTCATGATGTTCATTGTTCTTCATTGCAACACCGACGTAGGAAATGCTCGCTTTCCCTTAGCTTTGCATTTCTGTTGCCAGTGTGCTGTCAGCTGCTTCCTCCTCCAGTGTTAAAACAACTGTGTGTCAGTACTGACAACCTCTGCATCTACCTGCACCAGTCTGGAAATAAACAACATACGTGCTGTCCAAGTCTGAAACCCAACCGTGTAGAATGCAGAGTATTTAGGAGGTGGAAGTGGATATATGACACTGAACTACTGATCCATGAGAGAAGTGCAGAGAGACAGAGGGGCCATGGCTTTAAATGCTTTGCATATTAGTTTTACTATTTGGATGATTTGTTGCTTTTCTTTCATTTTTTTCTGGAACAAATTACATAATTTAATAGTTCAACAAAAACTTTATTAGAACTAGGGCTGAGCAATATTGCCAAAAGCTTCAATGCCAATGTAGGTAACTCCAAATCTTGTTAATGATACACATTTAATATAGCATGTTTTCTTTTAATTTAATAAATCAATAGTTTTTATGCAATAACTACATGCTAAAGCCTATTTTTATATTCCAATGTCAATGAAATACTTGACAAACCAAAAAGTAATTTTCTATAGTTTGCTCCCCTTTGGCTTCCATGTGCAAAGATCAGAACGTAAAGGGTAATCTAAATGATGAAAATATGGCCATAGAGCAAGGTTGAATTACATTTTGAATATTTACGTCCATAAATTTGTCCCTTGCAGAGGAAATATACGTCCATAAAATAGTTTCTTTCATGCATTTTGCAGTCAAAATCTAAAGTTTTCGACAAGCCACAACTCTGTTTTCCTGGCACCTGAGGGTTTGACTAACGCCTGGAACAGTTACTACAGTCCCATAAGCTTCTTATGCAATGAAAATGTTGTTTAATACTCGACTACAGCCAATCAGAATAGAGTAATTGAGTAAAAACAGATTTGTTGTGTAGTGGTTGTATATGCATGTATGTGAAGTTGTATATGCATTGTCCCTCATCTCTGCACAGTATCTAAATTATGGTAAAATAAGTGAGAAAATACAACATTTAAAGTCCCTTATAATCCAACATTTACTTATATAATCTCTGTGAAGTTTACAAGAGAGCCTACTGTCTATAATTACACCCAGAAATCTGATTCTGGATGCCCTTTAGCTGGTCGGTCTCTATGTGTCAGTGCTGTGATAGTCTGGGGACCTGTCCAGGGTTTACCCGGCCCCCCGCAACCTGAGTTCAGATAAGTGGTTAAGGATACCCTTTAGCTGTATAAATTACACAAAACACCACCGTGTTTCTGTTCGTTGAATCGAATTATGAAGCAAAATTTTGAAATGTTGCATTAAAGAAAATGTGAATTGGGGACGTTTCCATCAACCGGTAAACAAAGCAAAGCTAAACGTACTTTGGTCAGAAGATGGCAGTGTAATGTGATCACTGTAGGCTAATCTGTCAGTAAACAGTAGAAGAAGGAGAGATTGAGCAAGAGAGAATAAAAAAAGGAAAAAAAAGAGGTTGCTAATCAGACAACTTTGGCCACCAATGAGAGAAAATATGTCATCAGGAATAAGATTCAGTCGGGCAACTTATCGTTGTTTATTCTTGTCAGAGCGGAAACAGTTGATCGGTCATGAGTTAATAGTTCGCAAAACGTGTTTCCATCTCCAGTTTAGTGCAAAAAAACACCTCAAGTGAGGGTAAAAAGTTTTATGTGCATTTCCGAAAGTTTTTTGGGGGGAATTCTGGTGTTTCCATCAAGCTTTTCTCATGCAAATCTTCAAAATGCACATTGAAATGTTTAAACAAGATTAGAAAACAAAAAGCTGCTGTAATGATTACTTGGCTCATCATCATCTTGCATAACATGATGCAAAGAGCTGTGGCCCTATTTTTTTTTATCACTTTGAACTCCCTGATCTCTAATTTTCTTGAAGACAATCCTGTTATGAATCAGCAAGTCTTTATTGCCATTTATGAGCTAGTATGCCAGTTAACTGCCATAAAACGCATTGAGATTGTGCTCTTCTATATGACTAAACCATAATAAGACCAAGAAGCTCTCTGAAGATAAACGTGTTTGCTGTAGGACAGTCGCCTCGGCGGTTATTGGTTGTTCTCAAATTGGCTCCAGCTCGGTCAAGTTAATTATTATCTCCTTAACAATGTGTGTTTCTGTATGCGTGTGTGTGGTTAGGGAGAGTTTCAGATAATCCTGTTTGGATTTTTAAGAACCAACATTGTGAAACTGAGTCTTCTTCCTACCCCGGTCATGTGACGAGGGCTAACTGAAATGGGAAACGGGCTGTGCTCCATAAAAGTGGCGGACGTTTCTGGGTTTTTACTTTTGACATTGGAAAAGCAAATATAGTTATCTTGTTGTATTTAAGGCTGCTGCAAGTGATGTGATGGACTATTTGTTTTCCTTTAAGGTGAGTTTGCTTAATAGTAGTTTGTTAATCATCGTAACGTGTTTCTGTGTGATATTTCATCTCGTTCTTATCATTCCCAGTCAGTCATTACGCGTTATCCTACACTGGACAAATAGGGATTTTCTGAGCGTGTGTGTAGGCTGACTTTCTTCTTCTGACTTTGGATCTTTAGGTAAATTCAACCTCAACACGAACTCTGCCGCTGGTTAATGTTCAGTCCAGTTCTTGTGCTTTTCAGATGCACTTTTACTCCGTCAACAGCTCGTTGACTTTTCCAAGGCATTAGAAATCCGAGGTAATAATTAAAATAATGTTTTCTTAATGTGTCACTAGTTACAGGTAGGCGCCCCTCTAATGTCAGCACGTGGATTGCGAAACGACGGGGGAGCACTGAGAGCATTTCACAGGAAAAAAACTAATATCAAGAAACCTGCTGTGCTGCTGGTTCAGTTTAAAGCTGTTTTCAAAGATTAGTTTTTGCTTCTCCCCTCACACAGAAATGTCAGAGGTCAGGGTCAGATACAGAACAGAGCCACCGGAGCCGGTAGGGATTCAGTGTCTTGCTTCGCGACATTTCAGCAATGCAAACAGCTGCTGCATCCGTTACAGGAAAGCTGTCGAGATCATTGGTTTTTCAACCTACCTGGCTCGCGTCTCCTTAACGTAATAGTTTCACATTATCGGAAATGTGCCTGTTTACTTTCTTGCTGAGAGTTAGATTAGAGGGTTGATACCACACTGCATGGTGTTTAGCCAGGAAACTGTTAGCTTAGCTTAGTAGAAAGACTAGAAACAAGCTGCAAACTGCTACCCTGACTCTTTCCAAAGGTATCAAAAACCTACAAGCACTTCTAAAGCTTTCTTAGTTCTTAGCTGGTTAATTTATCTTTGCATACAACCTTTTTATATGCATGAAACAACCAGGATATGAGAGGTTCATTCAGAAATCTAGAGATGTTTTTAGGCAGATTTTGCTACCTTTGGACAGAGACAGGTTAGCATTTCCTTTGCTAAGCTAGTCAGATAAGCTTCATCATTAGTTTAAAGTGGTATTGCTGACTCCTTGTCACAGCTTACATGCCCAACAGTCCTTGGCATTTCAATCAAAATCTGTTTTTGACATTTGTCCTGTTAATCTCTTAACACCTTGTAAGCCATGTTTACATTCATCTTTTGCATTTCAAAGTATCTTATTAGAAACAAAACTTGTTCACGCTTGCTTGAGGTTTTTTCTGCCGCTGTCAAAAAAATAAAAACATTGTGAGAACTCTTTAGATTTGACATCGCGAACATTTAACTCTGATGACTAATCAGCTGTTGACACTCTCAGCATCTTCCCGGATATTTTAATTTCTGATATTTCCAAACAGCATCAAACATGGCAAATACTAGCTGACGTTAAATCATTTTTATTAAAACTTGGCAACCAAATTGCTGAAGACTTCTCTCCATTAGACGGGTTAGAAGTCCAAGGACACTTGTTTTGTTTCTGGATGGCAACTTCCACTTCTTTTACTTTTTGTTCTGGCAGATTACAGCTATGTGTCACCTGGAGTGCCAAACTATACTGTAGCTGAGTGTTTTTGGTCTCAGACAGTTGATGAATGTGGGCTTAAGTTAATGGATCTTTTAAAAGTTCTTTTATGCAACATTTCAAAAGTTCCCTTAAAAAAGACGAATTTCTGGAAATCAATATGGCGGACCCTAATCATACAGGTTAGGACCAACAACAACAACAACAGCACCTTATCTTGACCACCACTTGCTGTCACCATGGTGTATCCTCTTGCCATATATATTGCAATAGTAAGCTCTGACATTAGTGCAGCAGTATAAATAACCATCCCAGTTCAAACAGAAAGATCAGATCAGTGTGGTTCACACCTTCCACTCCCTCTCATGTTTTACTGCCTGGTGGACTTCCTGTGATGTGAATCCTCCTTTACTCATCAGAGTTTATCAGTCTGACATCTTCAACTTGGATAAGACTGAGGAGGGAGAGCACTATCTCAGGTGAACTATCTCAGCTGTTTGGCTACTGAAAACCCTGTTTGTTTAACGTGAAATGATAAAGATGGTGACTGCTGAAAGCCCAATTCCCAATACAAATATAATCAAACAGTATAACCCGACAGGAAGCAAAAACAAACGGTTCTGAGACATATTTTCCGGTCTCTGACGGTCACTTTAATCAAGAGATTCCAATAAGGGAGTAAATGACGTAAATATTATGTATTTGATTTCAAGCCGTGCAAACATGCAGTTTAATCTATGATGTAATAAGAAACACGTCACTTTGGCTGAGGAGGAAACTAGGTTACAACTGATTTCATAGAATAATCGGAGAGCGTGTCGTGCACCCGGATGTTCTTGCAGACTCGTTTTAAGATATGAAGGAATGTAATGAGTCATCAGCCTCAATGCACGACATGATCACTACATCATCTCCCCCTTTCCCCTCCAAACGCTGACTGTGTGGGATTTGAGCCTCACGACACAGATAATCTCCTCTGCAACCTCCACACACGGTCGAGTGTCCACCTCATTATGCAACAACACAGCCGCTGCACATGCACACTGCTGTTAAACACTCTGTTGCTTCACAACATTTCACTAGCTTATAATTCATTCTCATGGATCATTATAGTGAGATACTAGAAGGCTAAAAGACAAGAACATTTTAGTTTTTTGTGCAATCTTTGTAGGTCAATACTTCCACTGTTTATTATGAGTCATTTGAAATATCTCAACAACTTTTGGATGGATTGCCATGAAATTTGATCAAGACATTCATGCTTTCCTTGGGATAACATAACTGCTTTGGTGTTCGCTTTACTTTCCATATAGTTTCATCATCAAGCCAGAAGTTTGCTTTGTTCAATATTTTAGTTCATGACAAAGTACCTGCAAAAGTGACATTCCTATCAGCCTCATTTTAACTTTGTTAAAGTGTAAAAACATTTGGTAGCATTTTTCCAGAGCCTCCACTGACAACCTCACGCTGTAGTGTTAAATCTGACCCTGGAACAGCCTCCAAAAGACAAACTGTCAGCATCGGGGTCCACCGCGGAGGTGAAGTGGTTTTGAAACCTGGAAATTTTTCACATGTGCATGTTAAGATTAGTCTGCACTAATATTATTATTATTATTTTTGCAGAATTGTATTCCAGTGGCAGCTACATAGGATTGTTTCCAAACATTTCATAGTGTATAAAAGTCGGGCCTTGATGAAACAACATTTTTACTGCAGTCAATAAAATGTCGTCTCTCCCTCATGATGCACACACAGGAAGGCACACACCTGTATTTGTATTCATTTACTTTAAGGATGATGAGATCTGAAAAATGTTACCTACATTTAAAGCCTCATTGGAAAACCAAAAGGTTAAATCTTTTCTTTAAAAAGTTCCATACACAACTGTTTTTATTCGGTTAATCAATTGCTTTAGTTTCAGTTTAGTGTTTGTGATCAAACACACATGTGTTTTTTCAGTCATTTGTCATGTAGAAAATATTCATTAGTGGTTTCACCTCTCTGACACATATTTTGATCTCATTTTATTCCAGCCTCTGTCAATATTGGCCCTCAAAAACGAGTCCTTTGAAAAGTGCAAGACCTTTATTTCCTATGCATTTACATTGCCCTTCAAGGCGCGTTGACTAAGAGCACCTTGGTCAATATTTAGGCCTCATATGTCAAAGTTAAAATGTGGAGATGAATGTCAACGTGAGGTTTTGTTCCGGGCTGTTCAAACACGGCTTGTCCTTTCAGGCAGCATTCGTCCTCAAAGCGAGAACGAGAGTCTTGTTTATTCTGCCCTGGTACAATGGGCAGACTGGTGAAGGTGGCAGGTTGGCCGATAGGGCTCTGATTAGGGCATCACGCGGCTTTGATAAGCAGGAGAGAGAGGGATGTCTCCCGCCTGCAGTTCTTATGAGAGGTTTCGAGGGTCAGAGCTTCACTTTTGTCATGTCGGAGGGCAGTGACGCTTGTTGCCACCAAAAACGCTGATTGCAATTGAGTTGCCATGAGCGAGGTAAGTCCCTGAAACATTTTCTTCATTGTCTGGTCAGTTTTCCCTCGGCTTGTTTTTGCACATGGTTTCGGTTGTGGAAAATTCTCTCACCTCTTTGAGAAATCCCTCACGCATCTCTCACACCTCTGGGGGTTCGCTGTGAAACCATGATATGAATGAGGGCTCTGTAAAAATAAACTGCCGGATAGAGTAGCAGCAAACATCTGGATAGGCTACGTGCACTCCGGGTTTTCAGGGCAGTCAAATAATTAAATATGGGAAGTATTAAGATCGTGATGCAGACGTGGGGTGATGCCTAACTGCAGGAATTAAGAGGTTTGCTTTTAAACGAATGTAGCAATTACTGCTTAAAACTTTATAATTTTACTTTGATATATTATCTCAATTTTTACAAAGTTTCTGCGTTGGCGTCTGCGTTATTGTTGCTTCAAAGTGCTGAATGTCTTTGGCAGCTTGTTCTGGAGGTCACAGAGGTGAACTTATAGTTTGTTTGTGCTTTTTTTTCCTTGTTGACCTGTTGGGCCAAAAAGCTATATGAGGAATTGAACCTTGGGTCAATATTGAATGTGTGCCTAACAGGCTGACCTGTCTCTGCTTTTTATTCTCAGCGTGTCCACAGTTGAGTGCAGGGCTTTCTGCTTCTGTCACCTGTGTGTGGCATGTAAAAGCAGGTCAGAGAAAAACTCTGCATGGTCCTGTTGGTCATGGGAATCAGTTCTTCACACTTTCTGTGCACATGCCTGAATTTATAACCATCTGCCGAGCGAGAAGTATGATGAATTCAGGATGAACTCTTGGGTTTCCTGTTCAGATTGTCTTGTGTTTAATGTGTTAAAAGTGGAACAAACGCTGCTTTACATCGTGTGTATAAGTCGCTAGAAGCTCTGTGTTCAGTGTGTTTGTTTGTCAGCAGGATTATAGAAGAACAACATGCCCCATTTCCATGAAACTCAGTGAAAGGGTGCAGTGTGGGCCAAGGAAGAGCCCATTAAGTTTTGGAACAGATCCAAATCACAGGGCGGATACACAAATCACTTTTGTTAACATGAGATTCAGGGCATTCGGGGGAGGTCTGTGCTCTTCTCATTCTCTATATGATGGGTTCATTTAAGTTGATGGAAGAGTTTGACTATACTATAACTATGTTGTTTCTGGAGAGTTTCTGGCACTTTAAAAAAAAAAGCGTTTGCACTGTTATATGTAACAGTATTTAGTTACTTGAGTAAATGTAGAATTAATGCATTAAAAACTACTTAAGTGCAGCTAAGTTTACTTAAACCTGCAGTGTGTAACTTTTGTCTCCCCCCTCTGGTGAGGAGAGTAACTTCTTAAACACTGTCGGCGTGTCCTTAAGACGAATGCCTGCAGGTGAATTTGCAGCATCTCCCCTGGCAGCTCTCTCCTCAAGCCTTCTTATGCAAATAATTTCAAACAGGCACATTTTGAATTTGCATAGCCGTATTCTTTTATTATTAAATGCCAACCTCTCCAAGAGCAGTAGGTAAATTTCAGTACGCCAGTGCAGAAAGTTGGTACGACACACTGCGAAATTCAGAGAGCTTTCCACAGCGGTAATACTAGTCTTTATCAGCATTGTGTGAACTCATTTGGCTTCAATGTAACTGCTGTTTAGTTACATGTAAGAGTCCCACACTCCAGCTTTAAAGCTTCAAAGTAAAATACGCATTCTGCAGAATAATGGCAAAAGGAAAAATGTTTGGACACAGCAATGCCTTGCATTTTATGAGCTTATTCTCTGTTTCTTTGCACAAAAATGTAATCTAAAAAAGTAACATGTTCTCACTATGTAGTGTAATAAACATGTAGAACCATTAAATGGTGCAATTTTGAAACTAATGCACTTTATTTAAGTGCTGTAGTACCACTGTCTACCACTGTGCACTCTTTTAGCAGTCTGCTGTCCATGCACTGAAAAAAAACGGAGTCTTGACGCAGAAGTAAGCAGAAGCTGCAGGTGAGGAGAGTCATCACATGCTCTCTGTTACTCCCTGCAGCACTGGAGAAAACCTAATATACGACGGGCACGTTGGGTGTCCTGAGAACCGTTTGTGGGAGCATCAGATGACTTGTGGCCCCTGAGTTTTGCCACAGGTGGGGGTTCCCTGCAGGATCTGAGGCACCTGCGCAGTAGTCATGGCAACATTTACTCTGCCGCGAGGTGGCTACATCGAAATCCCGTTAGCCGGAGCAGATCCACTTGCTGCTACGCTGCAGCCAATCCTTATCACAACATCCCCCCGGCAGAGCAGGGCGCAGCAGGGCACGGCATCCTGCTGCAAGAAAACAGATCTCTTATCACCCACATGATCCCTGTCACACCACAGCATGGAAAAAGAGGAACGGATCAGAGCACATGGCTATTGTTTACGATTTAAGGCTAATTTGCAGTAAGGTATGCATGAGAGGACCCGTCATATGATGTCCTCACTGCGGAGTATTTGCAGAACCAGAACTCCCTCTGGTGTTGTTTTAAGTGAAAGGCAAATACATGCTGTGTCCCACATCTGCAGGAAATACTAAGTCTGAGCAAGCAATTTTAGTAGATACTGTAACATACAAAGTACGTACTGATGCATGCAGTTATATTCAGTTATGACATCAAACCATTGCACCTTGAACTTTGACCCTTCTGCTCATATATCTGTCACTGTCCTTCAATGAGCTGTCCTGTGTCTGTACATTCTCGCAGACTCATTTGATGGCTTATCTTCCGCTGTGCAAAGGTTTGTGGGTCAGAATTGTCAGAAAAGCTGCTGACTTGCATAATGCAAAATATGATCAGATGCAGTTGGAAATCCTGGTATCTTTTGCACGCTACAATGTATTCGGACGTGATAAATCTAAAGTTGATGGCTAAATAACTTGATTGTTACTTAATATGTTCCAGATTATTTGTGGTTTTATTCTGGATTTGTTTGCATTTTTTCAAATCATAATTTATTTCCCAATGTCTGACTTATTAAATAACTTAAAATTCAGATCCTTTCAGCAGATTTGTATTATTTTTTTATTAAATTCTGGTTTCTTTAATGTATTTGTTTATGTGTTGTGTTGCAGCCAGAGGCTCCTGCTGCCTCATCACTACACGGGACTCCGCGCCCTGACGAGGAGGATGACGGGGACCTGAACAAAGCTTTGGGGGTCCAGCGCTTTCAGCAGATCCTCAGCCCCGCTGCTGTCGTACCCGATGATCAGCACCACAACTACCACGAGGAGGACATCGAATGTGAGCATCCCTTGTTGTTCAGCACATTTCAACCTTCAGCAGTCCAGGGAAAAGTAAATAAAACCACTTTTAAATGGAAGTAGCTCATGTTTACATAACTGCTTTATCTTCCCCTCAGACCATCGTCACTCCTCTCACCACATCCACCGGCCGCTGTCCAAACTGCCCTCTGAGGGCCGCAGGAAGAAGAGCAACAAGAAAAGGAGGAAGGACAAAGATCACAAAAGCAGCCATGTTCCCAGCAGCGGCCCCATAGAGGAGGGGGAGGATGAAGAGGAGGAGGAGGAGGAGGAGGCGACAGAGACGACCTCTGCTCCGTCTGACTCGGAGAGGGTCAAAGACGTGGAGGTAATCCTTCATCCTTATACTAATGTTTACGTGTATTTATGAGTGAGTGGGAAAGCACTGATAGAGACATACTTATGTATATTTTAAATCAATGAATGTTTTACCCTTAGACTAAAATCTTTCGTTTTTAATGTCCTAAGTTTTTCTTTTTTCCAACCAACACTCCAACAAACCTCACAATTTCTTGTTTATTGTATTACAAAACAGCAAAAAGCTGCAAATCCTCACATTTGTAGTTTAAAAGTAATCATCCATCAAAATCATTTCTGATCATTTTCTGTTGATCTGCAAATCAGTTAAGCGATAAAAAGCTTTTTTTCATAGTGGCTCTTAAGTACAAACTTTTGTCGTAGTGTTTATTGAATTTTTATAGAAACATTGTCATATTTTGCTCAACAAATCGAATAAGTCCTATAACAAATAAGTAAAAACTTTATCAAATTAAATCAATAAAAACAAATGTATGCATGAATAAAATAAACATCTGAGACAAAAAAATAAACATAAAAATAACATTTAATAATAAAATAAAGAAACAAAAAAAATACACCTTAATTGTCTATGACATATATTAATATAGCCTTTATATAACCTTATTTACAAGCAGTAAATTAATGCATTAAATAAATAAATACAAATAATTTCAAAAAAGAAAATAAACTACCAAATAAAAAAGAAAAGAGCACACATCAGGGATACATTTTTCAAAGTCTGTCACTCTACTTGTTGATCTTTTTATCCTCTTATGTCCATTTAAATTGCAAATATAAATGAGGTAAATTAGTAAATAAATAGACAAAAATAAGAAAATAAAACAATAGCTACATCAGCATCAAGCACCTGATTGTTGGGAAAAGGCAGATGGACTGTGTTTACCCTTCAGGTGTTTTATTGTTGTTTAATGTATTTTCATGCTGTCCAGTTAAAATGAAAATACCCTTTCAAGCAGGTACAAACGGGGGTCAAAAAACTTTAAATGTCAGATATGATTTACATAAAACAGGTTAATGAGCGCTCAGGGATGAGCTGCTCCGATACCCAACCGGCTCATCCAGTGTGGAAGCGTTCCCATATTTTCCTCTATGAATATTTCAGTATCGTCTTAATCATTCATCAGTCGGCTTCATGTCTCATTGTTGTTTTAATGCTTCACAAAACAAGAGCAGATTTAACCCGACAGACAATTTAGTTTATTTTTCTTTTTAATTGATTGTTTTTATCAACTGTTTCAGTTTTTTTTTTCTTGTTCATTGAAGCAGTTTAATTGATTAGATTCTTACAAAGAATGAGAAAACTAATTTTAAGAAAGAACCTGAATGAAGCAGGTTATACGTTTCTTATTCTGCTGCTATTGTCCTCAGATTTATCCATGTCAAGGTATGATGGTGTCCTTGTTGTTCAGTGAAGGTGATTGATTGCAGTTTTTTATTGACTGATTCTGATTCACAATCAGTTAACCCTTTTAAATATATTACACATAATCTGTTATGACATCAAATAACGTAAATATAAATCCTCAAAGCTTCTGTCAGTCATCAGAATTTTGCCATTTTTTGGAATTTGATTTTCCCTCATGACTCCTAAAGATGCAGGATGACAACCGCCAAAACTGTCCAGTCATCAAGTTATCTGTCTGAACAACTTCCTGTTTACTCGTCTTAGTTCGTAAATAAAAAGTCTGTTAACAGGAACCAGAACAGAACTAAAATGATCAAATTAATTAAACTGTATGTGTGAAAACTCTTCAATTCCTGACCTTGGACACACCTTGTTTCTTCACTGTTTAAATTCTTGGTTTACAGTTCTTATTATTTGACAGTAAGCTCTGTTGCTCTGTTGCTCTGTTCTCCCTCCACAGTTCTTTGTTTCGGATGAAGACCATGTGTCCAAAGAAAGCCCTCGTCCGGCCCGAGAGCTGGATATCGTGCCTCAGTCTGCGGTGGGAGCTGATACTGAAGACGCAACTTCTTCAGAGTGAGTCTAGTTCTAGGATTTAAGAAATAAAAAAGGGGTGAGAGAGACTTTACAAGCCTTCTTTACCTGCTGTGATGATGGCGTGTTTTTACCATGTAGCTGAACTGTCTCTCAGACGTTGTGATTGGGCGAGGCAGCTCAGGCGCAGGTTTGGTTGGCCAGTTGGGGAACACACTGTACGTTACCAGGTCT
>CAFUXE010000017.1:3248-19884 GCA_903364295.1 Serranus cabrilla | reverse complement strand
TTTAGAAAACCCTGGAGAAATAATACAATTTAAAAGTAGTTTTTCTTGTCTTAACATGTTGTGGACAACTGGCATTTAAAGGACGGTGAGTTTGATTATTTCACAAGTGCTGGACACCTTTTCTAGCCTCATGGATGTACCTTTTTATAGGTTTTTTGTGCATTTACTTTAAGATGAGTGTTTTGAGCATTTGCCTGCAATTTTCTAGAAGACCCTGATTTAATTTTGTGCTTTGAAAGACTTTTATTCGCCTCATCAGTTAACCTGTTTAGATTTCTTTGTGCATTTAATTTAAGATGAGTGTTGTGAGCTGAAAGATGCCAGCTTTTTTATTAGGTGCACCATTAGTGGAGTCAGTTACATCCATTAAAAGATGATAGTGTGGAGATATTATTCCTCTGGCATCCAAATCACCAAGTATCAGGGATATAAAAGGAGAGCAGTAGAGGAGAAATGTTTGGTGGCAGTAAGCTGAAAAAAAAGTATTTTTTCTTTGTTTTCCAGCTTCACATGTTAAACTTTTCTTGCAGAAACTGTTCCTCAAACTGAAGGAAAATAACCAACAATTACTGTCATTTGTCGATTTCTGAGTGAAAACTTTGTCTTGTTTTTCTCTTTTTCTGTAGTAAGCCCGCCTCGACCGACTCTTCCAGCCCCTCTCCACAGTCAGCGCCGGCCGAACACATACCGCTCGCCCGGGTGTCCAGCCGCGGCTACGACCTGCAAGAGCGCAGACGCACGGGCAACATGACGGGCGCCGAGCAGGCCAAGTACCAGCGCATCCCGACGGACGAGAGCGAAGCTCAGACGCTCGCCTCCGCCGACCTGGACGGCATCAAGAGTGAGTACAGATGCAGAAGGTCTTCGATCTCTGAAAGCTTTTCAACCTTCTTATGGTTGTTCCTTCCAGGTATTTTAGGACATGTCTGTGTGGCTGACTGATGGTGTTTTGTAACCTCCTGGTTTTAATCAAGCACCAACCTCTGAATTGTCTTCAGTGGTTAGACATCAACAGTCCTGAAGTCCTGGGTTTGTTGACGCTTAGATTCCTCCAGGAACATGAAGTCGAGGGCATCGGGGGCCACCTTGAGTGTCCTCCACACTGCAGTCGGCTCCCCGCTGCCCTGTGACGTTCCCGGCCCCCGGCCCCAGCGTGGGGTCGTGTTCAGGGCCGGGGAGATTTACGTCAGGGAGCCGACCCCTGAGCAGAGAGCAGCAGCTTATCAGAGAGTGTGGCAGACAGGCCCACATTATTAAATTAGCCATTCCCGCTGTCAGCTGAGGCCCCTGGACCCGGGCCCGAGCCAACATCGTGGCTAATTGTGAAACCTGGATCTCGGTTCACAACCTTTAGTCATTAGTGGGATGAAACAAGGGGAAGAGTTAAGTGGAGGCGAAGGCAAAATAAAGCGTCTGTGGACGGAGGTATGGGCTTGATGTTTGGCCGTTATGGGGCTTAGTGACACAGAGTCGAGCCCCCCGACAGGCTCATCACCAGTTATTCTCCGTGTCTTCTTTTATCTGCTTCCCGCCACCGTAAATCATCCTGGGAAAGTGTCTCCGTCTCTGGCTGCTGCTCAACTATAGGAATTATTAGATCATTGTCCGTCCCCTTTTGTCCGACCCGAGCCAATTAACACCTCCGCTCACTGATGCATTCTGATGGTTCCAGCGGGGTCAGGCGCCGGGCACCAAATGGCAACTTTTTCCAAATTTGTCAGAAGTTGTTGCACGCTCCAGTTTAAGGGCGTCACGTAGTCGGACCTGCGCTGCCAGCACTCGCTCCCCTACACCCACCTCAAATCCTCCTCTTCCTTCAAGAGCTGCTGCCAGTCAGGCTGCATGTTACTCCAGAGTCTCTGCCCCAAAGCTCTCAGACACCATGGAGAGACCTGACCACGCGTAGTAAGAGTTAGAAGAAAAATAATAAATCTGAATTTGACTGCCTGGTTTTTACATAATGACTTAAAACATTGATGAAGGACCCAAAAAGCATCACTGTTTGCTTCATTGGACTTTCCAGCTCTGATAAAGGTAAGATCACTCTGGAGAATAACTTATTCTTCTACCTGTTTTGGAAAGTAGTTCAGATGTTTTTTTGCAGTTTTACAAAATGTTTTGTTCTACTTGAGTGAATCAGGAGTGTTTTGATCTTTGGACACCTGATGGGACAGTTCGGCCTGGCAGCGTTGTGTTGGTGCCATTCGGTGTCTCTCTCCACGTCCTTTCAGTGCCTGGTGTGCTGCCAGCTTCAGTAACTCGACTCCCTGCTGAGGGACCACAGCAACAAAAGCAAAGTGGCCTGTCCCTCTTTGACTTAGTGGGCTGAGGTTTGAACTTGGGGTGCAAGGTCACTTTTTGCATGCTGATGGCTGCAGAAACTCAAAATGTGCCATTCTGGGATTTATTTTCCAGTAATATTACTTGGAAATACGCTGGTTGAGTTGTTTAGTGCTGCCGACCTTACTGAAGGTTTTTTCATAGTATAGCATTGATTTTGACATCAAATGTGATGCTAATGAGAGTATAAATGTAATGAGGTAGAGAGAGGAAACTCAGCATGTGTTTAGTTATTATGAAGAGTCTTTATTTACAGTGTATTGTACTATATACTGCCCACTTGTGGCATTTTTCTATAGAAAAAGCAACATGCAGAGACTAAATGTGGCCTGTAATGTTGGCGTGAGACTGCTTTTTAAACTTCCAGCTGGATGTTTGTGAGTGTTTGTGTCCCCAGCTGCTCCAACAAAATGAAAAATCATTGTGCAGGCTGTTCGTTTTCATTTACACCTCAACCTTGAGTTGAGTTTGGTCAAGTTTTCATTCAGACTGTGGAGCCTCTTGTGCTCCAGTTTGTATGAGTGATTTCTTTTCTCATATGAATTTGCTCTCATATGCATTTTTACAGTTATTATTGTGTTTTTGTTGGCGCCAATAGATCAATACAGATAACGGATATATTGTTTGAGTGATTGACTGACTTATTGGGTGTTATTGGCCTATCAAAGGCACATCGTTATCGATGTATAAGCCGTCCCATATTTGCTGTTTTCACACAATATTTAATGCAAATAGTTTAAACTTGCGTCCTCTTCTCACCCTTCGTCCTGTCTCGTCTCCTCCACCAGGTCATCGTTTTGAAGATGTCCCCGGCGTGCGCAGACACCTGGTCAGAAAGAGCGCCAAGGGACAAGTGGTTCACACCGGCAAGGACCACAAAGAGCCGAGCACTCGCAGCCGCAAGCAGGACCGAACCCCACACGAGGTGAGACACGGAGGGACTCGCTTGTCGTCCAGCGTCCAGAACATTAGAGCAGAACACGCTTCAGTTAATTAGTTTGATGATGTTTGTTCCTGGTTTTTACAACATGTGCTTTCATAACTAAAAATGACCAGGGAAGAATCTTTTAGTTTTTTTTTGTTAATCCATTATCCTAGGATTGACTCACCATCAAAATTCAAAAATTAGGGCGACCGTTTATGATAATACCTGCAGGTTACAGGTTTAATATAAAATATATGATGCTTTAGGCTGCAACTTATGATTATTTAATCATTATTTTAATGCTTTAGCCTAGAAAAAGCATCCCAGGTGAGGTCTTATTGTTTGTTTTGTTTAACCAACAGTCCAAACCCTAAAAGTATTAAATTTACAATGATATAAGACAGAGAAGAGTTGCTTTATTGTTGATTAAATTATCTATTAATGAGTTAACTGTCATCCTTGAAAACTGACTGACATGTATTATAATGGATATACAAACAGTACAATAATTAAATAAAGAAGCTTTAATTCATTTATGCTTTACCTCGAGATTTTTCAGAAAAAAAGAGAGATTAAACATTTGCAATAGTTAGTATCTCAAGTGCAACAGGTGTTTTTAAAGAATAAATGAAAATCAATTTGGTCTGAAAAATGACTGATTATGCTTTTCAAATCTGGATTTTAATCTTTATTTTCTGCTTCAGGCTACGATCTTATGTTTAAAAATGTAACAACAACAAATCCTGGGAAATGTTTTCGATCCCTCTCTCAAATTGAGCACTGCCTCGTCTCTTTTGTAGACGGGACGGGGAGGGAAGGAGACAATTAAAAATGAATGAATGAGTTCTTTCCTTTCACACACGGAAAAAAAGAAAAAAGGGAGAGAGAGAGAGAGAAGCTCAGGTAACCAGACACTGGGAGCTCCTGAGAGCGGGAGCGCTATGTTTTATTAACACACACACACACATTCTCATACACAGCTCTGAGCCCCCAGCAGTAAACAACAGGTCCCTGTCAGGTGTGTGTGTGATGAGGAGTTACCTGTGGGGATGTGTGTAACAGTCAGGGTCCCGTCCTTTGTGCCGCTGTCGGTCGTGTCAGTGTTTGAGTCCTCTCCTGCACGTCTCGCTCCTCCAGTCGTTACCGGTGGTTCTGTACCGCTCCGCCTCGCGGCTTCAAGGCGTCCTGCTGGGCACCGACTTCGGTGAGATGGCTCGGTATCAGAAGGTGAGGCTGGTGGCCGGACGGCCAGGCAGGTCTGCGTCGTGTGAGCGTGACTTCACAGGCATGCAGAGGATAGATGATGGGAGTGTTTTCCAGCCTGTTTTTGCTGCATTTTTTCACTCGGTGTTGTAACTGACCAGCATGGTGTTTAATCAATAACCTGTTAACAGATATCTGAATGAGAGAGAGCTGAAGATGATGAGAGGAGAGTGAGAAAAAATATATGGTGATCTGGTTTCTGAGCTAAATGTTTTCTCTCCTGTTTTCTGACTTAATAATGAATAATAGTTAGGATTATGATTTTAATACCCTTGAAAAATGTTTTTTTATTTTTAAAATGGGTAGAAAGTTTTGTCAGGATTACATTTTTAAATTAGCTTTTTTTTTTTACTATCTGTATAAACAGTTTGAAAAGGGGATTGTTTGTACTTATTTCTTTCTTTTTTTTTTTTTACCCTTTTTTATTTTTATTGAATTCATAATTTACATTTTCTTGTATTGTTATTTCATTGTTATTATTATTTATTTATTTTATTGTATTATTTTTTATTTTATTAGAAAGAATTTTATTTTATTAGAAATAATTAATTTTACCTTTTATTACAATCTTTAAAAACAGTTTTATTGAATGAATCATTTTAATTTAATGTATTATTTTTGTTATTGTTATTTATTTTATTGTTTTTTATTTTATTTTATGTTATTATTTTATTATTTATTTTTGAAAATGGATCACCAGAATCTTTTTTTCTCAGCTGTCTTTCAGGGCTCACAGTAATTTTGGTCTCTCCTCTGACTTTTTATCAGTAAAATTCTTTTCAGGATGCCATTGGCTGTTGTTTATGTTTGGTTGATACATTTGAACATCTCGGGTCATTTCTCTTTTTGTGTGTTGAGTGAATTAAAATAAATCGCTGGGTAACAAGGTAAGCACGGAGTCTGTTTTTTGATGTTGACATGCACCAAAAGTTTCCACCACTAAACCAGGTTTGAGTGAATAAAACTGACCAAATACAACAAAACAAACAAGTTGTATGATAATTTTGATGCATGGATTTTCTCTGTCTCACCTGCACCTGATGTTGTCTCCAGGTGTTTGTGGAGCTGAATGAGCTGACGATGGACAAGAACCAGGAGATGCAGTGGAAGGAGACGGCTCGTTGGATCAAGTTTGAGGAGGACGTGGAGGAGGAGACCGACCGCTGGGGGAAACCTCACGTGGCCTCGCTGTCTTTCCGCAGTTTGCTGGAGCTCCGAAAGACCATCTCACACGGTAAGCAAACCGAGGTAATTGTTGTAAAAGCCTGAGAGTCGGCGGTGCAGTTCACGGAGCACTGAGCTCAGTGTGTGTGCGTCCACAGGTGCTGTGCTGCTGGACCTGGACCAGAAGACCCTGCCTGGCATCGCCCACCAGGTGGTGGAGCAGATGATTATTTCTGACCAGATCAAAGCCGAGGACCGAGCCAACGTCCTGAGGGCCCTGCTGCTCAAACACAGGTGACTGCTACAAACAAGCAGCTATTTCCCTCAGAGAGGATATTAAGCAACCTGCTGAGGGGATTTCAGCCACGATGATAGATTTCTTTCTTCTTTCCAAGAAGTTTAAGGCAAAGTTTTACCTTCTCCTTTGCTGTTTTAGTTTTGAAATAACATAAATTATATGCTCATTGTAATGTTTGAGTACAGGCTGGAAAGTTGCTCAGAAAGGCAGTTTTCTCGGCACTGGGCATCACTGTTAGCGATCATCAAATCCTCACTGATATTCTGAATATTATGGATTACCAAACTGTAAAAAAGGGACTGCAAAGATGCAGAATTAGGTGAAAAGATAATCTTCTTCTTCAGCAATGTGCAGCTGAATCAGGTTCCTCTCAAAAAAAGAAAGGGAACAAACAGAGGAAAAAATGATGGAGTCATAGTGAAGCTGTTCCTACTATTAGCTGTCTAAACTCCAGGATTGTTTCTTTGTTGCTCTCTAATTATAAGTATAATTATTAAATGATAGTTTATAGTTGATAGACGCTGTACATAATAAAAAAAAAAAGGTAAATGCAAATTGAATTTCTTTGATAATTATATTAATGCAGCATTTTTTCCACGTTCTTACAAGTATTACTAATATTGGAAGAAAATTGAGGCTCCACATGCTACAAATTATGAACTGTTTACATTTTTTACAACCTCTACTTCCAACATTTCTTGTTCATCCTGCAGGATGCATTTATGATGTCATCATTCGATATTTAAAAATCCTTAATACTCACTTTTTTAAGGCTTCTTATGAAAGAAACTCTCTTGCTCAACCTATAATAAACCTATAATGAGAGGTCTTAAGTAGACATTTCCTAATTTCCAGGGGTAACAGTCAAACCAACTTCTGGGTATTTCTACCTTTAATTTTGTCTCAGTTGAGACACAGACATGGAATTTGGGGATAAAAGTCCATAGCTGGATTGTTCTAAGGTATGTGTATGAAACTTTCTGCCATTATGGTTATGATTTACATGTTTTTATACAGTTAAATCATGAGGATTTCCTCTCTCTGCTGCACACGTCCTGCTGCTAGGTGGCTTCATTCCTGGTCGCTGCCTCTCTTCCTCCTGCTCACCCTCTCTCTTCCTCTCCCTGCCTCCCCTAGTCACCCGAGTGATGAGAAGGAGCACAGTAGCCCCTTCCCCAGGAACATCTCTGCCGCCAGCCTGGGCAGCCTGATAACACACCACCACAGTGCCAATCACAGCCATCAGCCGGAGCCCTCGGTGACCGACCCGCTCATGGGCACCGTGCACCCGGGGGACACAGAAACACGCATCGACGTCGAGAAGAACGAGGTTCAGGTAAGTCTGAAGTGTTTTTTAAAAACTCAGCTACAACCTAAGTATTCTTCATCATCCTGATCTGGTTTCTTGTGTTTCTTTCTGTTTGCAGCAGAAGGAGTCGACCCCGGTGTCCGGTATGCATCGCTCCAAATCCAAACATGAGCTGAAGCTGCTGGAGAAGATTCCCGAAAATGCCGAGGCCACTGTCGTCCTCGTGGGTGAGTTTCCTCTCACTAAACCCTCAGTGATATCTTGAAGTCAGGAGAGGTTTGTCTGTTTGTTGACTGTTGCCTCCCGTCCGTCCTCCAGGCAGCGTGGACTTCCTGGAGCAGCCCACCATGGCGTTTGTGCGGCTGCAGGAGGCCGTGGAGCTGGAGTCCGTCCTGGAGGTCCCCGTGCCGGTCAGGTTTCTCTTCGTTCTGCTGGGACCCCCGACCACCAGCATGGACTATCACCAGATAGGACGCTCCATCTCCACACTCATGTCGGACAAGGTGAGCGACACGCAGATACAGAAATGTACAAAATAAAGGCAAACCAAAGCGTTTATTGTTCCCCATTTGGTTTACCAAAATGTAGAAGCCAAAAAGGAAGATTTTCTAGTTCTACTTCTTCTACAATCTATAATCAGCACCAAACTGCAATTTACTCCAATACAAGTCAAAGTCCTGCATTCAGACCTTACTGAAGTAAAAGTATAGGCATTAAAAAATGTGCTTAAAGTATCAAAAGTAAAAGTACTCATTCTGCAGAAATTACTCACTCAAATTGTTTTATAAATTATTGATGTATTTATGTAATCAGTGTTCTCATTTTCTCAAGGTAGGGCTCAATTTAACTACTTAATACACTGTTACGAGGTTTAATTTAAAGAAAATGTTGAATCATTTTAAATTTATCACGTTATTTACGTTAAATCTCGACCTGAAAAGTAACTAAAGCTGGCAGCTAAATGTAGTGGAGTAAAAAGTACAATATGTGCTTCAAAATGTAGTGCAGTCGAAGTATAAATTTACATAAAATGTAGAGAATAAAAGTCAAAAGTAAAGTGCCTCAAAATACAGTACAGTACTTGAGTAAATGTACTTACACATGCAGACAGTTGGTTTTTAAGAGGTTAAATGTCGTTTTATCAGCAAGTTTGTGCTTATAATAGAACAGTAAGTGAAATAAAATGATTGTTGCCACATAAACTGGCAGACAGACCTGCAAACAAGAGCTAAAGATTAGAAATCCCTCTTATTTATTTATTAAATCTGTCCTCCAGCAATTCCACGAGGCGGCCTACCTGGCCGACGACAGGCAGGACCTGCTGAACGCCATCAACAGCTTCCTGGACTGCAGCATCGTGCTGCCGCCGTCGGAGATGGGCGGCGATGAGCTGCTGCGCTCGGTCGCTCGCTTCCAGAGGGAGATGCTGCGCAAGAGGCAGGAGCAAGGGGTCAAACTGGCCAAGGAGCCAAAGAGCCTGGAGGAAAAAGGTCATTTAAGTACTTTTATTTTTTTTAAGCTTTACTTTGATTTTTAATATCACAATTGTTAGCTCCCTTTTATTTATTTTTAATTTCTATTTTTTATGTATTTTTGTGTTCATTTACCTGTCTGGAAACGGGCATTGAAACTGAACTGCTAATCCATGTAAACCCTTACAAGCCTGTGAGGAAAAAGAAAAAGGCAAGCACTCATCAAATACCTGTGGCCTTATCAAAGGAACCGTCAGCTGACTTCCTGTTATTATAATTAATAACCTGCTCCTTCCCGTCACACAGAGGCGCTCCTCACTCCCTTGAAGAAGTCCGACGACCCCTTGGAGCGCTCCGGACGTCCCTTCGGTGGGCTGATCCGAGACGTGCGGCGCCGTTACCCAAAGTACCTCAGCGACTTCAAGGACGCCCTGAACAGTCAGTGCATGGCCGCCGTCATCTTTATCTACTTCGCTGCCCTTTCTCCAGCCATAACATTCGGAGGCCTGCTGGGTGAGTCGAGTTCCTGTGGACTCACAGTTTATCGTCATGTGTTGAACCCCTTTTCCGGACAGTTAGTCACCATGGTAATCTGTCGTTCCCAGGTGAGAAGACGGAGGGTCTGATCGGTGTCTCTGAGCTGATCGTGTCCACGGCGGTGCAGGGTGTGATCTTCTGTCTGCTCGGAGCGCAGCCGCTGCTCATCGTGGGTTTCTCGGGGCCGCTGCTCGTCTTTGAAGAAGCTTTTTACAGTGTAAGTTCATAAACAACAACAACTGAGGACGGACAGGTGGGAAGATTACTATTAAGAATGGGGAAAATTACCAGAACTACACATTACAATATTATTTTATTAAGTGCCTTTGGACTGGAGAGAAAAAATGTGTACATGTATATCTATATTTATATATATTTATATGTATGTACTATATTTTTTTATTTAGTTTTTTTCTTCCTTCCTTCTCTCCTATTTATTATATGTATGTACACACATATATATATTTTTTCTCATCAATTTAATTGTTATTATTATTATTATTATTATTATTATTATATTTTATTTACCTATTTACCATCGGGAGAATGTTGTTTGCTTACTGAAGAAATGACAATACAATAATATAAATCACAAAAAAAGGACAATAAATACAAATTTTAAGTTAAAGTTGTTTGGTTTAACCTAAGTTTTCAAATTGAAGGTATTTTAACAGTAAATATTAAAGAATAGGGTTAGTAACAGCAACAACTAAGTAAAATTGTAATACCTGAGGTATAAGTTAAAGGAATAATTTCAAGGTTTCTTTATTGGTACCTGGAGGAGAAAATGTTCTGCAGACAGGAAATGCAGCCATCCAAAGGTTAAAAGATTAACAAACATGACAACCATACATTTTCTCAGGACATCATAAAACACGACAAACAACACCAGACACAAAGGGGAAAGTACAGCCATAATAAAGTGCTTTAACAGCTCATTTGTATCTGCTCACTCAAGCTCTTAAAGAGGCCAAATTGGTTTTAAATCCAGCAGATATTACTGAACATCTTATGGAAGTTTTGTTGAATTGTGTAATTGTTACTTGGTGATTTGGTTTCTGTAGTTTTTGTCTTATAAAGGCAGATTACAAACCATGACACAGACATTTATTTACTGTACACTTTATATGAAGGACATCTAGCAGCTGTTTAGATTTGTTTAGCAAAGTTACTGGAAACAGAAGGAAACAGATTTTTTATGTCCAAATGCAGCACAACTTGCCTCTAAAGCTAAACTCACCAATTTATTACATCTTATTTGTTTAATCCGTACAAAAACAGTTGTAGCAGCCTCACAGACATGAGGGCGGTGCAGTATATAAATCTCCTCCTCTAACTCTTGAGAAGAAAGGAAATCCTAATCTCAGATAATCTGTTGGTGCAGATTGTGCAGATGCATTTAGATCTGATTCAAGTGTTGCTCAGTCCTGATTGGTGCACAAAGTTTGGGGCGTCTCCTTTATCCAACTTAACCCGACCACTTCTAAGCAGTAACCAGAGCTCACATACAACAGAAAATACAAAAATCTGTCATATTAAATCATTAAAAATGTTCCAAAGTCAGTAGAGCATTTAGTCTTCAGGGCCTTTAATGTATGTTTTTCTGATGAATGATTGAGTTTCTTTGTTTTCCTCACAGTTCTGCAAAGCGAATGCCATCGAGTACCTGACGGGCCGCGTCTGGATCGGCTTCTGGCTCATCATCATCGTGCTCGTCACGGTGGCCTTCGAGGGAAGCTTCCTGGTGCGCTTCGTCTCCCGCTTCACGCAGGAGATCTTCTCCTTCCTCATCTCCCTCATCTTCATCTGCGAGACCTTCATCAAGCTCGGCAGGGTACAGAAAGACTAGAAATAACAACTCCTGATTACAAAATAGTTTGTGTTGGCACGCTGCGTGCTCACGTCCCCGACACTAAAGCGAACAGACTGATCTTTGGACAATATTCAAATCTCGGGGTCGAAATGAGTATGTTTTTCTAACAAGTGCACCTGAAATCTTTTGTGATTGATTGGCCTTGAAAGTTAAATGGATTAAGAGTTTAACTATTATCCAGGCTTATGATTTTGGAAGGTTTGCTATTTTTAGAGTGTTATGGCACAGACTTGAAAGACGTTTGGGATAATCTTGTTTTCCAGAAAGTGTGGTTGTGGTACCTTAAAGAGTGATAAACAGGACGGTTTACGTGTTGAGAATTATAATGCAGTAGTTTTAACTCTCTGTCTCGTTTTTGGCAGATTTTCAAGGAGCACCCGCTGAAACGCTGCTCCCTCAACAACGGCACCGAAGGAGACACAGAAAACATCACCTTCGTTCTGAGCAACAGCAGCCAGCCGGTGACGGTGTCGGTGACAGGTCAGCCCAACACGGCGCTGCTCTCTCTGGTGCTCATGGCCGGGACGTTTTTCATCGCCTTCTACCTGCGCAAGTTCAAGAACAGCGCGTTCTTCCCTGGACGGGTGAGGAGCGAAATACACTTTAAAACATCCGTCCTGCAACAGTTTTATTTAACCTTCTCCTCACCATCATATATCAGGAGTCCGTGGATGTTTCTAGAATCAGTAAAGTCAAATATTACATCTTAAAAATCAAAATACAGCCTGCAAAATAATAAAAATGAACAAAAATAAGACTTAAACTCATGCATGCTGTCTAAAACGACCAAAAAGTCACTTTACTAACTGTTTCGAAGCTTTTAATTTGATCACATGATCTTCTTTTACTGAAGGAGTTTGCCTACTTACTTATAAATTGCAGATTTCTATTTTTCGGACAACTTTAAAGGAACAGTTGGACTATTTAAGAGACACTTGGTAGTTTTACAAATATAAAAACAAAAGAAAAAACAAGATATAATGTTGATTAGTGAGTTTCCTTGCAGTATTTTTGCTATTAAGATTGTAGCTTCATATTTACATGACATGAGAACAAAAGACATGAGAGTTAGGTTTATATTTCCCAAAAAAGTACATTGTTCTTTTTAAGAAGAGTTGAAATTTCACTTCTCTTTCTAGAACAAAGAAACAGGCTCCATGCTTCTGTTTTAAGATTGTTTTTTTGCAGTTGAACTTCGTTAAACTTGTTTACCATGGTGCAACTTTTTTACCTCGTCATCACGTTTCAAATCTATACAAATATGATTCTTTACTAGAGCACAAAATTGTTTACAGGACTCCAGGGGGAGCAAATCATGCCCCTAGAGGAACCAAATCCACCCACCACAGTCTAACAGAACCATGTGGGATCATTAATTGACAATCTTATCTTAACGGTCATTTAGTAGCTTTTCTCGATTGCACAAACAGTTTTCGTTATGCAATCAAAAGCTCCAGAGCAGCCGCTAAATGACCCTTTAGGTGAGATCGTTTTGTTGTTTTTAAGGCCCAGATAAGATTTTAAAATGCTTTAATCACATTAAAATCTTTTAAATATTGTCTGACATGATGTTTGAAGCTGCCACTTCTAACGTCACATCTTGTGTGTTCAGCTGCGGAGGATTATTGGAGATTTTGGCGTCCCGATCGCGATCCTCATCATGGTGCTGGTGGATTACAGTATTAACGACACGTACACACAGGTGAGACTCAAACGCTGCCACTAAATCTCACCACGTACGGATGTTTCTGCTTTGGCTGCTTCACAACGCATGCTTTCCTTCCTGTCGTCGTTCAGAAACTGAGCGTTCCCAGCGGTTTCTCTGTGACGAGTCCAGACAAGCGAGGTTGGATCATCAGCCCTCTGGGCAGCGACGGCCTGTTCCCCATCTGGATGATGTTCGGCTGCTGTTTGCCGGCTCTGCTCGTCTTCATCCTCATCTTCATGGAGACTCAGATCACCACGTGAGTTACACGTCACATCAAGGGGTGCAGAGATATTATCTTATCTACAGTTTGGAAAGAGTTTTTATACATACTAACATTAAAAAAATGGTTTAAAAAGTTTAAATCAACCAAAAAAACATTTGTTTTTATTTCTTTAGGGGCCACTCTAACTGATAAACTGTCATACTGAATACCGTTAAACTGTGATATTTCCTGACACGTTATCATACTGTGTAACTCTATACTAGTGCAACTTTAATTGCATTAGCCAGAAATATCATACATTAATAAATTATAATCATTTTATTACCATTGCAGTAATGTGTAAAAATATTGGTGGTATTTGCTTTCATGAGTGTCAATGTGGACGATAGTGTTTTGTGTTTCTTTTCTTTCATTCTTTATTGGACCTTTTATTTAATTTAACAGAACAGAATATAATAAAAATAAGATAAGGAAATAGAGAAAGAGTAAGGTCAGATAAAGTTTGTGTTATATTACCACAAAGTTGTTTTGATCAGTAGATTTAGTGAAACAGATCTCCACATTTTGTGCGTTTTTTGTTGCAGACCTGCAGTTTTTTTCATTTTCTTGTTGTCTGCAGTATTTTGCATTCTGTTATTGCACAATACTGGTGGAAAAGAGGGGTGTTACAGAAGATATTTATCTAAAAAAGCCTGCATGCTGAGTGGAAACATGAAAGCACTGTATGAATACCGAGCTGATAACCTTCGTCCTGGTGTTTACGTCTGCGCTCCCCTCGACTTCCTGCAGCCTGATCGTGAGTAAGAAGGAGCGGATGCTGGTGAAGGGTTCTGGTTTCCATCTGGACCTGCTGCTGATCGTGGTGCTGGGCGGCAGCTCGGCTCTGTTCGGCCTGCCGTGGATGGCGGCGGCGACCGTCCGCTCGGTGACCCACGTCAACGCCCTCACTGTCATGAGCAAGGCCGTCGCTCCCGGAGACAAGCCCCGCATCCAGGAGGTGAAGGAGCAGAGGGTCACCGGGCTGCTGGTGGCCATCATGGTTGGTGAGTGTCACACAGGGAAACCTCCAAACTCTTTATAAAAAAAGAGATATTTATCATTTAACTTCCCGTTTCTTCCTCCCTGCAGGTATGTCCATCGTGATCGGCGACCTGCTGCGTCAGATCCCGCTGGCCGTGCTGTTCGGGATCTTCCTCTACATGGGTGTGATGTCGCTGAACGGGATCCAGCTGACGGAGCGGATGATGCTGCTGCTGATGCCCCCAAAGTATCACCCCGACCACACCTACGTACGCAAGGTAACCTGAACCCTCCATTATTACATGTAGAAACAGTCAGCTCATCTCATTTGTTTTTATTTATTTATTTACTTACTTACTTACTTATACCCTCGTAAGGATATTTTGGTTTACATTTATATATAATTTGTCCTTCTTATGTCAATACAAACATATATTTTTATATATATAGCACATCTTTGTACATAATTTACTTGTACTTTTCTTTCCTTTTATACCTACACCAAGGATATTTTGGAAAGCATTTATTCTTTTATCAAAGCAAACCATCATATTTTATTGGCAGGAATGATGTATGAAACATTTTTGCTCTCCTTGTCCTGCAGGTTTTTCCATATTTTTAATTTTTACAAATACAGATCTAATAGCCTACTTTTTTTTTATCATGTCTACAATTAATTTATATTCAATGTTTTTTTTCATTTGTTTAATTTTTTCTTGTTTTTAAAGTCATTTTAAAATCACAACTAAAAATAATAGATCTGAAATAAATAAATAAAAGTGATTTAACTATTGATTCTTTTTTTAATTAGAAGTCTAGTTTAGTCTGATATTTTTTTTTAAATGCCCAGCTCCAAAATCCAAAGATATTCAAGTAACAGAACAAAACAAAAACTATTAATAAAGATTATTTATATTTTATTTATTATATTATTATATTTCATTGTAGCAACATGTATCTTCATAATATTTTTGCTCTTGTTCTAATGAGAGTTTATCTAAATATATGCTAATTATTACAGCTTTCTAATAATACTGATTTCCTGCTTCAGGTGCGCACGCTGCGCATGCACCTGTTCACCTGCATCCAGGTGGTGTGTCTGGCGGTCCTGTGGGCCGTGATGTCCACGCAGGCGTCGCTGGCGTTCCCCTTCGTCCTCATCCTCACCATCCCCGTCAAGATGTTCGTGCTGCGCAAAATCTTCACCGTCAGAGAGATTGCATGTGTAAGTTCACCACACGAGGGCGCCACACGCCTCTTTATGCACCTGCACCTCAGCTGCAGCACAGACTGAACTTTATAAGGCAAAAAATGATTATTAATAAATGAAATATTCACTTAATTCTGAATCACCAGCAGCGTTTAATTCATGCATAAAATCTCCTCTAATTATTTTTTATAATTGAACTTTTTTATTCTCTCTGTACGTGAATAGAAAGATTTAGATGCATATTCTGATAAAGACATTATTAGTCAAACTTTGATGGTAACCTGAGACGAGTAGATCAAACATGCAAAGAAATCTCAGAAATAAGAATTTGCAAGAATTTTCATTATTTCTGACATTTTTTTATTATTAGAATCCTGCTTAATTTATCTGTGCAGGCTTGACAGAATAGAGTCACTTTACACTGATTGGTGAATTATTTCTTTATTTGGTGAGACTGTTAGATATTATTTTATATTGTTATATATGTACTGATTATATTTTCACCTTCCATTCAAAACCTGCAATTATTAAGTCATTTTTACGTTATATTTCCTTTTAATTGATGTATTTAGAGGCATTTTTATGATTATCAGTGTTTTTTTGCCTCTCTGGCCTCATATGATCTTGTTGAGTGTCATTTGATGCTTATTGATGTTTTATTATCCATGCATTTTTTTAAAATATCTTTACAGTTGGACAATATTAGCCCATATTACACTTCTTTTTCTTTATTTTTCAGTTTGAGCACAAGATCTGGAGTGTGTTTTATCATAGATTTTTATCCTTCACCAGCTTATATTTTATATATTTATTTCAGTGTTTATTTTTAAACACCAATTCAGATTTTATATTGCTGCTTCACTGGAAACTTTTTTGAAATTCTTCAGCTTTTTTACTTTAACTATTTAATTTTCTATCTTTGACTCTCATCATAATCATCAACAACATTATGTCTTGCAAGTTCTACCGTGTGCAGGAGTTTTCTTTGCCTTGATACATAAGAAGAAAAGTTCATGTTCAGAACATTAAATCCAGATGTGTCGTTTCTCTCTTGCAGCTGGATGCGGACGACGCAGAGCCGAAGTTCGACGAGCGCGACTGCCACGATGAGTACTCAGAAATGCACATGCCAGTGTAACCCCAACAAACCCTCCAATCACCACCAACTCTTAGTGAACACCAAAATCTGCCGACTCACTCTACCAACCAATGAGAGTCCTTCAAACTTGAACAACCTCACGATTTGTGCCGCCACATCACTGTGCACCTCCTTATTATTATCACGGAGACGTGA
>CAFUXE010000016.1:1858933-1883237 GCA_903364295.1 Serranus cabrilla | reverse complement strand
GGTAATTGGGAAGGTGAGCCGAGAAAAGGTGGGTGGGGTTTACTAATAAGAGCCGGGGTTGATTTCACAGAGGTGGAGGGGGGTGGCACGCTGGGGAGCAGATGTGTGTTTGGAGAGTGAGATGAGAGATTGAGGTGGGTGTTTTCAGGGGGCTCTCGGTTTGCCGGTAAGCTGACCTCACAGGGCATATGGCTGTGCAGATGTGTGCGTTGTGTGTGCACATATGCATGTTTGTTTGTGCATGCGTGTTCTGTCTGCGCAAATCAATGTCTGGCTTCACTCTTAATGGATAGAATCAGGTTCTCCCCTCCTCCCTGCTGCTCACAGAGGAGCGTGTTAGCATGCAAGGCCTTCTCTTCTCTCCTCCATAGAAGAACCTAAATATGGAAACAGTGATTGGAAATTGTTTAGACAACCTGAAATGGTTTATCCCGGGGCTGTGCACAGCTCGCAGATCAAAGCAGAGGAAACATGAATCATAGAGAGTTTCTGTACGGAAACAAACCCTTCGCCTTTCTTCCTTTTGACATACACACTGGCACAAATAAGAATGTTAAGGAAAACAAAGAGAAAGAGGCAAAGACTTGAGAGAAGAGGCTGCCTCTCCAAGTTCAGTGGTTCTGACTTCTTTGTTTGATCATACTGTACTTGACATCATGTTGCCTGCGACTTCACTCCCACCAGTAAATTGTCTCACAGTGATAAGGAGTGTACAGTCACAGAGCCACTTCTGAAACAACCAGCGAAGGAAAGTCTCAAGTGACGAACTCTTCTTTTTCAACTCTTCGCTTCTTTGTCTTTCCTTCCTTCATCCCCTGCTTTCCCTCCTCTCCATAATGATCAGCTCCACAGCTCTCCTGGGGAGCAGCATCTATCACAGGTTCTGCCTCCTCGGCTCAGCGATAACTGATCCACTGTCTAAAGAGCATCACTCTCCTCCAGCCATCTCCGCTTACTCTCTCCTGGGACGGGCCAGGAAAAATAGTGCACAGCGCAGATTGAAAACTGCCGAATGACACCATCGAGCCCCCACAGACAATCTGCCCAACGTGAACATTTCTTGTTCTGTCTAACAAAATGCCCCAATGTCTCACTTCTTTCCCTTTCTGCTCAGTAAAAGGGCTTTCATCAAGGTTTTAAAGCAGACATAACCTCTTTCCCGCTCTCATGCCTCAGCCTCTCCGCTCTCTCAGTAATGATGTGGTCCCACTCAGAGGCCTTCAGGCCGAGGGTCAGTCTCTCTGATCTCCTATCCAAATTTCAGTCTGCAGTATCTTTAGGGGTCCAAGCCCACGGGGGCTGGGATCACCATATGCCATATATTACCCTTGGCCAAAATATAAGGACACCTGGCCAAATTATTAGTACACCTGGCCAGGTGATTAGGTACACCTTCAAATGACAAACTCAGATTTACATAAAAAAATGTGCACAAAATTACATGATCAAAAGGTATCAAAATAATCAGTCAAAAAATGCATCAGTAATAGAGAAACAACTTCATGTAAAACTGGAAATTATGAGTATTTTGGCTACAATTACTCACATTAACACAAAACTCACTATTTCTCACTTGAATTATACCTCTCAGCGTTTGTATCACAGTCTCACCCATTTGAGTAATGTCAGTTGTTATCAGCTGCATGCATATGAGTTAGCAGGGGCCTGCTCCACCTACTAGTGGGTGCAGACATCCGTTATCAGCCCGTTAAATTCACATTCAGTTTTGTGAAGTTAAGGCGCCTAAAGAACACAAAAATCTCTGGTTAGAGTTTAGAAAGAAATAAACACCTAACAAACGACTTATACACTAGTATGTGGTTAGGTTTAAGAAAAAAGATCATCGTAAATAACTGACTCACATTATGAACAGGTCAGGACACTTTATTTTTATTTCATTGTTTTATAAGTATACATGACACAACCCACAGTCTCCAGGTGCAAGTCCTGTGTTCTGAAGCCTTCCACCAATCTCAACCATCCTCATCACGTGGACGTCCCTGTCTTCATACTATCATAATTACTATGACTAGTAGGCAGTTTATTAGAATGATAACAGCTCTCTGGACTTACAGTTCTAGATGGTGGAGCAGGCCCCTTTCAAGCCATATCTATAGGGCTGATAACCGCTAATAATCAAACAGGTTAGTTGTGGATGGTGTGATTGTGCATTTATTCACATTTTCTTTTTTCAGATTTTCTGGAAATTTGGATGGAAAATTGCCTGGGTCCAGACCAAGTTGACAATTCTGTCTGATATTAGATAAAATGGAATCGTGACTAATGTTTGAATGAAAAATGAGGGCAGAAGATGCTGAGCATTAGGGTGAAGTGAAGGCTATCAAGCCTTTCCAGTGTGCACCCTCCTGGCCACCTTTATACCTCCTCTCCTCTCCTCTCCTCCTGTCAAAGCGACAGGAGCGGCTGACTCACTCGTTTCAGGGAAGTGAAGCTGCGTTGATGTCATCCTGACAGACAGAGCAGTCCAGTAAACACAGCAGGGATGGCGTCAGGCCTCGGCCGCATCACTCTTGACTGACAGAGGTGCGAGGTGATGTCAGTGCGTGATGAAATCATTATGCGGGCACATCTTCCAGCGTGTGATGTCAGCACGGCCCGGCCATGACTGAGCACTGTGGAACTGTTTCCCCTTCATTACTGAGAATGGGGTTACTTGGAAATATACAGTGATGTAAATATTGTGCTTTTGGTTTTATCCATTACACATAGTGAGTTCTCACCATCAATTCGCCTTGTGCACTTATTTAAATTTTCCTCAGGGTGGGAAATGGCATGCAGAGCAGAGGAGTAGGTTGGTTTCTTATTGTTACAAGATATGATGGAAGAAAGGCTTTTCAACCAACAAATTTGTGATTTTTAAGTTATGACCCCAAACCCATCTCTCTAAGAGCACCTGCATGTTTTCACCTTGAGTTTCACATACGACTGATCCGCCCCTGGTAAAACATCTTTCAGCTGGATTTTTTTTTTTTAAGGAACTTTAATCATCCAAACCTGTTTTCACTAGTTCTTAAGTCATTAACACAGGATGAAAAACAATTCAAGTTGATCACAAGATTTTTTTTTTACTTGCCTTTTAGGGCTTCCATAGCTAGTAAGGTATAAGGTGAAGTATTAGTATAACATAATACATGGTAAAGTGCAGACGGATTGGTGTAGAATATCAAACAGTGTAAAAACAGTATAGTATGGTGTAATGCATCATATAGCAAGTGTTTAAAATGTAGTATGTAGGTGAAATAAATCCAACATGGCTCCTGTGTGGTTATGGTGAGTAAGTACACCCTCTCTTTACTGCTGAAATCAGGTTGCACCCCTCAGACAAGCCCTCTCTGTGATCTGCACCTCAGACCATATCGTGTGACGCTTTAAATATACCTCTGCGGATGGTTCATTTCATGGTCACTTGAACATACAAGGCATGCAGGATTTAGCGCCTGATTGTGTCACTTCCTGTGCAGCTCAAGTGTAGCAGGTTGAGCTCTAACCAGCTTAGTGTGGAGAAGAATTTCTCCTTTGTGTCCTCGCGGCCGCCGGCTTCCATGTGGCTCGAGCCACACGGAGCCTCGGCCCTGACCCTGGGCAGGTGTGCAGAGCACCCCCACACACTGCGACACACACGTACTGTACACACTCAGAGGTTCTCTGGTTCCCCTGAAATAAGAGACTGGCCAAAGATCTATCAGCAGAAGAAATCACAAGGTGATGACAAATTTAATTCCGTAGTGTGTGTGCATGTGTGTGTTTCACATGTGCATAGCCAGGGCAGCCCCCTCCCTCCAAACCCTCCACGGCCCCTCTGCAACTTTTGCTTCGCCTCATTTGCGTCGTGGTGAAGGGGCTGATTAAATATTTAAAGTATGGAGTACTTTCTCTTGGCATCAGGTGTAACTCACTCCTGTAATCTCAGATAGCCTGGTGCACGGTGCAGTAATTATAGTCGAGTTAACCGTGTGAGGCGGAGAGGGTCTACGACAGGCAAGGCTTTGTTGTTTATGTCTGCTTACAAGTTTATAGGTCTGTTTTCGCCTTCATTTGCTCCTGTGTGCAGGCATACAGCCCTTCTGCATCCATTATTCTAAGAATCATGATATCGGTCTGTTCTGAGATGCAAAACGGCATAATGGTGGTGAAAACACTATGAAAGGATTCCTGATATTTTTTTTATTAATCATAACTGCTATCATGTGAAGCAGTACCAGATACACCATTTATTTAGGGTCTATAAACTGTAACTATGGCTCTTTTAATGGTTACTTAGCTATTTACTAATGCTTTACACATCAGTTGCAAGCTATGTAAAAGCCTCAAGCAGGAAGCACTATCGTATGTCTCATCAGTATGCTAGGCTACTCGTCGCGTGACAGCATGAGATGTAAACATACTGTAACATTAGCTAGCTCAGTGGCGCTAGGTGCTTGTGTGCTTGTGCATTGATTTGTTTAGGGGATGTAGTCCGGAAACGACTCACTATGTTTAATTTAGTAACATGGAAAAGGAATGACATGGTATGAACCTGGTAATAATGCTTTCTTTTACCGTCCAGTTTCATCTCACTTACCAAGGAAATTACAATATTTTACGTTCCACAGCAGACATGGTACAAGGTGTCTGAATTACATGGACTTAACTAGTAAATTAAAGCTATGGTAACTTGGTAAAATCATGGTGATCCCTTTACAGGCCAGTTGTTGAAAAGTTGAACTGTTGAAAAAGTGCTGCCTAAGTTCCTTGTAAATTTACCCAATACTGAAGGGACTGTAGAGGGGTTACCATGTATGAATATGAGATTTTTTCAAACCTTGCAAACTGTATGTACATTATCTACTGATCACTAAGTAAAAACTTTATAAAGGGTGCATAGCCAGAAGGTAGCAGACACAGATTTATACTCATGAAACTCTTTCCAAACCCGGTGGGTGGACGCTCAAAGTAAAGCTACTTAGAAAGTTACGTTTAAAAGTTTTCACCTGAAAATTACAGAAAGTTGTTGTTTTTTTCTTTAGGAAATGAACTAATTTAAAATATAAAAACTAAATGAGAAAATCCTGTAATCCAAGAAGACCCAGGTGAAACGCAGTTTTACATAAAAGTTATTTTGCAGAACCTGTGCTGTGAAGCCTCGTGGACAGCCTCCTTTAATCTGGAAAACAATGCACTTCCAACTGTGAAGCCCAACCTAAGAGCCTTTAGAAGAAGAACAATAGATGGCAGTGTTAGGCACCTCCAAATGTCTGAGCCAAAGCTCTGCTGAACAGACAATTCAGGAGCTGGAAGAAAGTCACAGTGGGCGGTTGGTTGAACATCAAAGCATACAGTCACAGAGATACAGTGAAGAGGATATATGCCTAAATGTCTGTTTTGTACGTGGAGTGAATTGTGACTTTAATCCATTTAGGTGCGTACCTCCTCCAAAAAAGATCCCTTGAATGTAAGATGAGTAATAAAGCAAAAGGAGCCACAGCCATGCTTTACCTTAATCCCACACACTCTCATTTTTGTCACTAATCTGACAGATTTACACCCTTTTATTACCTGAATATGCCGCCCTCTACATATTTCACCTCATGGAGAATCCTATTTGAAAATGGTGAAGTTGTAGGAGCATTTCTTCATGGTTTCTGAGAACGTGTTATCTCAGACAACAGCTGAATAGACTGTGGAAAAAGGTAAAAAAAAAAAAAAAAAAAAGGCTACCCAAGCCTCAAGTCACAGCAAAGGCTTTTTAAACTTTTAGGCCCTGCCAGCTGTTGAATGATCCTAAATAAAGTTTCTTGGATACAGTTATTATTCCATCAGGACTTGAAATACAAGCTCCATAATTATCCCTTAGAGGAGCTAATGTTGTAAGTTTAGGAAAGATGACAGTAATAACCTGCTAATGCATGAGCCGTACTGACTTTATACTCATGAGGGGCAGAATAAGGGAGAGTGACAAATTGTGGTTACCCGTGTCGTGTTCACAAACCTATTCCTGCACGCATTAAATATTGTTCTATTTCCATTACAAACTGTGGAAGGTCCCTCTCTCGCGCTCTGATGTTCTTGTTCTGCAAACTGCTTTGTTAATCTGTACCGTTGCCAAGGATATTTATGAGTTTTTGGCTAGTGATTCATTCAAATAAACAAACTCCCTCACTGTTTCCACAGCAGGGAGAGCGCGGCTCCGCAGTGTACTGTAATGATCAATGAGGGTTTCAGCGTCTGACTAAATGCAGGACCTCGTCATGGCGAGCTGTGCTGCGAGGCCCCCTTGAAACATCGTGTGGTCGCATTTGGAAACAGTCTAATTTCTTACATGTGTCTGTGAGGGTGTGAATTCACAACCTTATGATTGTCGTTGGCTTGTCTGCTGCAGCTTTTATCATGTGGATTGATGAACTGATTTTAAGTGAATGAATCTGCCGAGCTTTCGGTGATGTAAGCGTTTGACTCCGGTTCTTTCCAGCGGGAACAATGAAGAAGCTCTCCTGCAACGTTTTAGTTTCACCCTCACTCTCTGCATCGCCTCAAATGCACTCAGAGGAGTTTTTTCACATGTGCTTCGGTAGATGATAGAAAATCTCCCAGGTTGTATTGAGTAGGCGGAGGTGAGTTTTCGTGAAACGGCTGTGTGAGAGGTGCTTGTTTTCCCACAAGTCTTCAGGGGATTCCCCTCTCCTCTCTCTGCTGTAAACCAGCATCACCGCACTGCTGATGGACGTCTCTGTTTGGCAGGTGCTCATATACTTGGCGCCTACTGTTGCCCACAGCGATGAGGCTGTCAGGGCAGAATGCCTTCCAAGAGTGCAGGGGAACATTATATTTCACATTATCTCAGAACAATAGGCCATTTCCTGCTCGCTGCAGGCCAGAGAGGCTGATCAGGGGCTGCCAAGCTCCAGGAAGGGAGCACAGACTGCAGGAGAGGTTGGCGTCTAAAGGGGGGAACTGTATGAAGTTGATGAATTGTTATGTAGGTGGTTCCAGAGTGGGTGCAAGCTGAACTAACCTGCCAGTTAGTGTGAGCAAGAGCAGCCACAGAGTGTTTCAGGTAGGGTTTGAACAGAAACACGTGTGAATAACTTTACAGCCAGTTTTCTTTTCTTTTTTTTTGGCCAGCACCATGACAGCAATGCCAGTCTGTCAGTCAACCGCTTAAAATCTCTATCATACAACTATTGATTGAATTACATTCATACATTTGAAGCAGCCTTTAGCATCTGTATGAGATGCACCAGGCTTTCCATTAGCTCCTGTGAACCTGTTAGTATATTATTAGACATTCTGAGCAATGAATGGAATATAAATAGTGCAAGGTCTGTTTATGGTTGGTGGGAGGTGGTGGATTGGTCCAACAAACCCTGGACTCTGACCCAGGGGCCCAGTGTTCATGTCCAGTGTTGTTCTCTGGAGTCAACCTGCATAAATGCATCTAGCAGTCAAGTGTTTAAGTTGCTCTTTTAAGGCACAACCCTATCCTTTTACCCTGACCTTAATCATGCAGTTTATATTAAAAAACCACAATGCATAAAAAGAGCAGAATCTGCCACAACGTCCCTGACACGTCCAGAACTGACACTGAATGGTTGTGCATCTGTATCTGACGGTGAGGGGCTCTGAGTCCAAGCATCCACATCTGACAAGTGAGAATGTGATCGTACCCAGAGGAAAAGCACCACCAGCAGGTCAAAGATATATGTTCCCTCTTGCAAAAACTATAATAATAATAATGTTTAGTTAAGTACCAAGCAGCATTGAAATGTCTTCAGTCAAACAATACCTGCATTCAATCCTTTTTGTACCCAGATCAGAAAAAAAAAGAATTACGGTTTTGCTCGCAGCCAAACACAACAAACGTTTTTGGACTTAATGTGATTGGCCGACTGCTGCAGCAGCTACAACACACACAGTGTGTGTTGTGCTGAAGCTGAGGATGGCGTATTGGACAGAGTTGGCAGTTCAGCTTGAACATACTGAACCAAGATGATAACCACGGTAAACATTACAGCACTCTCTGACATATTTCTCTGGCATAGTTTATGTTAGAATATTCTTATTAGCAACGAATGAGAGTTTAAGTTTACAGCTATAAAGTTTGTATTGAGCTTTTTTAAATAAAGTATTCAAATTTCCATTATAAAGCCTTCATTTTGTACACCCCCCTTCACAAAACGTGGTTATATCACACTTGATATAGCTAACGTGTACATTTAAGGATTCTGGTTCAAAGAATACAAAGCAATAGGTAAGGCAAGGCAAGTTTATTTATAGAGCACAATTCATACACAAGGCAATTCAAAGTGCTTTACAGTGACAGAAAAACAAAAAAAAAGCAGATTAAAAATAATTCCTTAAAAACAAAAACAATCATTAAAATCATTGAATAATTACATTTAAAATTCAAAGTAAAGACTACAGAAAGATACTCGTTGTTGTGGTATGCAGTGCTAAAAAGGAACTATACAATATAGAGTCACCCTACAATTGCATGCCTGTAGACTGCAGACCAGTCATTTTTGGAGCAGCTGTAGTGGTTGGTAAATCTCACAGATTTCAACACTGTGGTTACATGGAAAACAACTGGGAGGTCAGTCGGGGTCACTGGCTCACCCTCCACCCAACCCAGATCTATCCAACCATTTAGCACAGGCGCCAAATGCTTCGCAACCCCTGGAAATACCTTTTCACTGACTGCTCGTTCTCTCTCTCACCCCTTTCTCCTGGTTGCGTAACTGCTCTTGTGTTGTATTATTGAAACGTTTGCCTCTGATTAGTGCAGCAGATGAAACGGCTAAATGCTAATGTGTGATTTCCCAGGGGGCCGCCCGGCTTCATGGGCTGCAGGTGTTTGCAGGGGAGGAGGAGGGCTTTTAAAGCGCATCAATGCCAATTACGCCCTGCATTGTTTGTATTTTCTGATACTCATCGGGGCAGGTAAACACTCCAGGTTTGCTTCCTAAGTATTTTCGTGGTGCCTGCGGATGCCCGGTGCAGTTGGTATCGAACCTCCTCCTCCTGTGAGCTGTTAAAGTCAGTCAGGCATTAAATATGAGAAATGTTGGGAGCACCAGAAACTCTCCTTGGCTGTGCTCTCGCAAGTAACATGGTATTGATTATCTTGATGGACACAAACCCTCCCACATATCAGCCGTAGGTCATAGATCTGTTGTTTTCCTTCTCAATAAGATCTGTGATACCTGAGCATATTTCCACAGCTGAGGATCGCAGGTCTAAGGTGATTCTGCTTTGCATTTATTTTGAAAGATGTTTTTACAGTTTTGGCTTCGGAGGAGAGCTGAAGGCTTCCAGCTGTATGATATCCTGTAAGCAAACTCAGCTGCCTTCAGGATCATGCATCCAGGGTCCAAGGTGAGTAACTCTCTTTTGCTGTCCCGTTTCACCCTGTCACTCTTTTTTAGTCCCTCCATCTTCATCCATTCTTTTTTTCTGCTGCGCTGAGCAGGAAGGCTGAGCCTCGCGGCCTCCCTTCTCTTCTCCTTCTTTTAATTTTTTTCTACAGTACATCGCCGCAGATTTATCACCTTGCGCCGTTTTCCTCCCGAAAGCGTTGGAAAAGAAGGGAGAATTATTCCTGGGTCCTGACAGGGGGGCCCTCAGGGTGGTGGGGAAGGGTGGGGAGGTGTGTTGTGAAGGAGGGAGAGAAGGAAGAAGGGAAGGAAAGTGGATGCCTGACACAGAGTCTGAAAAATGTGACTCATGTAAACGCTGCCGAGGAGAAAAAGGGGGATGAGTAAAATTGATTCTGACGACCCGAGTCGGATGGCGGTTTTCCCCAGGGGGGGAGACGGTGAGCCGATCCCAGCCAGAGTCACCGTTGTGGGGGAAGGGACAAGGGATGAGACGGGGGTGGAGGTGGAGGTGTGGAGCATATCTCTCTCTCTGTTTTACACACACACTGTACACACACTTAACTCACTTACTATGTAATCCAACACATCCCCTTCTCATCATGCCAAAACGCACTGGATCCAGGCCGCCCTTCTTAATCTACTCAGTCTTTAGTTAACTGCATAAGACATTACATATGCATGAGCTAATTGACCTATCAAATCAGGGAAGGGAATTTCCCCACTTGTCTCTTTCTTTTCTTAATTGCAGGTGGGAGCGAGAAGAAACAATGGCTGCATGATGGGCTTCAGCTATCAAATCAAACCCTCACTTTCTCCCTCACACACACACAAACAATTGCACACAATTCTGTGCAGAAGTACCGTCTTCCTCTTATTAGCCCACGCCCACGGCTCCTTGGAGCCAGACTAAATAAATAAATTACTGATTCAGATGCCTGCTTACTTGCTAACCTTGTTAGCTTTTGCGCTACAGCAAACAGAAACCTCCTTGTTTGTGTGTGTGTGTGAGTGTGTCGGGTATGATTGTATTGACGATTGTTATATCTGTGTGCTCGTATGAAGGGTCCATTCGTCTTCCAGCAGGCCTGATTCATTAACCTTATGTGTAAGACTGCTCAGTAAATGTAGGTTACTGCTCAGGCAGACGTAATTCCCCAAAGGCGAAGAGCGGCATTAGCATCCCGTTATCTCGCCACATTCCCCGGAGCGAAGATGACTCCAGAAAGATGCTCTCTGTCTCGTTTGAATTCTGCCGGACACCCACACACACACATATACATACAGTACGCTACCACACACACAGGTAGCAGAAATAGCATCTGATGTGAGTGCCAGTAATGAGGACAGGACACGGGTAAAATAGGCCCATCATGACAGAATAAAGACACTTTTTCATCAGCTCTTGGCACGACCGTGCAGATGTTTTAATCTCGAGCTGATTTTATTTACTTGTCAGTCAAGTAGAAGCACAGGATCGGGCAGAATCAGACCGTCATCCTGACAGATCCAAGCCATTACGTTGAGTGGGCAGAGGCTCAGGGAGTTATATGAGAAAAGAGGAGAGGATTGGAACAGATGGCAGGAGTCCCCCTGGGCGAACGGCGCCTACCCTGCTGAACACTGGGAGCTCTTGACCATCTGGACCAAAAGGCAATGAGCAGCACCCCGTAGTGGATTCCCCGTTGAAGAGACGTGGAAATGAAGAGGCGGACGCACTCGGAGCAATGTCACCAACATCCTGTCCATCAGCTCCATGTTGGTATAAGTTCTTCTATATATACTCTGGAGGGTTGAGCGATCAGATCTGCTGTTGTTACTGTGAAGGAATGAAGAACATACTGGGTTAGAGGTTGAAACTGTTCAACTGCTCAATATTCCTGACATTCACACATCTTGTCTCGTCTTGAAGACCATCTCAGTGCTTCCAGCCAAACATCTTTTATTTCTAAAGCAGGATAGATGCAAGGAGATCTCTCCAGTACTCTCTGAGCTGTCCATAGTTCCATGCAAGAACTTGCTGGAATGCACAAAGTTGGAGCGATTGGTTTAACTTGCTCTTTTGGCAGAAATAACATCTCCTACAAATCAAAAGCATATTTTTGATTTGGCACTGCTAGCTGTGCAGTCACCTCTCATGCTGAAGAGCATGAAACTATTGGATCCAGACTGGGAATGGAACAGGAGACAAGGTATTGAATTAAGGTATTTGATGTGAAGTAGTGACTGAGTTCCTCTCAGTATATAAAATATGGTGTTCATATGGAAGTTTTAGTGTTAAGGGGGCTTACTTTATCATTGGTACATTCATGTCAAGCTGTTGGATGGATGGACAGATCAAGAAACTGGACGCACTCAAAATGGAAAAAGCTGTCAACATCTTAACTTAATCAAATATAGTACAGTGAAATGAAAAGAGTCTGGAAATGAGACCTTCCAAGGACCATGTGAACGCACCATCGGCATTGGTGGTCTGCGCTCTGTATAAAAGGTATCATTACACTATTATGTTCACATTTCACACTTGAAACATAATTAACAGTACTCAGCATTGAAGCACTCCTTAAGCATTTGTTGACAACAACAGACATTGTTTCATAATGTGGTGCAGAAGCTTCATCACATGGCCCAACGGAGGCCTGTGTCCTCCAGAGGCAGCTCTTTACCCTATTTCTCCTCATGAATCTGAGTCCCAATCAGCCCATAGTGTTGCAGTGATGTACCTGTGCCTGCTTATCCTCCTGAGGTGTCTCCATCCCTGCTCCATTTAGAGCCACAGCCCGGCTCGGATCGATGCCTTTCTCCAGCCGCCCATCATCAATTATTCACCTGATCAGCCCTGCTGCTCATTAGATGACTAATCTGGGAGGGTGAGGAGAGACGGGACGCTTTGAAACCTGAAACTGAGAGGCAGCAGGAAAGGGAAGGGCGGACCACATCTCCAGATCTAGAAAGAGAGAGAGAGAGAGAGAGAGAGAGAGAGATGGAGGGAGAGTTCATAGATGTGGGATTACCGATTTGTACATCTAAGTCCTGACATCCAGGAGGGTTTATAAATCTTTGATGAAACCATAGAATCACTTTGATGAATGCGCGCACCTATCACCAACATATTGCACATGCTGACAGAGGCTTCATGGGTGTTAGTGTATTAAGACGGACTGGCAACAGCAAGAAGAGTGAGAAGGTGGGAGTGGAGCTTCCGTTAGCCAAAAGATTGCATGTTGCACTCACATTACACTCCACCTAAGTTGTTCTCGAGAACATCTGTGGTCAGTGTGGGTCACATTTTTACTGTCCTATAAATCTCCCCTGGCATTCTCCCAGTGACGCCAGTTTTGTTATTCCCCGTCTCCCTGCATGTTGCTTCGCGGTCTTGTTTCCTCCCTGCTAGATCAGTGCAATACACACACAAAGAAGTACATTTCTGTTTTTGTTTGTCCCTCACCTATGTTGCTCAACCTCAACACTTCCGGGGGCCACTGTAGTGTTGGAGGAAGTGTAGCTCCAAAGACCCAAAGAAAGAAAGAACGAGAAAAAGAAAGAGAGCAGTTCTCCTTCTTTCCTACTGATCATGTACAAGCAGGGGGTGTGGGGGGTGGCTTTGATCTCCCCTGTCCCCCTGAGAGCCACAGTGAGGTGGGAGTGCAGTGTGACGGCTGTGGTACACGTTAGCTCTGATTAAAGGGAAATATGCATCACCGTATAGCGCTTTCCTTTTTATCTGCGCCTGCGATGTGGTGCGATGGCGACGCTAGATTGGGCCCCGATATGTACTGATGTCGCACAGCTTTATCTGTGTTCCACCGGAGCTGAAAGCCACCTGAAGTTGAGTCACTCTCATTTGAAAACCTTTGAGTCCATGTAAAGTAGTTTGAAGAAGTTGAGGAGTTAAGCTAGCTGAGGTTGTTGTGTTTCGGGGAGTTGCTGTTGCTTGTTTAAGTAGCAGCAGAAATCACACCAGAAGTGCCCTTTGACCTTTGATTCAGGGTCATGTGCCTCCAAATCAATTAGAGCTGAGGACCTGCATTCCACACTGGTGTGGCAACGACTAGCAGGGCTGGGCCTGCAGGCAGTATTTGGTTCTGACGGCATGGAAACAAATAGAAAGTACATTCTCAAACGTATTTGTCCCTCTCTGTTGTCTGTGGATTTGAAGAGTGGTTCTTCTTTTTACTCTGAATGGATCCTGCAAAGCAGAAAAAAAGAGAAGACATCAGTACTAATGTCATCTCCATTCATTAAATATGAAGCCATCACAAGGCATATATCCATTGTTTTTATGCTCCTCTCAGAACATGGAAACCTTTCACTGAACCTCACAAGTCTTTCAGAATGGTCCAACCCACTATCATGTTGCATTTTAATGTGTTTTTGTGATGTGGCTCAAGTGTGGTCTAGCTAGTAAAAAAGAACAGGACAATTTGCATAAAACCAGAAGGTAGAAACATTTGCACACACGTTTGATAATGTTTTGATGCTAAAGCAGACAGATGGAAGGTCTGTTGGGAAGGGAGGAGCACAGAGCTGCGGCATATGTAGGCTCCTAAAAGCCCTTTGGCTAACCCACTTTGCTTGACCCTTACAGTACATACTGCATACACCTTTCCAAAGTGGAATATCAATTGATCCCATTCTCTGAATATCTTCTGATGAATACACAGTAACTCTAAACTCCTGCCTACCTCAGGCCTAAAAGATGAGTCGATTATTTGTTTGAAAGAAAATCTCTGGCTCCAGTCTCTGAAAGGAGATTTAGCTATGCTAACAGCATGGATGACAATTACCAATTTATTTATTTTTTGCAGCTAGAAGTGACCATATTTGGACGAGAGGGTGGAGTTGTGGAGGTTACACAGATTACCAACCTAGCAGGCCCAGGAACCGAATAGCCAAACATAAGTCACCAGCTTATGCTAGCGCTAGATAGCTAGCTTAGTTAACAACATGCAGCCATATTTCACATTGACTGCGATATAATTTTGGCTCATGAAAACAAGCGTAAAACAAAAAAGATAAGTCCAGTAAATTCAACATCAGCTGTGGCAAAAAAAAAAAGGTTAGCCTTCAGCTACCAGAAAACACCATTAAAGATTTTTCTGATTCAATGTATTTGGAGAGCCCGACACTTTGGATTCATTGTTTATGGCTTAGCTGTTCCCAGGAAAGACTACAAGGTCACAGTACGGGCGTTGGCAGTGTTAAAGAATGGTTTTTTGAATGAATTTATCAACAGATTTGAGAGTAAAGGTTAATCATAACACTAAGCAGTCTATGTTGCTATCAATGCAGTTTCAACTGTAGAATGTTTGTTTACGAAAGAAATAAATTAGTTTGGGTTGAATGTTTTGTGTGAAGTTATTGGCTTCTTTGCCAGTAGGCATGTAATAATCGGGATAATATTCAGCAAGCAGGTTATTTTTGTGAAATAATGATGAGGAACACTCTCACACATAATTGTCCCATGTTTCCATAGTGTTAATTTTTTTGTTTACTTTCTAAGGCAGTTATCAGGGGTTTGTAGCTGCATTTAGCAAGCTTAAATTTGTGCTTGTTTTAACACAGGGGTGCTAAACTGACCTCTAAGACTATTTGAGTAACCCCTTTTGTAAGAAAACACTACATCCACAATGTCCTCAACAAACCATATCTTTATTCTCATAAACATTGGGTTCCTCAGGTTCACAAACAGTCACGAGCACAAACACTTTCAGTCGTTTTTTTGTTTTTGTTTTTTTTGGACACAGTCAACATATTAAGTGCGTCAAACACATCACATCACCTAATGTGGTTTTAAATGTTCACTTTCCGACTTGTGCTGACAGTAATGTATGTTTCTCATCTAACTGAGGATAGAAGAGTCTGACCCTTAATTCTGTCACTTCCTGGTTTGTGTTGAGGGCTTGAAAACAAAGGACAGTTCACTGATGAACACTCAAACATGGCATTCAATGACCAGTAGTACACTGTACTGTAGTTAACCCACTCAGTGCGACATGTACACATCAGTGCTTTGCCCTTCATTCACAGTCCTACGTTTTGTGTGAGACACATAAGGACAGCTCGACATGGCTTTTGTTGCCAGTGTTGGCAATGATATATTCATCTCTTTTTTTTTTTTTTACCTCCTCCACTATGACAGAACACAGCAGCTGATTCACTAGTTACTCTATGTAAATATATATTTATTTTTTTCTCAATATATCTATATATTCTATCTATGGAATAAGTCTATAGAGCATATATATACTTTTGGTAGGGTTTTGAAAACATTCAGGTACATTCACTTGACCCTGTGATGTTTTTTTTCTTCATATGAAAGATAAACACAGACAATGTTAGCAGAGATACTTGCCATATGGCCTCCCATCAAGAAACAAGACATTAAGCATCCTCCAACTTAGAAGAAGCAAACATAACAAATGTCTCAGTGCTGGTTCTTTAAGGACCAACAACAAGCATAAATATACTAAAAGAGCTCTGTATTAATCTAGAGTATAAAATAGCATATTTTCTGGACTTGACAACAGTTTATAATAACTCTAATAATAGAGTCTGGGTGCACACAATTCCACAGGTGCGTACATGAGCTGGCAACAACAGGTAGGCAATTCGATGGTTTCCTTTGCGTATTTACTAAGTCAACGAAAAGTATTCTGTCAGTGGTTAAAAAGCTTCAATGCAAAACTCACTTCTACAATCACTAGTGTGAATAGACCCTTGGCATATCACAGAATACACAAATAGGCATTTATCAACAAGTCAAGGGGCTCAAACTTGGCCTACAGCGGACCATACTGACGGTAAGCCACACTACGCAACAACACCGATTTTTTTTTTCTCCAGAAGGCCACAAGGATGTCACTTGGGTGCTGGTTAGGAAAGTGTTCCTTCATGGGTCCAGGTAGATGGACGACCCGAATACTGCCCTTAATTGGACTGTAAAAGTTCAAGTCTTGACTGAAATATTGATTTTCCATTGGAGGCTCAATATTACATCAAAGGATTGTGTACACAAACTGATTTCTTTTAACCTGTAATAATCCAAGGCCAATAGATAAATTGTCAGCCAGTGTGACAGTAGACAGTGTGCCCTTGTTGTGAGATTTATATTTCTCAGTATTTAAAAAAAAACCGGTCAGTTCACCCAAATTACAAACCATAGTTTCTCCCCACAGTGGTACCTAGCCATGCAGATTTGGAAGTTACAGCCAAGATTTTAAAAAATATGAGATTTTTGCCTCCAACCCTATGAAATGGAGGTGAATGGAACTGGTTCGTGGTGCTCACAGTATTTAACAAAAAAATTTAATCCTTTGAATAATGAGTGACAGATGTCATCATTAAAGGGGTCATATGCTCATTTTCAATGTTCAAACTTATATTTTGGTTTCTACTAGAACATATTTACATGCTTAAGTGTTCAAAAACATTATTTTGTCATACTGTCTGTTTGAATATACCTGTATTTGCCCTCTGTCTGGAGCACTCCGTTTCAGCACCGGTCTTTTTAAGCCACTCCTCACCCTAAAAAAGTCTGCTCCGATTGGTTAGTATTTCGGGTCTTCTGCATGTATACTCTGTGTCATTGCCGCTGGGGGAATGACTGTAACAGCACTGTAGCGACACTTTGTACTTATACATAGTGTAGCTGTGACATCACACCCTTACAGAAGTAATGACGACTCGTTTAAAAGGCACAGATTCTGAATACAGGCTCTGTAGATTTGACAGTACTAAAATACCACCTAGACATGCTTTCTAATCAAAAAAGACAAGGAAATCTCGATTTTTTGACCTTTTAAAATGTAACTTTCCAGTAGGGTGGACGCAGATATTTCAATCCAGATATCTCAGAAACTGAGTACATGAAACCAATTCATCTGTAAGGCTAGATACCATAAGCGGTAACAATTCTGGTGAAATTACCCTTTAACAGTATTACTGTGTAAGCTAGGTTATAAATTACCCCTTTAATAAGATTTAAATAAGCAGTAGAAAAAAATAATCCATCAGGATATTAAATACAAACCTCCAAACAAAATGTTCAAAAACAGAACAGTGCAATCAAAGTAACATGAAAAACAATATTGTTTATAAAATTTGATTTTCTGACCTACAGAGAATATCCCTTATGAATTGTAACACAAAGATCAATTTTCACCATTGGCTTGATATTCTTTTCCTTTTGGACCAAGTCAAATACATCAACTGGTGAAAGATGAAACTAGTGATAAAAGACATAAGAGAAACTCTCCATCCCTGTGCTGCTGATTGTTAGGACTGAGTGTGTATGGAGGAGCCCCAGTGAAGGGCTCCATGCCCATCCAAAGGCTAGGCTGGATAGTGTGGGCTTGGAGCAGGAGTGTCCTGATCCCCATCTGCCTCACCCTCTTCCTGGCCGGAGTAGGAGCTCAGTGCATCCCACAGAAGGCTGGGCTGCTCACAGTGGTGTCGACTCCTCCAGTGCTCCATAACCCCCTCTTTAGTGTCCAACACCTCACTGCAAAGCACACAGTTAAAGGCTGCACCTGCTGCAAGGACCCCAAGGCCTCCACCACTATCTGGTGATGAAAGGGTCCCACTGTCCTCCCCCTCCCTTCCACGGTGATGGGACATGATGTGCCTCTTAAGCTTGGAGAAGGAGAAAAATTCCTCATCGCAGCTGCCACACTTGACCAAGTTGCGCTTCTCGTTGAGCTGCCGCCAGTAGTGGGCAGCATGCTTTACCAGCTCATTCTCAGCCTCACGGCCACCCCGCACTGGTTGTCCATCATGGAGTGGAACCTGGACTTCCTCCCCATGCACATACAGCAAGTGCATTTTCATGTCGGCAAATGTGGGAGTAATGGCCTGGCAGCGGCCACATTTAATCTGCAACTCTACAGGGTCTTCACGATCCTGCTCATCTGATGGCACTGGGGAGTTGGCCCTGGTGAGGAAAAAAGGGAACAATGCTTATTTACAATTCTGTTGACTGTTTCTATGATTGAATACCAGACTAGGTAATGTTTGTTCAATCAATAATCAACTGTCATACCTTCCTGACATTTCCCAGGGGTATACGATATAAGACCACAGTGTTTATGTAAAACAAACAAAAATACAACCTGCATACAACCTGCAAAAAGGTAAAGGTCAATAGGTGCTCAATCAATAATAATCTCACCCCTCCACAGACAGGTCATCCTCATGATGGCTTATGGACGGCTCCACAGTCAGCACCACCTTGTGAACCTCTCTCAGATGACTGAAGTAAACCCCGACATATCCAAAAGCCTTCTCGCAGAACTCACAGCACAGAGACCGCCGTGGGCGTACCTCGGAGTGATGAAGCTTCATGTGGGTGCTCAAACTACCGGAGTGAGCATACGCTTTGCGACACACTGGGCAGACATAAGGTCGGCTGTTAGTGTGACTGTTCATGTGGCTCTGGAGGTGATGCTTAAACTGGAAACAGCGGCTGCAGGTGGGGCAACGGTGGAGTGGACGGCTGCCTATGAACACTCTCGGATGGGAGGCCCCTCTCAGGTGGAGGGTTACTGGGGCCTGTTGGGGAGGACAGTCGATGGTCTTAGTTGTGGTAGTAGTGGGGAGCTGATGACCAAGTACTAGCTCCTGTTCTTGGCCATCTGGGGTAATAGCGGGCAGACTAACGAGTTGGGGAACTGTCTCCATGACCAACATGGGTTTGGGTCGAATGCTGCGGTACTTCTTTGAAATATCAACTTCCTTTTGTTTGGAGCCTGGAACAACTGCTGGTAGTTTCTCTGGGACCCTTCTACGAAAGAAAGACAAAGACCTCTTCTTTCGAGCCTCAAATGCCAAGATGTCCTCCATTGTCTTTCTCTTCCTTCCCCTCTTCTTGCCAGGTGGTTTTTCGAGGGTCCCCAACACAGGCATGAGTGTGGTCTTGGCTTGTGGCTGAGTGGTTTTTGGCACCTGGTTGTGACCCAATGGTTCAGTTGTCTCGAGGGTCTTGGATGTAGGATCTAAGGGGCTGGTGAGTCCTGTCTGGCTAGAAAAACCATTTTTCTCTGGGGACAAATTGCTGAGTTTGGCAGCTGGGATGAGGGTGCTCTTCATTTTAGAGTAGGGCAATATAGGCAGTTTACCCTTAGGTGGGGACGGGATAATCTGGACCGTTTTGCCGAAGATGGCTGAGGACAGGACAGTGATACTGCTCTGGGGCTGAGCTGCAGTGGACTTGGATTGGTGCAGCCTCACTGTAGTCTTACTTTCCTCTGGGGATTTGACTGGGGAGCCTTTGACAGCAGAAGGGGGGTATTGGAGGTTTTGAACAAGACTAGTTGTAGGAGAGCCATCTGGCACTCGCTCTAACTGAGAACCCGGGTACAAGACAGCATTGTCTGGGAGTAGAGCAGTGACAGAGATGTCAGAGGAGGCTGGGTCAATCAGAATTACCTGGTCTGAAGGTTCTTCTTTGGGAACTGGAGTTTCCTTTGTGTGCTTAGACTCCTGTTTTTTATTTGTTAGGGTGGATGCCCCACTAACCACTGCCTTGGTCTGAGCTGTCACAGCCACCTTGGAAGCTGTTTTCACCCTAGCAGCTAGTGGTGGTGATTTGACCTTGTCTGTGGTCCCTTTGCTCCTCACTGGCTGGTATCTAGGAATGGGTAACTTGAGGTTCTTTTGGGTTTGTTGCTGTTGTTGCTGTGGTGTTTGAGAGGAGACAGAAGGGGGCAGCGCCACCAGAGAGAAAGTGCCATCTTGACCTGCTATTTGCATCAGTGCATAGTTTTGGGTGGGCACAATGATGGACTTGGGGCTGGAGGCAGTGCTAGCCTCAGGGAGGGCAGAGGGAGGCTGGCAGGACAGGACCGCAGGGGAGGGGGAGGGCACCATGGCCGGGGCCTTAGGGGCGATGCTCCGGAACTGAAGGCTCTTCATCTGAAGACTGGACTGGACTGGACTGGCTACCAACTGAAACAGAGTCACAAAAGAAACAGAGATTTTTAGTTATTGTGCTGAGATAAGCTAGCCTTAACTTTCCATTTTAGCCTCAATCCTCTTATCTCATGTTTCCATAACAACAGTAAATGTCAACAATGAAACATTGTATGATTGCAGTCTTAAATCTGTTTCATCTAACATACCTAACAGGAATAACTGAGATGGCTACATGACTTCCTAAGGTTGGTCCTGTATAAAAATGTTCAGTCTGACATTTTACCACTAGGCATCACACTTGACTTGAGTGGAACATAATGAGAGTGAGAGAGCCAATGAATGAAAGTGCGGTGACTTTAGTCCACTTGAAGGCAGTAATGCACCACGAGGCTGGTTTGACAATCACCAATTAACAGAAACAGCAGTGGCTGAGGCTCATCTCTTTGTCCATAATACTTTATATTAATGCTGTTTTAGTTTTTGTCACCCACAAAAACATATTAACTTTTTACTAAAAATACAAAACATGCACCATGCACATCTCCTCCCCCTTCACACCTCTACTTAATTTTTCGGCCTTGGTTTTGCAGCAAACTGCTTACAGCCCTGCGCACAATCGCTAGGATAGACTGTCAAACTGCACCATGTCCGTTTCTTTAAACATAACACCAGAGAATGTTTCTCTGTTTCTCTGCAGAGCATGTGTGATGAGGGAGCATAGATTGATAATTGATTGCAGATGGTATTGTTCTCCTGAATGGATAAAAGGAATATGATAAAAAATGCTAAAATGGGTTGCCAGATAAACTTATACCCTGCAGCCTGCCCAGGTAATGTCTATGCATTGAAAACACTGTAATACAAGGATTTGGTGTCACAACATCATCAGCTACTTTTTAATGCACCTTAACATGACAAATTCAATCAAACTGGTTTAAGCCTGTGCACAGGGCTTGATCAGCAAAATTGGAAAATGATTGAACTCAATCTGTGGTCTCTTCTAAAGACAGCAAAGATCCTAACTGTAAATCTGACCTCATCTGACTTGTCATTACTGTCCAACCCAAGCAGGAGAGAAGCAAAAACACTGTCAAAAATACAGGCATCTGCACAAGTGTGACAAGCTGTCCTATTACCCATGTCTCTGTGGTCACACACAGCAGACTCACTGTCCCCCAGGCTAGGACAGACTGCCCCCTTTGATTTGGGCTCAGCATGCAGCCATGGTACATGCTGGGGCTCTGCAGGGGGCTCCTTTTACCCCCCCTTACTTCCTGGAAGGATCAGCCAGTGGAGCATGAAAGCTGCCCAACGGCAGGATCTTTACTAGATGAAGAGGGGGCTCCCCTCTCATCTCCCCCCTCCACTGACCAGCACTGCAACCTGGCCGAAGGCAATGATGATGCCTCTGAAAAAAAGCCCTGGATTTACTTTACAAACAACATTTCATGGTTATCCAACGGGGCTGAGGCTTCGCCATTCAGACTGTGTTGATACAAAGTACTGCTGAAGTCTACGGGGAAACTAGAACCTCAGAATGAGGTTTTAAACAAGTCTATAATATATGAATCTACCGTACAGTTTCCATCCATCAATCAAAAGCCACAGGTATGGCTTTAAAAAACAAAAGACGAAATTCCCTTCCTTTATATCAATACTGAATCTTTATATCAAAAGGAGGGAGAGATTACAGAGGAATGCTTCAAAGGGCCTAATTGTAAACAGACTCTGAGGTTTAAATTTCACATTATGACCCGACTTTCAATAGCAGCGTTTGATACAGGCAGTGTTCCAACTCCACTCTGTAATAATAATCAGTATAAAGTGCAACAATCTGGAGGTGTCACAAAAGGCAAATATTCAACAACAGAATAACTCAATACAAAATCCCCGTCTGTATTCATTTTCAAAGCGGTCTGGGAAAGATGCTTTATACATTCAAAAAAGGCGGAGAAGAAAAGAAAAACTGCAAAGGGCATATTGTTTAACAGCTGGAAGTGTTTCTGTGTGGAGAGATTATTTATACAGTACCCCTACCGCATTACGACTCCATAAAACTGGAGATATTCCTTCTCTGTGTGGATAGTTGACTCCAGTTTGACTGTGACTTTGGCTGAACACCGAGTGGAATAAAACCATGGGACGTTTTCTGGGCATTTTATGTGGCTATAGAAAGTGGGAGATTGGTGTAGAGGCAACGCTTGTTGATTAATTCTAACATTTGTTAAAAGTTTAGAGTTCGACATTTGAGGCAAGAAAGGTGTGTATCAACAGCTGGAGAAGCAGCCAGTATGCCTGTAATCCTTTTGTCACAGATGATTCAGCAGACGTCACATGACACCAAGTAACTCCGCACAAAAACATGATCAGCTTTGATATATTCCTTTGTTTCATTCCACCTGGAAAAGTAAGAACATCACTGAAGCAGCATGGTCAGTGTAGGAGAATATCATGTCCTAACTTTATTTCTTGAAGATAAGCCAAAAAGACTCAATGAAATTAATCATCAAAGAAGGTAGAAGGTAAGGCAAAAAGCACTTAAATACAAAGCCTGTCCTGACAATTTATCTCATTACTATGCAAATTTGCTCAGCAAAGGGATGCAACATCTAATCTGATTGTGTACACGGATGTTTCTATCATGTACTGTTCTTGCGCTGCTGTGTCTGCAAGTGTCTGCACACAGATTGTGTCTGCACAGAGAGATGCCACCTGACCATGATAAGAGGCAGTAGGGGGAGATAGATACTGGTGAAACTACACAGCAAATATAAGAATAATTCCAGTAACAGTTGAAAATTGAATCATAATCTTTTTTTCACAATGAAATCATCATTGGTCTTATGCAGCTGCATTGACAATGTTGCCATGCTATCGTTATATATGGTATTATTTACCATGTTCAGCATCTTATAGCAAGAAACACAAAGTACAGCTGTGCTTTTAGGTATTTCGACATCAACTGAAATATTGGACCTTTGAAATTCCTACCGGATGATGATACTAGATAACCTGACACACCAGATGGTTTGTTACACAGAACCATGTGAGAATCCTTCATTGAAATCTGTTTGGAAAACGCCAGGCACTTTTAAAAAGTACTTGGCAGGTGACTGAATGAAACATCTGTCTCCATTACTGTTGCAGTTGTTGTTTTGAATGAATAGTCGCCTCTTCGTGACGTTAAAATCACACCTGTAGCTGTCAGCAGCTCCTGCTGAAATCTTGTGATATTGCAAGAATCCCGCTGCAAGGTAAGATACTAGATAAAAAGGTGAACCACACTTCAATAGTCAGATAGTGTGGCATCCATGAATGTCTTATCAAATGTTGTGCCATTCCATCGAGTAGATGTTGAGATATTTCACTGGATAAGTGAAACTTTGATCTGCTGGTGGCACAGGAGGGAAAGTCAGGGGATCAGGGAAGTTTCATGGAAATCCATACACCCTACATGGCGGTGTTGTGGTTAGCACTCTCGCCTCACAGCAACAGGGTCGACTCTGGCCTCTGTGTGGAGTTTGCATGTTCTCCCTGTGTCAGTGTGGGTTCTCGCCGGGTCCTCCAGCTTCCTCCCTCAGTCCCAAAAACATGCACCTTAGGTTTAATTGACTGTTCGCAAAAGCTCTGCCCCCCTAGTAACTGTTGCTATGTACGTCAAGCTCCCAGGACTGTCAGCAGCCAACTATGTGTCAGGGAGCTAGTGTTCATTTTGGAGTAATACCACCGCGATATCTTCAAGATCAAAGCAAAGCGGGAACAGGACTGCAATATGCAGTAGAGGGATAAATACATAAATAAGACTACTGCCGCATTCTACTCCTACATGTTGTATAACCCTGTATTATGTTAAGCTCCTAGCAACATTCCTAGCTAGCTTAGCGTGCTAATTTTACAGACCGTATCACCGACATAAGTTTGTTGGACTAGTTAGGCACAAGCAGTGGTAATAATACTAGTTGGCAGGAATCGAAACTGTTAAATTCGGTTTGGGTAACCTCATCTAACATAGCTAGACAATC
>CAFUXE010000016.1:1827023-1848278 GCA_903364295.1 Serranus cabrilla | reverse complement strand
ACACAGGGGAACTGTGGCAATGTATCTCTCCTGCTGAGTGGGGCTGCCTCTGTCCACAGAAGGAAGAAGAGGAATATAAAGAGAAGGAGTAGGACACCGGTAAGAGGATTTTAAGATATTTGATTTTAACTTGATCGGTCAGAGCGGCCTTATTTTTTTCCTCTAGTGCTAGAACACAATTAGATCTGATGCTTGATTATTTAACAAGACTGACTATCGCTCATCAACATATTCCTCCATTCCAATGGTTCTTCTTGTCTCGCAGTCTGCAAATAAAACACACCAAAAGGTGTACCTAACTGAAACTTAAAACAACTTAAAAGGTGCTTACCGATTGGATGATCCTTCCTGCTCAGCTGCTCCCTCGCTCCTCCTCTTTCTGGGTGGTGCCCGCGTTGTGGTCCTGTCCCCCCCTCTCCACACTCCCCCTGTAAAGACATCCAACATTAACATTTAACAACCACTAGACAAACTTTATCATACATTTGCTATTCAATTAATATGGAGGCCCACCATAAATAATACAACTCAAAACATTAACACAACAAATAAAGTCAATGGACTTCATGCAGACCATCTTGTCCCACCTTTCTTTTACATTTTGATTTACTAAGGATTTTCAAACTCAAAATTGTTCCAAAGGACTGAAAAACAATCCATGAGTAAATAGAAATGAAATCACTTGTAAACAGGTTTTTGTCCAAAAGAAATTATATGAGTACTGCAAGTTCCCAAGGTAATGATGAGTGCTTCTCATCTGATTTATTACCTCAGTTAACATTCTAAATGAGTTTGTGGACTCAGTCACTGATTTCAAGTATTTTTAAATATAGCATGATGTTCATTTAGTAAAGTATGGTTCCATTTAAAATAGGTCATAAAGCAGAGTATGCTTCAGTGCTTGACAACCTTATGAATGGCAGGTCACCAACACGGTGCATTGTGGGTTTTCAGCTTTATACTTTGACCCTTTACAGTGTGTTTTCACACATCAAACTTCACTGTAAAATCTGGTTGCCTAAAATGTCTTGTTCAGTGTAAGGTTGAACTATAAGACACGTTTGAATTGGACCTTTTCTAACCAAGTTGGATAGCTAGCATTAGTGTCAGCTGGAGTCATGAGGACTATGTCCAGTATTTTGTGTACAGTCTATGGATAGCAGATGCAGCTAGCTGGTTAGTTCAGTGACACGTCAGCAGGTTAGAGACGTTTGTCAGAGAATAGGTGTGAAATAACAGGGAAAAGTCATTTGGTTTTGGCCAAATGGATTGATTTTTTACATATAAAACTCTAGGTTTAAACATAGATATCATTAATCATGTAAATATGATTAAATCTATATTAAATATTGACCATTTTGGGGTTCCACAACGTTGGTTTCTATGGTATTTCTTCCATGCATTCACCAGAGGAAGGAGCAGTATTCCATAAATTCCTGGAAGCATTTTGAAATAGGTGAAGGGTCCCTCATGTGATCTGTCTGCATCAAGGTACAATGAGTAACATGGCGCGACGACAAAGTACATACAGCGGCGACAAGATTCACACACTAGTTCGGCTCTGCATGGCCCGTTTCACAGACACACACACACACACAATCTACAAAGTCTCTCATGTACCCCCCGCTCTCTCTAAATGCCTGTCGCTTTGGCCCTCCATTAAGCCGAGCAAGCGCTCGTTTAGCCAGTGTCTTGGCAGTTGGGGACGCAGGCTGCCCACTCAGTCAGATCCAGCCGTATTAAATAAATAAGGAGCGCTCTTCTGTGTAAATTATTCATTTAACACGCCTTATCCTCTTCCAACAACCTTGTTAGAGCAACTCAGGAGTGGAGAGGGGGCGAGAGCGGGGGGGAAAGCAGAGGGGAAGAGGCAGACACCGCGGCTCATGTGCGACTCAGCAGAACCTGTGGTGCATCTCTAAGCTCTCTGGGCGTTCAGTCGTAGGGGGCCTAATTCGCCCTGACACCTCCTTTGTTTCAGGCAGAAAGGGGCTGCATACACACAGCTACACATTAGCTCCCATGCACACACACTTGAGCACACACTGACATGCACAAACTTAGAGAGAAAGAGCACAAGAAAGGAATTTTTAGTGCATATTCATAGAATAATCATTCTAGTTGTCTGGATAAATTATTGAGAAATGGGAGACCAGGACACGCCATGCTGGAATGCCTGAGCTGTTTTTTTTGTGCTGCCTGAACTCAAATCAGACAACACAGCAAGTCATCCACTCTAAACAAGCTGATTCTAATGAGGCGGGATGGGGACGCATAGAAAAGTGCTTATAGTGAAAGAAACAACTGTTCTGGATGTTGAGCTTGAGGACAAATGCACCTAACGTTTGTATAATGACGTCGCTTGGTATTCCATGCCCCCTGAATGTAACTGTATTCATTTATCTGGCTCTATTATTCATGGCACCACAAAGAAAACATTTATTCAAGTTGAATTAGGGTGTACAATAATTTAAATTATTCCGAACTTATGCATATACACATAAACTATTTAAATATTGAAGCTCACATTCAGGGCAACTTAAAAACCATATTCAAATAAAACTTCATTCGTAATACTTAAATCTTCAGTGACGCCAAAGTACTCATTCAGGTTTGAAGGAGAAATTACATGCAAAAGTATTTGCTGTAAATGTGATTTACCTCCAACCTCTCCTGTGATCCAATGTGACAGTGAAGTTTGGTTGTAGATAACAGCATTTAAATCTAAAAGTCTATGCAGGATTGTGATGATTGTCGCTCTAGAGTGACGTAAAAGTTGCATGAATTGCGACATGATGTTCAGACTGGGGTCCCACATCAGACCTGCATCTGATCTAGGACCACATATGAAAAAGATCCAGGTATGATTTGTCAGTTTGGAACCACTTCAGTCTGAACATAGCCTAAGAAAACTGATTGGTCACTAAACTCTGCTTTTAAACGCATTCATTTGTTATCTCGAAGTGCAGTTGCCATCGCGATGCACCTCCGTAAGACGCGAGCCATGGTTGTAACCCTGAAAACCCAGGGTTAAACCTGAAGTTACCTCACTAACACCACATCCAGCTTGGCAGTACAGGCCTCTGCTCTCTCTCGCTCTGTGAGTCTGACTCCACTGTTCAGCCCCAGAGCGGGAGGTTGTTATGTCAACTCTGACAGTGCTCATTAACAGCCTCTACGCTCTGAATTGGAGTTAACAGGCTTTGGCCCAGGCAGAGGCCCGGCTAGACCCGACTGGTACAATGGGATCAGTGTGTGTGTGTGCGTGCACATGTGCTGAGAGTTAATCACAAAACGCTCTTTCATTTCTAAATCACACCCCGAGGCCACTGTACATTACAGAGGTACTGATACACAATGTACAATGACATCTCCTGCTTATTTTCACTTTCACTCACTAACTCCTCCATATGAGGGCTGATCACAGCATCCTGCTGCCAGAAAGCTCCTGTCTGAGTGTGTACATGTGCCACTGTGCGCTACTTCATCACGTTTCACAGTCAATGAGGTTGGGATTTGGTCCAAGAGTTTGTACATTGTACAATTCTGTGCTTTAAATGATGGAACTCAAAGAAAAAGTTACCCACAACAAAAGCTATGGCTGCTCTATAATGGATAAATCATAATCATGATTATTTTGATCACAATTATTTACAATGATTACTCATCGACTTTGGAAGCATGCATTTGATCTTGAGTACACTGGGGGACGCCAACTCATCTGGAACTTCTTACAGGCCGAATCAACACTGTAAACAAACTGTAAACAAAGAGCTATCTTCTTATCTGCTATCACCACCCAGCATTTTCCTCACCAATGTACAGTTTCTGGTGAACCAAATGGATGAGCAGCGGCTGCGGATCACCGCTCATAAATGGATTATAGACAGAAAATCACGATTTTCACGGAAACTCTGTGACAATAGCTGCATTTTGAGAGCAATTTGGGGCTTTTAGGAAGGGTCAAAATAAACTGCTGTACTCCAAAGTGGTGTGCCGGATTAATAACACAACACAAAAAACGAAAGCATCACTGCAAACACAATGCAGCATAAACAATCTTTCTGTCTTGATTATGTCGCTTTCATAAATGTGATGTCAAACAACATACATTTGGATTAATTGCACTGTACTGTGGCGCCTGCTTCCTCCAACAAATATATACCAAATATACCAACAACGGACATTTGTATGGGATTAGTTTTGGTTTGAGCATTTACATGATGCCGTCTTATTGCTTTCAGAAGCAAAAGAAAATAAGGTAACATTAAGCCGTCTCTAGTTCATCCCCAGAGACAGAATGTAACTGTCATAGTCTCCTCGTCCTCTAAAAGGCTTGTCTGCTCTCCTGCTGCTGTCAGGTGTCTCTGCAGGCCTCGACGGTATCCCCGGTCTCTCCTGCCCCTCCTCTCAGTCCACTAACCACGGAGCAATGTCAATGATTACACTTGTGATTAAGGCTTTCCACTTCAAACGGGGCCTGCTGTTTACACAGGCCCTGATATGGCGGACGGGATAAAGAGCAGGTAGAGCTCTGTGTTTGTGTCAGTGTGCATGTGTGTTTGTTTGTTTGCCGAGATGGGAGGATGAATGTCATTACGCCCAGGCTCCGAGGACATACAAGCATAATGACACACAGAATGTTATTCTGCATATTACAGCGAGCTCCTCCTCCTCCACCTACGTAGACCTATAGGAACAATGCTCTGTTGATTTACATTTAAAATGAGTGCAGTTTTTAGGCAGCGGAGGTAGATTTATTTCTTTGAGGATTACTTAAGAACGTTGGTGGTTTTGCAACCAGCACTGGAAAAAAAATGAGCAAAGTCTTTTTTAAGTCAAATTTCCATGCCGGTGTTTTGTTGGACAAAAAGTCTTCTAGTGTCTTAGCAACCGTCACGCTTCATTCTATCGCTTTTACTGTATGTCTAAGTTTAGTCATGACCAAAGTCCTTTACATTACTTTATAAACATGCTGCTTTTTCCATATTTTTTTTATCTCGAGGCAGAATGAGAAGGACAAAAGTGTGAGGTGTCCCACAGCTGCAGCACTGCAACCTAAATTAGCCCGGACCACATGAAAAGCTGTCGTCTCTATTCCAGGCCGGGGCGGGAAAATTACAGCCCTGCTCTCTCTACTCTAGCATTAAACCTCAATTAGTGCACAACTACACCGGTGATGTCATCACCGAGGGACCCAAGAGCCCTGAAAATAAGGGGTGCTTTTTGCTTTACAGCGACAAGACGCTCGTAACCGAACCACCTCAAACTTTCAGGTCCTCTCTGAGCAGCTCAGCTGCAGAGGAAAGTTGTTTATTCCATCCAGCTGGCAAGAAATAAGGTTCTTCTGATGCGGCCTGAAGAAAAAAAAACGGAAAAAAAAACAACAAAAGCACGAGAACCTGTGGCCAGGTTGGGCTAAATTTACCAAGAATTTTAATCCTTAGTCGTGACTGAAGCTTTCCCAAGAGACGCAAGGTCAGTGAGGTAGGACAAGAAAAACTCCGGTTTGACCTCCAGTGACCTGGCAGGAGACAGAGGAGGAAGAGGAGGAGGAGGAGGAGGGTGACGGGGCCTGGCTCCTGTCCAGACACTGACGTGAGTGTTTCTACTGCCCATTCCTCACAAAACCAGTTCAATTACACAACAAACTCACATAATCATATGCAGAGGAAATTTCTTCCACTACGGCAAACACTGAGCGAAGCCTGAATTAGGACTAGGACGTCAGATTTTCACTACACAATTACTGTGGCTCAAAGAATTCATAATAACAATATCATGACTATATCTATGTAGCACAAAATACACTTTTAGGGACATAGAGAGAGAGGCTGTAACCACAGCTCTATTATGAGTTCTTTTTGGGCACTTTTATAAAGTAAAAGGCAGCCAGATTAACAACCATTTTTTTTGAGAGACACTGGATCATTTGCATGTTATTGTTAGATGTGTATTATTAACAACATATAAATATTTTTAAAAATTGAATGTCACCATTATCATCAGTACAAGAATGTCAAACCACCCACGTTTTATTAAAACCCACATTGGTCTGTATTCATGACTTTGGCCTTATTCTACTGAGGATAACAGTTGGGTGCTTTTAGATACTTAAAGGCTCAATGGATTTTCCTAAAAAAACAATGTTTATACTCTTACAAAAATAATCCCTGTTGATCATCACTCATGACCCTGTAGAAGCATGTGGCATGTCTGTATCTGCAGAGATCCTGCTCTCTAAGAGTATTTTCTCTTTTCTTTTCAGTTTTCTGTGTTCTGGACTTTTCTGAGCGTCACCTTTTGGCCATTGGGTACGTTGTTCTCAGCCACAGCGAGCACAATGAGCGCTGTAAAGAAGGCTTGTGCCGATTGCCAATCAGATCACAAATCAACGACAAAGCAGGGGTGTCAAACTGATTCTTTCAAAGGGCCGGTGTGGCTGCAGGTTGTTGATCCAACCATGCAAGAACATACCTGTTACAAGAAACACGGTGTGAAGAAAGTTAATTTGATTGAATGAGTTGAGTCTGGTGTGCTCCTGCCTGGTTGGAACCAAACTTGCAGCCACACCGGCCCTTTTAATGGATCAGTTTGACACCCCTGAAGGGGGTGATTGACAACTGTTTTTCCTACAGCGATTTTAACTTAAAATCACAACTAAAACTTCTGCGCCCAACCAAAAGAATCTGCGCCCTACTGTGCATTTTAAGTTGATTGTGGTGGAGCAGCATGTCCGCCCACTGAGCCTTGTTAATCAGCAAATCACATATCCTTACTTACAAAACACCTTGGGATCATTTTTGCTTTTCAACCACACTATGCATGTGGCAGACATGCAAGCCAAACTTACAAAAATGGTGTAAATAGCGCAGAAGAAAATACAAATAAAGCGAGGCAAAACGGCGAGCTGACAGAGCTCCCTCCAAAATAAGAGTGAACCTGGGATTGGCTTTCACCTGCCGGCACAACGAACAAACCCTGCACATTGTGCCTTTAAGTAGATAGTCCTGTCTGTGTGGGAAGCCCACCGGAACATGGTTCTGAATGGAGAGCAGTTCTAAATTAGTAAACACTTGGATTATAAAGTCATCTGCCTGTACTCCAGAAACCAGGGAGAGAGATAAACTGAGCAGAAAACAAAGTGCTCCTTCCATTTTTGGCCGTTTGTCACATGCAGTCATGCCCTGCTTGTGTTTCTTGTGCTTTTCAGATTTTATTGTTACAGTGCTCCCAGATCTCCCAGTACAATAACAGATTGGAATGATGGCCAAAAATACTAAAATAAGAGCCATGTTGTAATAAACCTGGATTATCCTTTAGCAGTGCTCTCGGTTGCCAACAGAAACATAAAAGGCTGGCCACAGCCTCCCTGGCTGGTTATTGTAGTCTAATGTAGTCCCTCTTGCTACAGGGTCACTGTTCCTTCATGTCGTACAAAGGAGGGAGCGACTTCAACACAGCTCAGCATGGGAACGCTCCCAGGCACCACCTCGTACCTTTCTCCTCTTTGTAACAGAGAGAGCCGTTCCCCAAACTGTGTGAATTATGCATCGCAGCTCCCAGCAACTTCTCACCAGTTGTTGGAGAAGGCTGCCCGAGGACGGCGGGTCCTCTTCGCTGTACCTCCACCTGAAGAGACGGATCGCTCTCACATCTTCAAAGAGAAGTCAATCACGCCATAGATTGTTAGTACCACCCAGTGGGTTTACAAAACTTTTACTCGGTCTCTCACAGGTGCAGAGAAAGGGGATGGGGCCCACATTTCTCAGAAAGTGGAACAGAATCTTTTTTTTAGAGCCGAGCTCCGACAAAAACTTCGAGCAGGGGTGGGTGGGGGCGGTGAGGAGGGGGTGGTGGTGGTTGAGATCAAAAGCCTGCAAGTTCCTGGCGAGCGGACCCAATCAGCCGAGAGGGCCAAGGAGAGGAGGAGAGACAAGCGCTTCCCTTTTAAATTGATCCCACTGAGACCCTCAAGGTTCCCCTCGCAGGACTTGCAGAAAAGCGATAAAAATCTGGCCCTGTGGATCTGACGAGGAACTGGGAGGGGAGAAGGCAAAGAAGAAGAAGAAGAAGAAGAAGGNNTGGGGGGAGAGGAGCCAGTTGAGGCAGATCAAGGGGAGACGAGGGAGACAAGAGGGGTGGGCTCGTTCTCTGAGGGTGCATCCAGGCATCGCTGTGTGCCAGCAAAGAGCCGGAGCAGGGAGGACCGGTGCTATCAGCTATCAAAACCGTGTTACACGTCTGATGATGTGCTCAACCAATCAACCACGGGAGTATCTTTATTCTGTCCGGGTCCTGGCAGCTCAGACCTTGGATGGTTTCACCCTGGCCTGAGATCAGACTCTGGACGGGGCTGGTGTCGTTATCCACAGCATGTTGGGGCCTCAAAGGAACAAGCGCTATCAGAGCAACCCAGAGACCCCGCAGCCTGCCAGACACACCGCAGACCTGCCCAGCCACCCACAGGAGCACACACACACACACACACACACAAGGTGGTGCGTGCTCCAATTCCATGAAATGTATTCTATGGTACAACATGAAGTCATTATCATCAGGTCACCAGTCATTAAAAGAGGAAAATTCAGCAACACATTCACTCTTGTGCTGTCAAATGTCAGGACTGAAGCCAGATGAGAAAATAGTTCAGACATTTATTATCATTATGTGGGATCTAAAAATACATTTCACCTTCTGGAGCCTTAATATTACAAATTCCACAACTTCCTTGTGACCTCTGAAAACAGGGCTGAACCAATTTCATGACCTAAAAATGTGATTTCCTTCTGGTTTGTTAATGTTGTTTGTCTTCTGAGAACATGCTGAAGGGGTAAACAGCCCGCTTTCTGATACAGTTCTCAACACAGGCAAAATAGCTGGAACCCATAATCTAATTCAATTAATGTGCATAACTTGCTGTAAGTTTATTTTTGTGTTTTTTTGCAAAGGGACCTCTGTATGGCACTTTTCCCCCCAATACAATACACTGGTAATATGACATTTTGTTTTAAAAATTCAATTCCAAAAAGGGACTGTGTTTTATGTTTTCCTTTCACAGAAACATTAAGCATTTACACTTTTCACAGGGGGAGTTTCGAAGGTCAAAAGGTGCTACTTTTTGTCCTTGGGGACATTCAGCGACATTTAAAATGTGGTTTAGTTTGAGTGTTGTTTTCATTACTTTTAGACTATTCGACTATAGATTTAAATTGCTTTGCACCTTGCAAATATTAATGACTGAACATAAGCATTCAAAATGAACATTTACATTACATCTGGAGCGTATGTTGGCACCCTATCCCCATTTGTACAAGTCATTGCTTATAGGAGAAGACAAACACAGACACGGAGCTGGTGGAGAGAGGTGGGGGAGGCAGTGTGATGCAGTCTGGGGGAGGCTGTGACAGCAGCCTTTTTGCAGCGCATTCAACTTTGGACATTTAGAACAGCTATAAACACTTTAGACGTGGTCAGATACATTTTAAAAAGGTAGATGGTTTAAAGCACACTGAACCTGCAAGAGGGAGCCAGAGGAGGAGGCAGGTGGGAGGTGAAATCAGAGGGAACTGTTACACCAGCAGGCAGAGTTCCTCTACAGTCAGATACTGAGGACGTGAAAGGTACAGCGAGGGAAGAAAGAATAAAAGTCATTTCTTTTGTATCGCAGCACTTGGTCAAAAGGAGAACTGGCAGGCTATTCATCAACACTTTAACCCTGCATTATGATCCAGATGACTACTGTAGATATTAGTGTAGTGAATGAACAAAGTGTGTGAATATCAGAGACTCTGGTGGCAGCTCTGTGACTGTTGCAGGCTCCAATAAGCCAGCCGTGCTGTGATGGATAGCCAGTGCTGAGCATGAATAACTTACAGCCTCATAAATAAGCAGATCTCTACTAATATCATTAAAGTAGCCCTGGGGCCGACACGCCCCTTATCCCTGTGCACCACCTGCACCAACCGCCATCCTCCCACAGTGACAAACGCTCTGAAATCACATAACTATTCAACATCAATATTTTGACATTTCATTCAGCTGACTCTCCAGACAGAGCCATTTACTTAACTAGCTGAATAAAAATTGGCAGGAGAGGCGAATTCAACGTTACGTGACCGGGGCTCAGTTGCCACAGGTAACCTTTTTGGAGGGACTTAGTGTGGCAAATTGATTGCCGAGAGCGCAGACTCATCATGAGTGCTAATTTTCAGGAGCAGCGCACGGCGAAGCGGGGAAATAAGAGGCTCTATTTATAACAGAGGGAAACAGGAGAGGGGGATTAGCTTGTCATTAGAATAAAGAGCGCAGAAGAAGAATCAATTTCAGGGTTTAAAAAGCTGACAAACACAGTTCACTTATTCTTTCTCTCTCCTTCTCTGCCTCTGGCTCCCAGCTCACCTTTTCACTGAACACCCTATGACCTACAAGACATGAAGGTAAATGTTTTGAAGGAGACAAGCTCAGATTTCAACCTACATAATAGCTTTTCTGTGTCGAGCCTAATTAGAGTCTATTCAACAACAGTACAGTCGGAAATAAGAGAGTTGTCCTCATACCACCGAGGCTGGTGACAGTTGTAGCTCTAATCTGAGGTGGAATGATGTCTGAAAAACTTCATATTACTTGTTTCGGATTTAAGAAAAAAAAACTCTTTAATCAGTTTCCTCCCTGTGGATTAGACCAACAAATACAACTGACGTTATTCTTTGTAGCCTGAAGAACCAAACAATCACATACATCAAGATAATCCCAGCAAGCCCGGCATCATCACCACTAAATCTCTTCGACATGAGCCACATTGTTCTCAACTTACTGCACTCAAAAGATGGGCCTCTAGATCTGTTAGGAAGGAGATACTCTTAACAGCTAAATACGGCAACAGACTACTCCTCCACCCAAATCTGCAGGCTATAAGAAATTACATTGCATGACTCCTCAGAACTGACAGGGACAATGACAGCAGGTGAATGAAACTGCTGTGAGCCACTCATTCAATGTGAAATGGCTGTACGGATTTTTTTTATATATTCAAACCTTTTTGAGGTTTTCTAGTAAATCTTCAAATGTCTGCAATTATATTTTATGTCATCACCCAAAAATAAAAAAAATTAAATATTTTATATATTACAAATATGTTCTTAAAATCCTCAAAGTGAATAAACTGATTCTTCTGATTGAATTCGTTTTTTGGGTGTTTTTTTTTATATATATTTTGCGCATTTTCTGAAAAAAAAAGTTTCCATGGATATTGGAGGAAACATTAATGCCAATAGAGACATATCTATAACAAGAATAATAATAATACATTTCATTTATAGGCTCCTTTTAGGACACTCAAGGCCACCTTACAGAATAATTAAAAATGACAATTAAAATACACTACACATCAAAAAAGTTTCAAATCTGGACTCTGCATATATCTCTGATGGACTATTATCATAATCAAGCAATGATATTATCAGACCAATGTATGGGTGTAACCAGGTTCAAGCGGAGTGAATAGACATACAAAACTGAATACTGATTAAGACGTTTAATGTTAGAACCTTCAAACTATTCAGTACAGCCCTGTGTGATAACATCAACTATTATGAGCCGTAGATGGAGCCACTGTCATCCTAGAAGAGTCCATCCGATCATTGTTATCATTGGTGGTCCATCTGGTCCCATTACAGGTGTGAATTATGGAAAAAGCCAGGGAAAAAATCCCAGCATGCCTTTGGGAACTAGACCAGAAAGGCAAGCCAACTTGTTCATCGAATACCTCTCACCACAAAGCCCTCACCCCCTGACCCGGGCCACCATGCGCCCGCTGTTTAACCTGGGCAAGTCTCGGGGACAGGAACCACACAGGAAATGGCGCAACCCGACACAGACGGAACTCACGCAGGGGGGTGGTGAGAATAAAATACCACAAAGTAAACTTTTCCACCAACGCCACATCACAGCTATGGTAAGTTTAGCGGGGCGGAGGCACTGGTGCATTTCTCTTTCTCAGCCCAGGTTAGGCCCACATAGAGCAGCTAAGCTGGCTGTAGGAGGCTGCGGTGGAGGGACTTATCTTTCACAAGGGATTGCTCGAGCAGGCCTCAAAAGCAGGGATGAACTGAAGACAACCTCCCAATGTCGCCTTGAGAGGATTCTGCCAAGACTCTTCACATTACTGATGCAGTAACAGGAAAACATATTCAATTAATACACTACAGCAGACAGCAGTACTGAACTCTCCAATCCAATCCGCTTATAGAACATCTAATAGCATACGAGGAGGAAGGATATTGTGCTAATTTGTCTTGTCTGTGGAGCGCTCTGACAGCCCCATTGATGCCGACATCTCTTTAACATGAGGTTAGTGGGTGTTTGGCCTCCCCTCCAGTCGTTTGTGAGCTGCAGAGCCTGGAAATGATTAGGCCTGGGAGGGCAATTAGCCTGAGCAACGCTGGGCTAAATATAGTCCGGCTTGGCCCAGCTCTGCTCCTGGGTCATATCCACACCGCAGCCTCCACGCAGGCATGTTAGTTCAATCTGGATCCCGTTTGTTTTATGACTGATGTGAAGGCTCCGCTGACTCAGACGAGATAACATAACTCAGCCGTCGATCAGGTGTCTCGAGAGGGAAGGAAGTGAGTGGGAAGGAGTCGTGGAAGAAAAAATAAAGGGATGACGTTTGAAAGGGAAGCACATGTTAACCTCAATACCCTGAAAATATGACTCGGAGAAGCATGTTCCTAAACCTGACTGACTCATATTTACCTATTCTATCACACTTTAAAATGGGTCTACAGGCATTGCCCTGCGTTTTCACAAACAGACCTTCGGCTCAAATACGGCCGTGTTTCACAAGAAATGCTGGCTGAATCAAACATGGTTGGGAAAATATGCTTTCCCACAGCCTTACAACAACTAAACGGAATGCAAAGAAAGAATGCTTTCCCATCGCACGGCTCCCTGCCCCTCCAGTCCCCGCATCTCCCACCCCCTGTGAGAAAAAAAAATTGTAGAGATTTTATCCTTAAAAACAGGAGGTTCGCCCACTCGTTCACCTGGGACGGCTCTTGGACTGCAGAGGCAAGCTAGAAGGTTATAGGAGCCTGGGAATGTTTAACATCAAGAAAGCAATCAGAACGTAGCCGGAGCTCTGGGAATTGGACAGGAAACATGGAGAGTAACCCCTTCCTGCCTGAGAGGAAAGAGAAGAGGAAGTGATTTGGGTTATGTGACGGATTTCAACTGTAACCTGAAAGGGAGCCTGTTGGCATTTATAGGTATACTCGACTTTTACAAGTGTTAAATTTAGCCAGTTAACATAGAGACTTTTTAACAGCCTGAAAAGAAACTGTTTCACTTCTCTTCAAAGTAACACTGTGTGAGCCTGATCTCTACCTACATCAGTGTTCAGAAAAGTGATGTGTGAAGACCCAGGGCTCAAATGTGAGACTAGAAAAGCATAGAAAAAAAGGTAGTGGCCTCTAAACTCAACATACGCTTCGCTTGAATTTCCCCCATCACTGTCTCGACCTGGTGTGTCTGTCGGCAGAGTATATAGACCGAGGTGAAACATAAGTGGAAATGTTCTGGCTCCACACCGAGCTCAGCACAAATTGCACAAGACAGCTCAGGAAACAGGGGTTTGCTTTGTACCCTGAGAAGAGAACACTTATCAAACCGTAAGTCCAACTGTAAGAGGGCTATTCCTGCGCTGTCCTGTGACCCAGCTGGGGAAAAGGAGTTTTACAGACACTTACAGGAGTAGTACCAAGCAGGACTCAGACTGTACATCCAGACTAGGGAACTTGACAGAACCATGGTATAACCCAGGGGTAGGCCAGAAATCTGATTACCGACATGGAGCCGGTATGCACCCAGGTTACTACTGAGGTTTTCCATTGAAGTGGTGTCCTGTGCATGGAATTCTTACATCATTATGAAATATAATATAGAGCTTATTAAATTCCATTTGGCACTATATCATACAGCAAAGGCTGCATTTTAATGACTAAGGCAATTGCTCAAAACGCCATCTACTAGCTACATTGATAATGAGATGAGATGCATCAGGATTTGATTGAGCTCAGGAGGTGACAGGCCAATCGATTTATTCATTCATTCATTTTCTTTGAATTAATTAATAAAAGCAGGATTTCCAAATGTAATGGGGGGAAATAGAACGCCCTTTAGTTGTGCAGCAAAATGTGTAAAGTAGAGACAAACAGCATATCTGCCACAACACCAGGTTCAAATTAGTTTCCACCTCTGCGAATCAATTTCCTGCGGGAAACCCTGTTGTGTGCATGTAAACGTGTAACATGTACGTTTTTACAATATCATCACCGAAGTTATAGTTAATCCGCAGGGACCATGAGGATCCAGTGTTTCCCAGCCAAAAGGCTGCAGTTTCGTCGTATTTAGGCTACAAAACCACTGACCTAGGTTTAAGGCAAAAAAGCTTCCTGGTAAATATTGTAAAAACAGTAAATAATGTACGTATGAGGTTTGATGTTTGTTTGTTTAAATCACATAATTTACTTTTGTTTTCCCTATTATCCTGAATGAAAGTCAGACATTTGTTCAGATATGGCTGTTGTTTTTTTAGTACTGATTTTTGTTCTTTTATTTTGCTAATTTAATTAGCAACCCCCGAAGAATGGGCTAATAAAACTTAGTGTGGAGAGTATATATATATCTTCAACAGTCACTGCATTGTGAAATATACCTTTACTGAAGATTTTGTCCATATTGCCCATCACTAAAAAAAAGTGAGTAGTAACTGAAGACAAACTGTGGCGTCCGCTTTCTAGAAATCAACCACTGACTGGGACACTGACTGACTGTTTATAAGACATGAGAGAGTGCTACAGCACTTCCTCCCCAAGTCCCTTGTAACAGTTGAGAGAAAAGATGCAGCATTTAAAAAGCCTACACGGTAGATGACAGCACCATCTAAATACTGCCTACCAGAAAAAGCCCAGTGGACTTAATCCCAGCCATAAATCCCATCCACTGTGCGCCCACTATATGAAATTCCCTGTAAGCCCTAACATTATGGCCATACCCATAGATATCCTTTCAGCTTGTAGCAGCAGAATAAACCTGGAAAATACATCCATCATAAAGAGAGGTTATTCTGGCAGCGTGCAGTGATGATAAAACAGTGGAAATGCTCAGTGCCCTGTTTATAAACTGTTTGTTAATCTATCATTTGCCACAAGAGGAATGAGATAACAATATGGTGTGGCTTACAGTCAGCGTGGCCGCTATGGAAAGATCGAAGCGTGTCCTTGGAGTGACATTATTTATTGAAATAAATTCACTCAAGCTGAAATATGTATAGCGAATGCATTATGAACAGTGCTTCTGATGGAGCAGAGAGGCCTTTAACTCACCGTAACACTGGCTTGCTCTTTTCAACAGATGTCCCTTGTGTGACACACGGCGGGGATAATAGAGAGGAAAGGGTCTGAACGCTTTAATTTACCCCTTTCATGAATGGAGGGGATTTCCTTTTGATGGCCTATTTGAATGTATAGACAATTTAGAGTCCTTCTCTGAGCGGAGATTCTGATCTTAATTACTTCGTTAATTAGCTGTGATTCACAGGGAGAAGTCTTGCCCTATCCACAGTTCCTCTGCATTGCTGAGGGGGCTCCTCAGAAGCCCTCACATCCTCGCTCCCATTTTAGAGCAACAATCCTGCACTTGTGACACTGATTTGCAAGCCTGCCTTTGCTGAACGTGGGCTTTTTTTTCCTCAAATGTCAGCAAACCCCATAGAGCTCCGGCTCTCTACTTCTACTGCCCGAGGAAAGCGGAGCAGATCAGGCCTTTTTTCCTCCTCCTCATCCTCCCCCTCCCCACTCCGCCATAGACTTATATCACACGGACGCATTTCGCAGATTTATGTTTATCGTTTTCCAATGAAAGAGGGACAGCCGGTGCAACATCCTGCATGCTCCTCTCGCCATGTGATAAATACGGCTCCCTCGCTCAGGGTGCCTCAACTTGGCGGATCGATGGAGCATTTAGCTAATCACAAAGGAAAGCCACAGAATACAAACGGATTGTCATAAGCAGGAGGCGTTGAATGCACTCGCCGGACAAACAATGATGCTTTTCATTTGCTCATACTGCTCACTCCAGTGCTGCCTCACAGGAAGTTATCACTCATCAAGGTGGATCAAGCGTTTTCTTGTACTCCATCCTGATTACACACCACCTACAGCAGCTGGTCTCTTGAACAGGCAGTGCACAACTTGAGCACATGTAGGTGTTTTGGCATGCAGGCTAGCTGGAGAGAACAGCAGGCTGACAGAAAGGAAAGGTAAGGTCCAGCTGAGGCAGCTGCTTGCTATTACTCCACCTCACCCCCCAGCCCTCCCCACTCTGGCAGGAAATAAGCAATCATTTAGTACTGACAGGTACATGCTGAACCATTGCTATCTCTGCTCTCAAACCAACCAAATAATGGATTACAGCAGTTTAGTATTAACCTTAAGCCTCTCAAGTATCTTTGCCAGGGTTAGTGAGTTTCATACTTCTCTCAGTGTGAGCGTATATTTTCCTGAGTAGGATAAAACATGAAGTAATACTGGTGTGGCGCACACACGTGAGTATATATGAGAGATTTTACTCGCACGAGTAAAGATATTAGATGTACAAACCATTCCTGTGTGTGTGTCTGTGAGCGTGTACTGTAGCTGCCGCTGAGGCAGAAAGAAACATAACGGCAAACACAGAAAAATCTCTCCTCAAACATGTGAGGCGCTTTTCTGCTCATGAAAAGCAGTAATTTAGAGGTCTCTGGTGAGCTGTAGAGGGCTTAGCGTGTCCAACTGGATCTGGAGTGTTGCTGCAGACCTGCCTTAATGCAGTGCCAGGTCACCGTTGCTGTGTGAAAATGGCAATACAAGGCCAGTACGCTGCTTGTAGCTTTGGGCACATAAACAAGGTGGAAGTACAAGCTCAAAGCTAAGAAAAGTCACTATATACTTAATGTCACTGCCTTTAGAGTTTATACAACTCAAGCACTGTGTTGAGCCAGGACCACCTGAGGTAAAACATCTGTGCCTGAGTGCCATAACTATGTCAAGGTGCAACCATAAATAAAAACAAATGTTGCTGTGGTACTGTACAAAACTGTTGAGCTTTGCAAAAATGGAGCTTTAAAGACACAGAAGGACAGGTGCTGGTGCAATGGTCTTGTGGTTGGTGGGGTCGCCCCACAGTCCAGACAGTACCTATGTCAAAGTACTACTGAGCAACACACTGTCTACCTGCTTTAGGTTAGTTAATCTAAGATACAGCACTGGTGGGGGTTTTTTTTTTATAGAAACATCATCTATAAGCTCACTCACTTGTTCTCAGGACAATGACAGGCTCTATTCACACATGGATCACAGATATTACATGGTGTCACACCATTGTTCCAATGACCAGTTGGTCCAACAATCTGAAGAAGTGATCTTTCTCTCGCCCTAACCAAGGTTCCTAAACCACAACGCTGCAACATTGTTATTTTTTTAAAAAGCTGGTTTGGGGCGGCCTGACACATATATCTGCGTCGCACCAATAGGATGTCGGAACAATGAGCAGTCCCCCATTACCCGAACTTTGTGCTGGGGAGCTAGCAGGGTTAAGTCTGTTTAACATCCAGTTCAACTGATTCAGACATTTGTGTTCTCACTTACAGCTCCTCCAGGTAATGAGATCGGGGTTGCAGTGCATGTTTGAAAGGGGCTTTGCTGAAGTTTGAAGATATGAGTTGTAGGACTTCCCAGTACGATGGAGCTCATGGAAAAACTGTGTGCTCAAATCACACAAAAATAAAAAATCTGAAAGGCTCAGTGGCAAAGAAGAGATTGTGCACACCTTAACTAGAGATAATTTTACTACATGTATTCACAAAGACCGCTGCTTTGAGCTGTGAACTATGACAGGCTGGGTGACCCCTGACAGTCCTACTGTTTGTTGTATGAGTGCACACTGCATTAACTGAGCTTTTGTTTCATGTGCTCAGATGCTCCTGAGCAACTAGTTGTATTCAAACGATTCTGTTTTCATATAAACAGCCAACACGCTTCACACTGACGCACCAATTAAGACTAAACAAGAGTTCAACCATTCCTTTTAATTGTGACAACTGAAACAGAACTTCTAGTTTAAACAGCCTACAGTCTCACTATAATTACACTGTGAGCTACAAATGTTATACCCAGAAAAACACTACGGACTAATACTGGAGAAAAAAGGAATGTGAGCCTAATATTAGTAGACTCTAAGGCAAAGAGATGTCCTCTCTTACCCTTAAATAGCCATACCCTTGGCCTAAATGTATTATTCTTCCCAATGAAATAAATCTAATCTAACATTAGCATGGCAAATGAGACTGTGCCGAGACAGTGTAAGGGCAGAATAAAATATCCACATACAGACAGGAGTAAACATGCAGTCAGCTCTGCTGTTTTGTCTGTGACAGCCCTACAGGCCCTACAGGCCCTCGGGCTCCGGAGCCGTTTCTCCCTCTACAAACAGCTCTGCCATCCAGCCCCAGATGTCTCATTACTGTAAAACAAGCAGAGAGATGAGCGACATACAAGCCACTGGCCCAAAACGCTGCCTCCCTTTCAATTAGAAAGGATTAGCCCAGCCCGAGCGGGGCCTTCCTGTGCTGCGATATGTTACCGTTGCATCGCGCAGGACAGCCATATGTCGGACCTAAATAAATTACTGAGGAACTGAAAGCTTGGCAGGAGCAGAAAGGGAGTTATGGCTCCACTAGAGTGCACAACAGGCTTAATAGGAGGAGGTTGCTGTAGCTTCTATAAAAGTTGACACCCTATGAAAGGGCACGGGCAGAGACACAGGTATACACCTTGCCTGGCTGACTCTCATAAATTACACCTATAGGATCCCACAATTCCTCAGTAGATTTAGTAGTTTTACTCAGCGTGCATTAATCAAGCAATAAAGCCAAGTCAGTGAAATTTCTGCAGTGTCATGCTTTGGCTAAGCCACCTGTACATGGCATGTACTGTAGGAAGACAGACCAGCCTTAACGGGATAGCAAAGGCCCTCACACCACTGCCTGCATCACTCACTTTTATGGGAATAGGGCGGCATGGGGTTTAACAAGAGGTTTTACTCGTCAAGGGAACCGACATTACATAACCATAAAACGATGAGGTCCACAAATCACTAGTGCAGTTGTGACGCATGGCAGGGCTGGGCTTGTTGTGCAGCTCTCAACCCTGCCAGTAAATACTGTGGGTGTCCGGGACAAAACAACAACAAAAAGATTTCTAATACAAGTCATTTGTCCTGCAGTCGGATGAAAGCAGGAGTTTCCTTCACCCCACATGAAATTGAAAATACAGCTCTAAAAGTGCAGCTAACCCGGCTCCCCGCCGCTCGTTCCACAGCATCATTTTCCACGGAGTCTGTGCCATAGCTGGAGTGCATCCACTGACCAGGGGCGTCTGTGGTTGAACTGAGCTAGTCCGCAGGTCCGGAGAGGCAGGCAGCGAGCAGGCAGGCAGGCTCCGCTACGCCTGACATGGAGCACCCTCGCAGGGGGAACGACTGAGTAATGGCAGGGTAACATGATCCAGGGCTGGGAGGGAGTGGGAGCAACCCTGACGCCAAAATCATAGCTGTGGGATGGAGAGAGGGAGACACACAAATGTGTTTGCAGGAAAGATACGCAGGGGGATGAGAGGGCTGAGGAGACAGTGGGTGGGACGAGCAGAGAAATGAGCAGTGGGTTAGACCGTATATTTGGGAAGCGGCCAAATGACAGGGGATGAAAGTGAACGCCTCTCTGCTGCCTTGCCTGCACGTGCTGCGCCCACCGCGCTGGGGTAGGAGGGACCGCAGAGGAATGACATGGCGTGGGCTTGGGTTTCAAATTCACAAGCCTGTCTCAGACAGAATAAACATGCGTAGGCCCAAAATGACTTAGATTTTCCCCAATGTCTGAAGCTAATTGAGAAATTGAGGCTGGCCGACATAAATAAATGTATATGTCTCCATATAGGCCAAAACATTTAACCATGAATTAACCTGCTCCTACAGCAATGGAGGATCCCCTTATTACAGGGATGTCAGACTGATCCATGAAGGGTCTGGTGTGGGGGCCTTTTGTTTTTGCTTTTGTTCCAACCAAGTCGAGCACACCAGATACAACAAATGTACTGAGTGGAGACAGCTAAGGTGATACAAGTCAATGGAAATATTTTTGCATATTTATACTAATACATAATTGATATTTCTTTTGTTTTTGGTTACCATTACTCTTTATAACATACACTCATTACACAGTAAAAATCTATTTTTTCCCTGCTGTATACAGCTGTGGAACTGTGCAAAAAAGAAGCTGCATCCAAGCCAGCACGTTTTGGGTGTTGTTAATTTATTCTCTGCTCAAGCTTTTCCTGATAGTCCTGTATTAAAAAAACAGGCCTTCAGAGACAATGACACCCCAACTATTGCCACATATATACCTTAAGAAAACTATTTTTTTTTTAAAAAGCTGGGGTAAACCACTACACCACTTTCTCATGATAGTGGCAGAACCCAACTTCCTTTTAGAAAGCATTTATTCACTAAGCACAAGTGGTGTCCTTAAAACTGGTCTGTACACCCAGTACAGTCTTATCTGCTGTTGGCCGTTGGAACAGTTTGGGGTTAAGGGCCTTGCTTAAGTGCAACTCAGCCATTTTAAAAAACTGTCTGACTTCACTTTTATTTTAGAGCAAACTTACGATGCACCATAAAGGCACCATTACACTAAGTGAAATGACAGATCTGAAAACAAGCAGCCAGCTACAATGACCAAACAGCTCCGATGCTGCAGTCTATTCTCATCAACCCTTTTATGAAGTTACCCCACAACGACGGGCAAAATGGTTTGCTAGAAGTGGAACATAGCCAGGAACTATGCTAATGCTCTGAGGGGCAGCCTAATATAATAATATGCCTTAGCTGCCTGCAGCCTACAAATCCTGTAAAAGTCAGTCATTAGGCTTCACATGTAATTTTCATTAACTTTTCTTGGAAACAAGAGTCTAGCAAGACCAACAATTTAGCAGAGAAAGAAATGTTCAGCAGACTATTACTGAACCACATCCTCCCTTTTCCATCCACAATATGGTCTCCATTCATTATTCAGACTGGAGATGCACTTTCCTTGTTCTTCAACTCTCCACACATGACATCTTTGGGCAGCACTTAACAGATGGATAGATATCAGCTGCTTAG
>CAFUXE010000016.1:1762165-1826969 GCA_903364295.1 Serranus cabrilla | reverse complement strand
GTGAAAAGACCACTTCAAAAGGTTTTAATCAATTAGACTTAAATAGGCTGATGGACTTTCTAATTTTGTAGTACAACTTTAGGTTTTCTTCTGAAACTTGCATTAAGGAGGATTCCGTCTTTAATGCATCACTGAATTAGCCTGTGTATTCATGTTTTTAGGGAAGAGCTGCATTTTAATTCAGTTGCAGTGCTTATATTAATGTAGAGATTTCATAATTGAAAAAGTAGGCCAAGCCTTAAAGCAAAATTTACCTCAGAAAAACACCACTAGAGTCCAAGCTGTGAGCCACTCCTTGCAGAACGGCTGGCTGAATGTTTGGCTGTGTGACCGTATCCCTCATGCCAACAAGATTTGTGAACGCTCTCAACTTTTTTGTTATTATCTGCTACTTAGACTGTTACTTCAAAGTCTGCAATGAGTGGCGCCCGAGTAAAAAAATCCTCTGCGTGTTATGGTAACATGATCTTGGTTATGATTGAGCGGAAATGTTAGACAAGCATCTAAGTTTCCTCTGCCTGCTTCCACCCTCCTCATCTAGCCACATGTGAAACCACACTGGAACAGCTCGCCGGCCAAAGTAAACTCTCCAGCCGGTCACATGGCATGTGTTTACACTGGATGCCAGGTTTGAATGCCAACCCCTTACTCATATTCTGGTGATAAATGATATCACGCAGTGTAATTCTTCTTTCATAATCACTGTATGCAATGAACCTTAAAGTGTGAGACGTTTCCCACAGTGAGCTGCGAGATAAAGGAGGCCGTCGCAGTCAAACTCTGCTCTGTGTATGAGAGAGAGAGAGAGAGAGAGAGAGAGAGAAGGGAGGGTGTTCCTCACACTGACTCATCCATAAGTCACAGAGCTGCTCTGAGTCTGCAAAAAATCTTTACAAAAATGTGTAGGCTAACCAATTTTCCAAGTGAGCAGCGAGACAATAAGTATGAATGTAATGTAATTCATCATATGAACTGGAGCCAGAATGAAAGTTGATTAATGTGTATATGTTTAGCTTTAAAACTATGGCAGAAAACCTTAAATGAACTGTTTGGCCTGTTTACACCATTCTGCTCAACTGAAGTTGCCTGCACTTATGTAACATGACACACCGTGAGTTCCACAAGGAAAACCGAAAGCAGCCACTTACAGCAGAGTGGGGCATTTTATAAAGACAAGATAAGGTACAAGGTAGTCATGCCATAAAGCACGCCCTGCTTTACTTTACTTTGAATGGTACCTGAATCTACAAAATGAACACCAGGCTGTATTGAAGACAATGTAAAAACTACAACACTAAAACTAACAAACTTTGTCACTAGATTTAGTGACTTTAGTCCCTCTTGGAGACTTTATTTCTACAAGACGTAGAGCAACAGGTCAAAGGGTGCTCACTAACACGACCAGGTGGTTACGTTCACGGTACAAACATTAAACACAAAAAGTGACCAAACCATACATGAACATGACAACTACAGTGAATTTGTACTGGAACAACAACATTCAAACAACAAATAGGCATAAACATCACAAAGAACTGACAACTGCAAAGCATCATGGTACCCAACTAACGAGAGATTCGCAACCTGGACGGCACAGAGTGAGACAGAAATTAATTGCACATGCGTAGTTACATAAATTAGCAAATTAGGTTAGCTTGCTACTTTTGGAGCAAGTTGCAGCTCATTTCATTGGAAAAGAGTTGGCAACCTTGCTAATGAATATCACTATAAACTCATTAGGAAAATGTTTACTGAGGTAATACATTAAGTGAGAAGTCGGGTCATTTTCTCATAGATCTTTATGCAACCAGCAGAGTGGTCTTTTGACAGAATGCAAATTTAAGGAAGGATTTTAGAAATTCTGAGGTCATGGTTCTATTCTCACATCGTGCTACAAACAACTAGATATATACATAATTTTTTTTAACGAATGTTCTAAACCGGTCACATCATTTTAACTGGCATGGTGGAAGAAGAAAAAACAGTGTGAACTGGCCCTTTAAGCTTTTTTTGGAGGAGTTTACATAATGTTTTTGTGAGCCAACAAATCATGAATACAGGACTTCCCACATGTGACAAAAACCACAATCAAACTGGAGCATAAGCAAGTGGTACTTGTTAACTATGACAATCAAGAGGCAGTATGGAGTAGGTGTTGGGAGTTTCTGTTATGACTGTGAAAGTTGTACCAAATGCCAAAAAGTGTTTGCTGATTTGTGTGGTGTGACCTGCTTTCCATCATCAGCACAAAATACTGCAGATACAGCAGTTTTTCTACACAAAAAAGGTGAAGTAATTTTCCCTCTCTCCAGGTCCTTATAATGTTGCCTTACCACAAGTCAGACTTTTGTCAGAGTCTGACACATACAAGACCAAATCATGCCAAACTGACACCAGACCCCTACAGCAAGACCCAAAAAATAATAATGGAAAACTGTGTTTGTACTGGGAATCTCCAAGTTTTGAATTATTGTTAACTGGAAAAGTAAAACCATTGTTGAAAAGAAAACAGTTCGCATTCAACTTTTCCTGCATAAAGCCCTAAGATGTGGGGTTTGCTGACCTTTATGGCATCTTTTTATGTGAGTAAAATTGGGCTGCTGCAGATAGTGAAAATATTAAATTGTTATATCTGGAAGGGAAATCCAGGAAACCTCTGTGGAACATGCTGTCCGCCACAGTGAGAGAGATTTCCCGTTCCAATAAGACGGATCTGACCAAAGGATAATTTTCTCCTTCACCAGAATCTTCATTCGACCACAGGGGATCATATTCCTCACTTTTAACATCTTAGAGGTGTTTAATTTAAATGTTCACCCTGATCTTAGGTCAAAGACCTCAGGGACGATGAACTGTCTCAGCCTGGCAGTCGCACAGCCTGCTCACTCAGATTAAATCCATATTCCAAATTTAAAAAGCCATATGAAATATTAAAGAGTTTTTCCTAGTAAGGAGCAGTAAGCCTGAAAAGTGTAGCACTGAACTAATGTGTTTTTTGTCAATCTTTTTAGAGTAGCTCATGAGGAGCAACAGGTTCACTCAGCTACAAAAGCAACATGTCAGCAACATTTCAATGAGCAAACAAAACTCAGCTCTGGGAGAGCTGTCCTGAAGCTGGATATGACCTTTGACCTCCCTGTGGAGAAGTGCCAGAAATGTCTCAGGACATACAGAAACAAAGACTTTTCCTCCATGCATATCACACTATTTCCCGGCCAAGTGCTCCATCGCCCCTTCAGTGCAATATACTTCTCTCTCCCGACACCATTTTTCATACCTTGTAAAACTTCCACGTTACAATTTTACATTTACAGTGACCAAGAGACAGTTCAGTATCAAGATAAATAACTAATGCCAAGTGTAGTTAACAACGATAATAATAATTTTAGTAGAGTCAGTAAATGTGCTACATCAGACTGGTGCCTCACTTGTGATACAGTTATCTGTAATTGTATCAAAAGCATAAAATCTAAGTATCTGCATGTCGTTTTAATCTACCAAAAGATGACAGGAACAGGAACACAGCTCCAAACGGGGTTATTTAACTAATAAGGGCCATTTATTGGCGAGTATATAGGTAATACAGTCCATATTCTGAAATCTCAATTTAGATGCCATATGTATATACAGAAATAGGAAAAACTTGAAAGGTCAAAGCACTTCATCACATTAGTGCTAAAAAATCCTGTAAATCCAGTCCTTCTGAATAGTTCGCAACATTTCTCTCAATTAACTACCAAGGCACCAGGAAGAGCACCAAGCTTTAGGCCAATTTTCATAGTGACTAAATGGTGGAATTAGGACTGGGCGATATGGCAAATACAATGATCATGATATATTTCTTTCATATCGTCCAATCTCGATTATTATCACAATTTTTCTAAATTGTTTTTAAACTGCCAGTTTTAAAGCATCTTTACTGAAAACTAAAGAAACTAGAGAATAGTTCAACATGTTATTACCATACGGAGTAAATAACAAAGCAAATTAAATAAGCTGAACATAGAACAATATAAAATAACTCGATGAACTAGTTTACAGTCCTGAGCGTTTTTGCAGGTATGCAAGACCCAAAATTAACAAATTGCCCCTTCGTTCCCTTAATGAAGACGCCTTAAAATGTAAACATTTTCATTTTATGACGCTACATAGGCTGTTAACGTTATTGCTACTTGCAAATGTGGATCATCTTTAATAAAAATACGGATACAAAGCACTGACTACTCTGATCAAATGCCTTTTGCAAACAACACTCCTCATGGTCAATATTTAAAACAGTAAACCCAACCTTATATTCACATACAAAGCAAATAACAAAGTAAATAAAATAAAATAAATATAGAAAAATATAAGAACAATTTTCAGTCAACAGTGCAACAAATGTAGAAAATATAGCACTAATGGTCCGGTGGCTGCACCGTTAGTAGTGGCAGAACTGCCAATGCTATGCAGTGTTTCCTCTAGGATTTAATACAAATTTCCAGATCCATCCGGTGATGCCATTGCCCTAAACAGACTTTCCCACTGACCTACATTGAGAAAGCAATGTCTGTAAATCAGCATCTATATATTTTTCAATGTCACAGCCACCACGGAATGACTTAGAATTGTATTCATTCACTCCAGTAACATTTGGAAAGTCCAGAAGAGCCGTAAACTTGATTTACTTTATTCCCATTCAAGCTAGTGGAGCACTAAACCGAAAATAGCTGACTCAACTGATGGAAGTCATACAACATATGGGTAATTTCATACACGTATGTCGAAGTTATGGGCTTCATGCACCACTGACCAACTTTCATAGAAATGAACAGGCCTGTCTCCAACAAACTATAAATATCTACTGGCAACAATCGCTCAGTTTACAAATGTGTATTATATTTAAAGTACATGTCAGCAAGCTACCCAAACATTGCACTCATCTGGATACATTTAGTTGTTAATTTAATTAGCAGAGATTGATCATGAGCATGGTTTTCACTGTTATTATAGCCACAGCAACAAAATCGTTACAATTAAGCTAATATTGATGATACATGCTTACTGTAGATACTCACGTGAGCCAATCAAGTGCACTCAATTCACTCTTAAAAACTACACAATGACAGACCACAAAGCAAACTTGACTGCCTCTTCTGAGGTTCATGTCCACACAACATACAGGTGCACATCCAGCACTGCTGGCATTCAGGAGGAGAGCTGAGGATAGGTCATAATAATCAGTGCTGTGTTTGTTTGCACATCCCTCAGCTGTCTGTGTACATATCTTACTGCGGGGAATCCTACCCTGATGACGTATTTATGCGATGCACAGCTGCAGGGTTAGCCACAGGCCTGCTCTGCATTAGCCACACACACACACACACACAGTATGACACTTGCTATACGTTTATCACTCCACTGTTCGTTGCACGTGCACTTTTACGTAACCTCTACACTAGGTGAAGAGTGTTACTTGAGTTTGAAGCTATTACTCATTCTGTAAAAAGAGAGCAAAGGCAGAGGTCCCCACTGCTGCATGGAAATGCTACCGTGATAACATTGCAAACGAGCCCTGTTAGGCGTCGTTTTCTGTCTTTAACAGTGGCGGGCTGGGTGTAAATGTTGGATTAACTTTAAACATGTCTCACCTGGATCCCCAGTTATGTGGAGGAAGCGCCTTCAAGCTACAGCAGGCTCATTTTTTCGTTAATACCTGGTAAAAACCGTCGATCCTCATAACTGTTTCTCTCCAGCCATTTTGAGCCAAACCGTCAACTTGATCCCGCGGGTGGAACTAATATGACCGAGTTATTAATACACAGCATTCCTCGGCTTAGGCTTATGAAAGTAATTAAATAGTGTAAACATACATAGAGTTTTGTTTTCCAGCATGAAAATATGTTTCAGACGGTTGAGGAAGTGTCATACTGCGGTCATTATTCTCGGTTGCCCCCCGTGAAGGCAGAAATGGTACGGCTCGTCAAATTCGGGAACCTACTTTGCTCCGCTTGGTGAATGCAGCCAATGAGCGGCTGTGTAGTAACCTGTAGCAGTACAACACAGAGCTGTCAGACAGCTGAGAGCACGTCACATAGATCAGAGTGGTTTGGTAAATGGATATACAGTATTTGAACGTTTTAACAATAATGTAACATTACCGTAACACACTGGGCACACAAACATACTCACTTATATAACGCCAGGATGATAATATACGAGTGACTACCAGGCGCGCAGAAATGTGCAGCACACTACTCTTTGCATGGTGTGTTCACTTGTGTGTAAATAAGGATGTTTAAACTGCAGAAGTTGCATTTCCCCATTGTGGGATGAATAAAGTAATTAATATATATAAATAAATACATTTAACTATGGAAGAAGTATTTATTAGTATAGTATTTCGGTAAGACATGCACATGTGTAGCAACGGTGTTGCTACTATACAGCGTTTAAATTTTAAATTAAAGGGGCACGCCACAGATATTTACATGTACTATTTACCTGTTGCTCACAAGTTACCCAATTTTACAGAAGTGAAAGACTAAATCGGGAATACTACTTTATGAGTATAGCATATAAGCATAAAAAGAAAAAAATATTAAATGGTCTTTGTCAGGGATATTCCATGTTGATCACTATACATAGATCAATAATAATAGATACATAATCTGGGAGAGTTGTTTTAAAAGCTTACACATGTGCATGTCTTACATGTAAAGCATACGGATGCACACAAGACATACGTTGGATATGTGGTCATATTTACACACATACATTTATGCCCCTACATGTATCACCACATATACTTATATAACAGGTACACAAATACAGTAGCTATACACACATCAATATAGAGCATTCAACATTCCTCCTAATGGCTTGGCCTTGTCGAGAAGAAGAGCTCTGTGTTAAAATCAAGCGTTTATTTCTGAACACTTGAAATGTTAATATTAGTTCTTGTTTGTTTATTTTGTGCAGCCAGCTTTCACAATCTTAAATAAGTACATATTAATTATTGCAATACAGAAGGGGATCTGTTATGACACAACTGCATCCCCATTAACACACACTTTTAGACGTGCATGTAAATTGACACACACACATACACACGCCCTTTCTACTGGTATTTTACACTACGGTCTTGGTGCAATGAAGCATGGTGTTGTTAGTTTTGCAATTTGAGTCACCTGGGGCAACACATGTCCTGTTGTGTTAACCACTGTCACAGGCTTCAGTGTATAGTCTGTGGCAGGTGGCGATGCTTTCTGCCTCTGACTGTTTGTGTGTATGTGTGTGTGTGTGGATGACAGACAGACAGAAAAAGATGTATTCAGTTTCATGCTACTTAGGATTTCTCTGTGTCTTTTTCTGTCTCCCTGTGCGCCTCTTTCACACGGCAGCATGACAGAAGCCTTGAGAACAAAGACATGTAATCAAGAACTTGAGTACAGGTGTTGTCACTGCTGCGTTTCTGAAAGGCTCTGTTTCATGCTGATAGTGCACTGCGAGTAATATCAATATTTCTCATCTCCCGAAACAGGATATGAAAGAGAGCTGGCTTTTTCTGTTACCCTTGATGAAACACTAAGGTATCACTCACTAACATTTGTGCCTTATGACTGTTGCACTTGATTAAATCCTCATATCACTCTGAAACATATGTTTAACCAGTTAAAATGATACTCTATGCTTCAGTAGTGTGTGTGGCCGTATGTTGAGCTCCGGACCACAGGAGGGAAGTGCTACTTTTAAAGGGATAGTTACGATTTTTTGAAGTGGGGTTGTATGAGGTACTTGTCAATAGTTAGTGTATTAACTACAGTAGATGGTGGACTGCACACCCCCAGTTTGGAGAAGCAGGCAGGAGTAAAGGCACAGAAGCTAAGCAATGTACTGCTGTCAATGGGGGCAGCAACTCACCATATTTTAGCCGCCTAGGGCCCATCTAAATCAATAGTTATCATAACTACATAGGCTGCATTTCCAGTGTCAGGAAATCAACATTCACTTTATGCTACTTAGGTTTGGGTTAAGATTAGGGCAAAACGTTCCTGGTTATTTCACTGCTTTGCACTCCACAACATAATTACTATGGCCACTAAAGAGCTCCGCTAACAACACACACAAATATGAGTCGTAATAAGCTTCTGTACAAACAGCATCTCTATATTTTTTGTGAACACTATATTGAGAATTTCTTTTAGTGTTTTACCTTGCCATCAGACAGCCCTGTCTAAGCTGTTTTCTATGCTCTCTTCAAAGCCAAGAGACTCCTTTGACGAAAACAGTGATTTTAACACGCCAAAAACAGGGGTTTCTGGTCTACCTCTGCCATGATCAATTATTTAGTTTGCGTTATTGTGTGACTTTGACACATACAAAATAAATATAGCTTACACTTAAGCTGATATGGATTTTCAAGGAGCCACTTCTTTTTAGCTAAAGTGGCTAAAATAGATTATACACTGCACTGTTATACACTGACTATGGATAAGTACCTCATATAACCCCAATCCAATAAATCCAAACTATCCCTTTAACAACACATAAAGGTCTTAACTATAGAAAAAAGTACTTGTGGCATCCCTACTTTGGGATCAATACCAGGATCTTTAGCTCAGGGCCAAATAAAATTAAGAATTGCTTTAGGATAATGACAGTATCGACCAGCGCTCAGTAAAGCGTTTCAAGCTGTGGCAGGTTAATTCCCATCTATGAAGGTGTTCAGGGAGCCAGTCTGAGTCAGGTTTGACGGTCAAAGTAATTCTCTCCAGCGTGGTGCTGCTGTAGCACTATGCACAGCACCTACTTTCCACCTGTACCACACAACCATTTTAAGCTACTGCAATATAATTTACAACCTATTCTTTGGAAGACATGTGAGAGCCTCTGTGCCATCACAGAAATGGAGAACACTTGGCAAAAGCTTCACTCACATAGACCACACTAGTAAAATCCAACTACTGCAAGGTTGTGGAATAATTTATCCTCTCCATTGGCATGTGCCTACATATCTGTAAACCCAAAAGTCCTCAGGCGACTCACGGATGACATGTCATGAATTACAGGTCAGTATGAGTTATGGTCAGATCAGGCTACAAAGCATTAAGGCTGACACTGTAATATAACATAATAACACAATTACAGCTTAGAAAAAATGGTTAGGCAAACAATCATAGGAAAGAATTAGCTCTTTTTGCATGTTAAAACAACCGCTTGCTCCAAGGACACAAAGAATTCTGGAAAATACAAAAAGGAGTGTTGTAAGATCTCCCTCTTCTTTTCAAGCTGATATATTTTTTAAGCAAGGTACTTTGAGTGAGCATTCCTTGTTGCGTATTCCCTCTGTGAATAGAAGTAATTTACCTTGCTCATTATGTGAGACGTTGAGGTGTTTTGATGTTTGGAGATGAAAATGCTTTGAGATGAAATATTCATTTTTTTAGTTGGCTTAATTATGTATGTGTCCACTGTCAAGTTGGAAACTGCTGCTCCTGTGAGGGATGTTTCAAGCGTACCTTTTTGCCATTGGCACAGAATACATTACCTCCTTATTACAGGGATTGCCTGGCGTACACTCATATGCAACCTTATGGAAATATTAAATGAAGAGGCTGCACACCTCAGTGGATACACTGAATAAGCATGAGCGTCTCTCGTTCGTGACTCATAATGTGAAGGTTGGGCTGATCGTCGTTTTTTTACTCATTTACTGCGTCATCCATTGTTTTAGCTGAGACTTTCATGTTATACAAAGATTATACCTGAACTCTTTGTTCTTTTATTTCAAACAACCTTATTCCAACAGTGATGTAATGACTTAGTGCTCTGGATTATGAGCAGATGGTAGGTGCCTCAGGTGAAATTTGTCCAACATCACATGAAAGTCACATCTCTGTATGTGTGGCTTTATGGTCATGTGAGGAATCAGCACGTCAAGCTGGAGTAAGCTGGGGGGGATTTTTAGAGGGGCCATGTCAAACTAATACATCATCATTTTGGGAACTACTTAAGATTAAAGTGACATTAAAAAAAATGATACCACACATCTGAACAGTAAATATGAAATAACAGCTAGCAGCCAGTTAGCTTAGCTTGGCATTAAAGGCCTTTATGCATACCACCGACTGTATCTGAAAACCATGATAGCTACAGTTGCTGCAGAGTGCTGGGCAACAATTAAACTGTTGCCTGTCAAGATATAGATACATACAGATTAAAAAGACAAAATGTATATTAGCGATTTGTGAACTAACTACCTGACAGGGTAGCTGTTTCCAATACTTATGCTAAACTAAGCTAAGCTAAGCTAATCATGTCTCCAGTTCCATATTAAATAGGAATTGCTTGACATTTTGGGAAATACAACTTGTATTCTTGCCAAGAGTTAGATGTCTGTTAAATATAAAGATACATAAGAAACCAGTTAGCTTAGCGTAGCAGAATACATCTATAGTAGGTGTAGCTTCTCTGTCGGCATGTTATATGAGGTGGAAAAGGGAACACAGCATCACGGATAAATTACATCAGACCTGACGTGCATGGTTGTCAGGCAGAAAATTCGTATGCATCTTTCTGTATTCACGCACTGCATTGTTGCATCACATTGGTGTAAAACAGTTTTCACTTGGGTTTACATACTGGGTTTACTGGAGTCAGATAGCTGCATATAAATGCAGAATCTGTAGACAAGGGGACCATATTTTGGTATCGGAAGCATTCCAACAGGCAAAACGCAATAGATAGAATATAATCGTCTGATGAGGATTTAGCTTTTTAAAAAGTTTAACTAACTTTGCTAAACTGACTACTTGTAATGACTGTATTTGTCCAGTTGTATATATCGTCTCTCTACTCCAACCCCATTTGCATGTTTCAAGTTGCTAATTGAACTGTAAAAAGTGGCCGTGGCACAGAAGAGGAAGTCTTGGCGAGGAAATCCATGATCCATATGGCCGCTGACTACAACCCCAGCCCGAGCACCCAGAGCTTAAATGGTCATTGGACTGATAGCCGATGGGTTCGGAGTCTGACCTCACCGTTGAAGCAATACTCCAGGTAGGCTATATAGTTACAATTCCCAGCCAAGAAATAGCTGAATAAGAAAAAGAAATATCCCTCAAGTTAACCTTCTCCTGGCTGTTGCTTCATATTTACACCTCATCTAACTCTTGGCAAAAAGGAGAAAGAGAAAGAGAAGTTCAACTCCCAAAATGTTGAACTATTCATGAAACACTCAAACAGGAGATCTATATAAATCTTCTCAACTTACTCCCAGAAAGAAAAGATTCCTTTAAACAACTGATCCCAGCACACATGGGGAGAAAAATTGAAAAAAGGGTAAAGTACATTTAATACTTTCTTTCTCTTTGCTGGATTATCTGCCTGACTTCACTGTGTGTGTCCTAGCCTTTGTGCATGTATGTGTGTGTGGGGTTTCCAACAGCCTGGCTTTGTTGCTCTTTTCGGACCTCTTCTCCTTTCCAAACCATGAAGTCAAAGCCCTCTTGCTCTTTCCAAAGTTGTAAAACAACTGAACAAATGAAACACTAGTCTATCTCACTTTCAGTTTCGTCCAGATGTCACCTTAAATATGTGATGCTCTCCACATGTTTCAAAATGAGACCTTTGGTGCACACTTGGCTTACACCTTTGGGGTAAATACTCAAGAGGTGATCATGGTAGAAAACAGTTAAAACACACGTGTACAAATCTGCACGTGTAGGCACACACCGGAGACAAGAAAATGCCCACACATAAGCATCTGTTAGAGCTGGTGAGTGAGATTATACTTAGTGATTTGGTAATGTAACTTTATGATTATCTTTCTAAGCATCTGTATATAAGTCTCTTCAAAAAACACACATTTTATGGTGGCATTTCAGGCCTATAGTGTGAGCTTTATGCCATATTTTATACATAACACTATCCTTTTAATTACAGCCAGGAAAAGCTTTAGAAGAATTCAGTGTTTAAGCCAAATCTTGGAATGCATCACTGATGATTTCCATAATAAAACTACAAGAATCCCACTTGATTTCTTTAACTTTTCCCCATCAGATTACTGAGCACTGTCGAGTGAGTTTCCCCTTCCCGAACACTTCATTACAAACACTAAATGAGGACTATCTCTGTACATGTTTATTTCCAAAGCCTTACTGGCTGTTATGTTATTATTGCAGTCATTTCCTGTGCTGGAATTTCATTTTGGGGCTCCCTCCTTGCTCCTAAAACTTACTAGCGGCCTGTCACCCTTTCAGCACCTCTCGCTGGCTCTTGTAAAGGTGTGGGTGGCCATGGTTGGACCCTGAAGTGGCTGCACGGACGCTGAGCTGTGAAATTACATTAAGCCGCCAGCCTAAGGCCCATGGCAATCCTCCCTTAATGAAAACTGTTTCACAGCGCAGGCTGCTCGGAGCACCGGAGACAATCTGTTTGACAACCAGGGCTTAATATGGAGAGGTTGAGTAAAGGGACACCATAGTAATTGGCTGGCATTTTGGATGTTCATTTATAGTGCTCCGCCGCTATTCGTGTACAGAGAAAAACGTTCTGATGTTCCGTGAGTGTGTGTGGGAAAAGAGTAGGTGTGCTGTATTCATATTCATCCAGTGAAAACAGCAGTGGCCTATCACAGATTGAAACATAAGCACATACACAAACATAAACCACCCACACACTATTCACTCATAGAGCCTCATCATTGTACCTATATAACCACACCGTCTCAGATGTATTTCCTTCTAATGGAAATGTGATGTATAGACAAATACACTCATATAGGGGAATGTGACCTTTTAACTTGTATTAAAAGGTCACTTTGTTCATCAATGAAGAGTGCGCTCCATCATATTTTATGAGCTGCCACATGGAATTTTTGTGAAGTAAAGTCGGTTTATTCTCTGAGATTTCTGCCTCCACTCCAATACAACGTAGGGGCATGGATTTTTATTTGTGGTGCACCACACATTGGGCATACATTTCAAACAATGGCTCGGATAAATGCATGTAATAAGTAATGTAAAAGGGCTTGAAGTGACAAATCCCTCAACTCTGCAAGCCAAGATTTTTGTATTTTGTATATTATGTTTCTACAGATTCTGAACATTTTTTTTGACTCGTGATAGTGGAATATGGTGTTAAAAGCCATATATGTCCACCTTTAACCAGGAGACTGGTGTTTGACATTGGATGTTTTGTCTAGAAGTATTGTTTTTGTGTCCAGTTGTTAGAAGCTATGTCTGGAATTAGTCATTTTCAAGCCTAACCAGTAGAGGACTCAGGCTGTCTAAGGGCACCAGCTGTATGTGGCAGGGCACAGCATGAGAATGTTTTCTAGCATACGACATGTAAGAAGGCACTTTGTGTGTGTTTTTGTGCGCCTCACCAAGCTTAACTAAGGGGTTTTGGTGCCTTATCTTAATCAAAGAGTTGTTTAAGTGTTTTTAACAGTGATAGTCATGTGTTTACAATGTGTTACTGCCGTCATGCGTTTGCAGTGTCTTTAAAGCAGCAGTCATCATGTGTCACAGTAGCACCTTTCAGACAGCCGTATATTTACACCTATTTCCCAGAGACGTAATGCGGGAATCAAATGAGCCCGGCTCTGTACTGCTTTTGGAGTTAGTAACAGAGGCGTCAAATTAACGAGGCGGTTGGAGGAGGGATCAATGAGAACCTGCAGAGCAGGCAAGACGGAAAATATGTAACATACGTTATTTGTGCGACCAACACCCGGGTAATAAGAAAGGAAGTGGACTGAATCATCAGAAACACGCCTCTCACTTGAGTCCGACAGTAACAGAATCATGTTAAGCAAAATGCAACAACTTTGCTTCAGCATGTAGAATCACTACAGCGAGAAACAGCACGACGTGCAGTTCTTCCACCATCATTGTTTTGAGTGCACTCGCTGCTGCTCTCACCTATTGTACACATACTGCCGCTGCTCTGTTACACACCACCACCGTCTCCGCCCACTTTCGTTACACAATGACAGATTGCAGTGTGAATTTACAGACTGTGGATGCCAATGTATTATGCCGTGAAGGAATCAGTATGAATATCCTAAGGCGTAATGACAGCAGAGCTTGTTACAGCCGTATTGTAGAAACGCAGCACAAAAAGGGCAAGTGAAAATGGGTTGCAGCGGTTCAGAAACATTTGTACTCGACATACTGGTGGTTCCATAATTTTGAAATTTGAAGTATCTGCCAACCTTTATTGTGGCGAATTGGTTGGTTCTGCAGCACTATAGTTGGTTCTTTTGGTGCTTTGTTTTGGTTTTGCTGCCGCTTTTACTGTTTTGGTTTCATCAGTGTAGAGGTTCTGATAAATCCACTGTACACTACTTCCCCAGCAGCAAATAGCAGAAACAACGTTAGCAATCACCTGATGAACATGATGGAGCATTTAGTAAATAAACGGACAGTTATTTCCCTCATTTATTTCCTGCACATTTAGCATAAGAACTTTAAAGAATGAAGGTGAAGAATCTAAAAGTAAATCCCACATGACACGGACAGATCTGCTCATACAAAGTGATTGTGATTCACAACCATGATAGCAATCTGTCCGTGTCCTTCAGACTTGTGACTCACCTGCAGCACACAGTTGTTTGAACAGCATTGAGACTTTCTTTTGTCCTGTGTTTTTGGTATTTCTGACCCTGACAAAGAGAGAGCCACGCCCACTTCTGCCAGCTCGGACACGGGGCAGTTTATGCAGGATGTGTTTTAAACAGTAAGGTTATAGCAAAAATGCTTGAGTTCAATGTATTTTCATGAAGGGGCTTGTATGATTTCCTCTGAAAACTTTTTGTTGAAAACAGTGTTTTCAACCTGTGAACACAACTCATTGTTGACATGTGACATCCGCTGTCACGGTTGAAGTTTTAAACATCACAATTGCCATTTTAAACATCGTTAACCACTATCGAACAATCAACTCTTTGTTAATTTTATGTTGCTTCCTCACTGAACAAAATTTTGTGTAATACCTACAAATTCAGGTGCATTACATGTTGGAAATCCACCAAAGTGTCTATGAGGACGGCTTAATGTATTTGGAAACTACTGAATTTACAACTACAAATCAGAGTTTTTTAAACAGATGTTTTAGAATAGTCTTACTTTTATCATACACAGACCGTTTACTTAAGTTCATCAAGAGTTTTCTTGAAGAATTCAAAGTAACACAAGGTGAGTTCCTGATAGACAAATGGTCATTTTGCAGGTGAAGTATTCCTTTAAAGGTGACAATATGTCAGCATGGTTTTTACATCTTCTTCTGCTGCCCCCAAGTGGCTAAAAAGTGAGATGATTCAGCTTTTTTTTAATCAACTGCAACAACTCAGCAACACCAGCACATGTGGGAAACATTTTGATTTCTCTGAAAGAAAGTAGTTTCAGCGAGCTGTTCATCGTGAGGGCACATAATGTCTTTCCACTCACCTCCACCTCAGAGACAGATAAATCAAAACCTCAGCACATAAAACAGACAACCTCACTTGCCAAAAATACACATTTTTTTTATTTTATTTGGTCAGTATCTACCACGTCCATTTTGAATTCCATATAGAAAGGAACTGGAAAAATGTTTCTAAGATAGAGGTGGGAAAGGGGTTGGAAAAACGTATCTTTGCTGTATCACCTGATTAACAGCATCATTCCTCTCACTCTGTACTACACCTCAGTTCACATGTATTGTTTAACCACACGTTGGTTTCAACTGTGAGAGATGACGCCTCCAAAAATAACGCCTTGATTGACTGAGTCTGACGTCTTCACAGAGCGTACAAATGCTGTTCCAGCCGCAAGGACAAATGAACAGTAAAATGCAACAGGCGCTCCAATGAATACAGTATAAATTTACACTGGGCTGTCCAGAGGATGGCTGTCTCCTTTTGACAGTCACAAGAGGAGGGAGAAGACTGGGGCAAGCCCGTCTGGAGCACTGAGGTTGTGTATGTGCGTGCATGTGTTAGGATAACTTCACACACGTCTGGCCAGCCAAAACAAGTATATATCTTGGCCTGCCATGGAGACAGGCAGCGTTACGTTCACCCACAGGTCAGGAGCTCTCAGCCCTGTGGCCACCCACCCCTGTGGAATCATGGGAGTGGGGGAGTTTGTGTTTGTTTGTGTAACTCTGAGCATTAGATGGGGCTTCTTTGGCACCGTTGCACACCAACCTTCCATGAGAGTTATTATCTAATCTTCAATTTTGACTCATAAAGTGAAGAAAGAAAGGGAGAAAGGAAGTAAAATAAAAAACATTATGTTCCTTTCAATTTAGCCTAAGATTAAAGGTGCACTATGTTGATTTTACCAATGACATCCTGTTTTTCTTTATCAAAGGGTGTCATATACAGCATGTGAACGGCTCCACAATGTGTTATGTGGCTCTGTAAGAGCTCTGTAAAATCTGAAAGAAAGAAAAAAAAAGACCCACATGATTTCATTTGGGTTAACTCGAGTTAGGCTCAAGGCTTTTTACAATGTCATAGCATAATGGTTGAAGGGGTCATACATTGTTATTTAAAAAAGCCTTACAGCATGACAAAGTTTGAAAGACGTGAGTGCCTGGAGGGCCATGTCAAGTCCTGGTTGATGATTGCCTTGTTGGTCTGTGGTACCTCCAAGCCTATAAAATCCTTTGTACTTCAATAATGGAGTCAAAAGCGACATTTGGTCAAAATCAAAGCAGCAGAGGCCAAAACATCCTGGCTTTTAACCCTAACGTTTCCCCCCAATAATGCAGTGTGATGAGTTCTTTTTTTGTTAGATTCTTTATTCAAGTAAAAGTAGCAAGACCTCATTGTAAAAAATATCCATTTTAAGTAAAACTCATTGTCACAAACTCACTGTCATCACGCATATCACTTAAGTCAAAGTAATGTAATTAAATAATTAAAAAGAAAAGTACTCTATGCATAAAAATGGCCCATGTGACTATATTAGAAAGAAAGAAATCATACAAACCTGTTCATGAGAATATGTTGCCTGATCATATAAACATTTTTTTCAGACATTGGACAACTTCAGAGCCAGAGCAAAAGACCTTGTTGAAGGGCTTTCGTGGGCTGATTAGTATTCCTCGTGGGAATTAAAGAGAGCTGTTGTAGATTCCCCTTTGATAGAAGAAGAGTGTTAGAATACTTTTATGATGTCTGGATATTTTTTTGGTTCTGTCTTATTCACCTTTTCCTCCCAAACTGAGATATTTTGGGTGTGGCTCACTCCAACAAGTGTGTCAGCTACTTCCTGTCTTGAGAAAAATCCATAGAAGAAGACGGAAGTGAGTTGCTCGGTGGAGGAAAACTGAGAGATTGACATCTAGTCCTCTAAACATTGTATTGTTGTGTTTCAGACTCTGACAGCATGCATTCAACTCCTGTTGTATACTCTGGCTGATATTTGTTTCAGGAGTTTCCCCAAGGGGCTGACTCGACCTCTAGAGAGAGACATGAGAAAATTCTCAGGCTCCCAATAAGATCTGTTTATTTGCTGCGAGCCGGATTGTTCTACGAATTTATAAATCACAAACAGGGTTTCCTTTCAAACGCGGCTCATTCTCACAGCTCTTTTTGTGCAGAGTGGTGCTTCACTTCTGGGCTGAAATTGATCTTTTCTCTTCTCCACAGTATCAGTTGCAATGTAGGCTCCACCTGAGCACTTTTAAAGTGTGTGTGTAGGTGTGAGTGTGTATCTTTTAGCTGGATAACTGCAGCGGCAGCTGAGCAGAGTGCCATGGCGCTGATAGTGGGGGTTGCTGGTCTGTGGAAAGGGGAGGAGGAGGAGGACCTCACATTTAGCTGCCGTCCCTTGGGAGAGATTAAGCAGTTTAGTCTTTGCTGTGTCTCTCTCTATCACTGCCACTGCCTCCTGCTTCTCCTCTCTATTTGGAGCAGGGCAGGGTGTACCTTTTCTGCGTCCTCCTCTTGCACTTTCTGTTCCTCTCTTCTACTCTCGTTTCCTCTGTTTGCCTGCTTTCTTTCCATTCATCCTGCCTGCTTCTGAGCTCTCGCTTGCCCCCAGACTCTTTGTATTTTACGCCTACTCCCTTTTTTCACCCCTCCGACCCCTAGACATCCAGCTGATTCTCTTAGCTGACGGCCCAGATGGCACATAGCTAGTGGGGTTTTTGGTTGGATGTCCGACTCCCCTCCTCAGCTGCACCACAGCCCCTCTGTCCCCACTCACCGATAGGCTGCTTCGGCTTGGCCGTCCCACTGAGCTGATCCCCTGGTCCTGCGTGGAGCACCACGGAGCTCAACCACTACTCACATTAATCTCCTAAACGATCCTGGACCTAAGAGGATCAATACTCATTTTCAGGGAGCAGCATGATCCCTTAATGTAGTGGAGGATGGCTGCTTATCCCTCACTCTCTCCCCCCCCTCCTCGTTTCAGTTTCAACTCCCCATAGGAAGAGCAGGAGTCAGCCTTTCATTCCATTTCATGGCCCACTTTAGTTAAGACAATTTCTCGCTTTTATTGCCGATGTCGTTATTCAGGTGAACAGCACCTGTATGTCCTCTTTGGGCTGGCCTTCCTGATGTCAGTCTTTATTACCTGAGATATTAGTTTTTGAGTGAGGTGGCTGTTTTTATGATTTTAGATCAATGTCTTGTAATTGACTTCCCTGACCCTGCATTCATTCAAATCATAGAGGGGTCATCAGGGAGCCTGCGTGTATTTACCAGCTCCATGTATTTCTCAATTGCTGCTGTATGAATTTGCTCATGAACAAAATACACAGTGATGTGCCAGAGAAAATAAATCACCGTTTTACTCCAGTTCCTCTGAAACACAGCAGAGATGTCTTCAGGCTATTTCGTATTAGTAGTGGTCGTATAATTGTTATTCTTTGTTTTCCACAGACGCTGAAAAATGACTTCATGCTAATAGTGGCGTGATCCAAGGAAAATGGGAAAGATCGGACTTTCCATTGGATAACAAGCATCCTATTTTTCCAGGCTTGGTGTGCAGGGAACACCGCTACGGCTGCACGGTTAGCCGAGCGTCTCGTCATTGATCTTTGCTGATGTAGACTGTTTCTGGGGCCTTTTTCATCAGGGAAGACAGAGGGAAGGAGTCTGGGCACCCTCCCCTCACTGTGTCCCTCTCAGGCAGGCTGTCGATTGGTGGAAGAGGCCACCTGGAGCAAGTTTGGAGGTGTTGTTTATGCTGAAGCTATTACTCTCTGTCTGGGCAGGCTGCCCTGAGAGCTGGACTGCTCTGCTACTACTGAATTATTCAGCCCAGAGATCTGCCATCCTATGTATACAAGCTGTCACATGTGGCTGAACGCTCAGCTGATTGTCCAGAAGTTTGTTACCTTGAGTCTAAATTTAGATTCACATCAAGGCTTCATGCTTGTGACATAAAATCGAATATATGGTTATCTAATTACATTTTGTAAGTGTAATCAAAATATGTCCTGCAGAGAAACAGACGTTTCCAGATTATTACAAATGCAATGGCCTCATTTAAAGGGACACTTCACCCCCAAATCGAAAAGACATATTTCTTCCATCTTATCTGTAGTGGTATTTATCAGTCCAGATTGTTTTGGTGTGAGTTGCAGAGTGCTGGAGATATCAAACATAGAGACTTCTGCCTTCTCTTTATATTGGAATTATAAGGCACTTCACTTGTGGTGCATAAACCACCCAAGAATACACTTAACCAGTCTAGTCTAAGTCCCAACTTGTCGGATACCTGCAACTTAGCATCTGATAGCAACGTACAAGGCACCTAGAGTCTGCATGAGACACAATGGGCTTTCCATTAAGTCCAATGTAATGCAACACAAAATCTGCAAGCCCCATAATGCAATAGACACATGAACAGAAACTCAGCATTTCCATGATGTGCTTGATTTGAGGGGTTTACATATTATTTTACGATAGCGACCATGTCACTTTTTTTGCCATGATTTCAGAATGAACAATATACTAATCCCCTGAAGTGTTGCCATATTAACTGCAAATCTCATAGTTCCATACAGTCCCTGGTGTGCCCTCCTGTTGGATCCAGTAACATTGAACAATGCCGTTTACAATGCAGCCGGTATTAAAAGCAAATGCATGGTTAAACAGTAAAAAGTCAATCTCTGGCCTAATTGTTTTTTAAGAACACCGAAGTTTATTTTGAAAAGCCAATATTCACGTTACAAAGTCTAACTGCCACAATAGACTCAATGATGACAACATCTCACATACCAGAGGTCCAGGCACCAGAAACCTTATAGTCATCTGCCTCAAGAATAGCCACAGCCCGGCAGCAACTGCTGCTTCTCTGACCTATAATTGCATGTCATGGGATCTCAAGCATCATTTCATTCTGTGCCGAGTTTATAAACTTCATCTTTCCTGTCACTATAAGTTTCCAGAAGAATTCACCTCAGACATGTGATCCTGTTTTTTTTTTTATTCATTTCTATATACACAGAGCCTACTGTGATAAGTGGTGCGTGTGTGTGTGTGTGTGTGTGTGTGTGTGCGTGGAGGTTTGTCTGTGTCCGCTGCAATGAGCTTGGCTCAGGAGAACAGCAGGGTTTTTCTTTAGGTAGAGGATTGAATCAGTGATGACAGTCTCATGACCCCTTCCTCTAACACACACACATACACATGACGTCAACAATAGGTCGGTAGGTCAGAGCTAGAAAGCAAATTGACTTACTTCAAGGCTCTTATAATAACATAATGTGAACTGATTTTTATAATTAATCTTCAACCAATTACTTTTGCCTGTGTGTGTGTGTGTGTGTGTGTATGAGAAAGAGAAAGAAAGCAATATTTGATATGTAATTGCCAAGTGCAGCACAATATTATTTGTAACGTCTAAAAAAATACTTTTGTTGTGACAAAACAAACAAAAATAAATTAAGTAATGATATACAAAGAGTTTTTTATGTTGATGTGACTCTCAAAGTGGTCAATGTTACTCTGCTAGAGGGCTCCTGTAAAGCTTTCAGATGTATTCATTTTAATATAAATTCTGTTTTAACATAACACATCTATAACTCTTACAATCTGCTAATAAAATCTTAATACAGAGAAAAAGTGTCAAAAATGATCAAATTATTCCAAGGGACATACATGTATAGTCACTATCTTGTCAGGGGTCCCTAGCTAAAATATATATATAATTTAATTTCTATTTTTTTTAAATCACCTTTACCTATACCTTTCACTTACTCATATAAAAAGACAGGAATAAACCGCTGTATCTCCTGTTTGAAATAGATGCTACATTAGTAAAAGGCTGGGCAGGTACAGAGCGCATGCAGTCATCCCCCACTTCCAGTACTCTCTGTGAGTGGTACTGGCAGCGTGGGTCGGGGAGGTGCGGGAAGGTGATGTCGTAAAGCTGAGTGTCGTAAACCAGGTGCGGAGAAGGGGAGGTGAAGGGGAGGGAGGAGGAGGGGGGGAGAGGGGGTGAGAGAGGAGGTGACTCTCCGGCAGCATTTAGACACAACGAAAGGATCATGGCGGATGGCCCCAGGTGTAAGCGCAGAAAGCAGGCGAACCCGAGGAGGAACAACGGTGAGTTAAACTACTTCCGACGCGGAGCTTTTCTTTCAGGGGAGCCGTGTAGAGCCTGTACTGTCTCCCGGTAATTTCACCGAAAAGTTTGGCAGCCCAGAAGTCCCGTTTTAGTAACTGAAAGTGCTGGGAAGTAGCAAGTGAGCGCTGTATTCCAGCCCTATGTGGTGTACCGTTATACCTGGGTCGCGTCTCTCCCTCCGCCTAGCGGTCCGCTGCACCAGAGACCGTTATACGCACCTCACCCTGTTATGAGTGGACCAGCTTTTGTTTGCACTTTATACTTGTTTGTTAATTTAAATACAATTTGCCCCTCTTTATAGACTTTGCATTCATTGATTTTGTTTCATTCTGTCGAGTTTTTGAGCCCACCACTAAACTCGGACCTGTTTCTGTGTTGAACAGGCTACCTGATTGTTATTGCGGACCTCGACACACGGGTTGTCTTTAACAGTTTGTGTCGAAAAAACATTAAATGTGGCTGTGTTTTTTTGACGAAAACGTCGTTGACATGTTTAATATTTGTGAAACAACAAGAACACAGCTGTTTGGTTTGTTCTTTCTTTCTTTTGCTCACTCATAGCAGGTAGCGATAGGACACTGTTGCTGCACTACGAGGGCTGACAAAACGCTTCTTTTTGCTGATTTCAACCTGCTATGTACTACAAATTAGCTTGATATTAAAGACGACACCGTTAGGATGTTTTAAAGGCAGAAAAGAGAAGAAATGTTGTTGTGTTGGAGCACGTTTCGGGCTGGTCTCTGTCTTTTCTCGTCATCGTCTAACTTATTACACTGTTTTAGTTCTGTTCTGCTCACACCGTTCACGTTAAATATTATAACAGTGTAAGTAAAGTAAGAACAGAAAACTGATCAGAAACACGGTTGGGGTAACGGAGGTTCCGGAGAATGAGGAATATCTCACGCGCTGTTTGTGTGAGCAGGGCGAGCGCAGCCCATATAAGGACAGCGGATCCTCTCGAGTCGCGCGCTGGGAATCCTGATTCTTGTACGACCGGGGACACGAGCGAACCTTTAAACCCACTCAGCTTTTCTTGAAGATTATGTTATTTTAATACACCTTGTATATTAGTAATCCAAGCGGATATATAATGCTTGCTTCAGTACGCGAATCTCAACGGAATTTCACTTCATTATTGTGGTGTTTATGTGGTTAAAAAGTAGCCTATAGGAGTCTCTTCAAGGATACTTTGTTACTAGACGTATTTCCCATATCTGTTACCCACGTAAATGTTAATTAAGCTTAATTTTAAGGTAATGTTTAATCACTTTTGCGAGTTGTTAACTCTATTTTAAGCTTCGTCTTTCTTGTATTTACGTCGTGGGCTATTGTGACTCCGTAAAGCGACAATTCACCACTTCCGTCCCTGCTTGTAATTATTTTATTGTGAAATTAAGCCTTTTTTTTGTCGCGAGTGTGACAACATGTGTTGTCCATCAACTAGTCATGCTGAGGCTATGTGTTATGCCACCCAGTGTAGCTCAAAGGAACTGGGGTAACGCAGGAAATTCAGCGTTATTTTTTCCAAATACATTTTAGATATGGGATGGACGGAGTCGCTTCGGTGGTGCTAAAGACAGATATTCGTGGGGGGAAATGTGACCAAACGGTGCTTCCTTGTGCGGGGTCGCTGTCGTGTGTATTTTCTGTGGAGACCTGATGAATGATGTGAAAAGTGGCGTGTTTTCTGATCGATGTTTTCCACTGTCTTCCACTTACTGGGGTGTGTTCGGCTATGCATTTAGTCCCCGGAGCGTTCGTTCAGTTTTATATGTGCAAGGTGTGGACACACCTTAAACAACGGTCCTGCTGTCAAGGTGTGGATATCACTCTGCCTTCCTTGTCTTATTATTTACTCCGGAGAGAGATTTAAGGATGTCTACCTGTCTTTTTTTCTCTCTCTAACTTAACAAGGTTTTATTAAATAATGACACATCCCTCTTGATATTTAAAGTCACATCCTTATCCAAACAGATGTGTTCCTTGTTACTTTGCCTCATTTGCATTTGCATCAAAGAGCCGTCAAGGTCTGCTTTTAAGTCCTCACTTCCTACCACCTCCTGACTACACTGCTGATCTGTCATGTAAATCAACATCTCTGCTTTTTGAAGGGTAAAAAGTTAAAGTGAAGGCTGGTTTTGCATGCTGTCACACCTTTGGTTTTGCTACAGTTTTACAGCAAGTTGGCATTTTAAATAGGGTGCTGTCTTTGCAGAAACCCCCTCCAGCCTAATGGATACTTTTTAATAATGAAGAAAGTTACAATAGGCATTGCTTGGGCTTTTATAATTAAGCAATCCCTCAAGTTGTGCCCAGCTTGTTATGGTCAGTAGCTTTTGCCAGGTCCCTGGCGAGCTGAGATCAAGGTGAGCTCCATTCCCTGCTGTAAACAGAGAGGTGTTAACAGCCTGCAGGACGACAGGTGTTTGCAATCGGCGGGATACTACAGCTTCCTTTGTCGCGTCTCCGCAGTCAGCTCCCCCTAAGGAATAGCAGCAGTTCCCTGCAACGGTAATTTAACACAGCAATTTGGGAATAGAGGAATGCGCCCGGTGTTAACATTCTTCGCAAAAATAAACAGTGTGCTGGGACAGCTTTGTACCCATGCACAGGAGCTGATGTTTGCAGAGCAGTGTTACAGACACACCTCGACATGCATACAGGTAGCTAGGGTTTCTGTTTATTTGACAATATCGCACGGACCATTTGTCTCATCCCCTAATTCCTTCCATAGCTCTCCCTCCCTTTCTTTCTCACACACACTTGCACCTTGATGAATCATCCATCAAATGAGGAAAATGAGGTTGTGGGCTTGGCGCTTGGCAACAACTCATGTAATGTTGAAGAGGCTGTTTATTGGCCTGGTAAAGCTATACTTAAACTATACTTAGTTCCCTGGACTTACTCGCCCTGTCTAGAAACTATTGAATGCAACCACATGCTGTAAGTTTGTGGGGGAACAATAAAAAACAATGGTTTCGCTACAGCTACAGTTTGTTAGGTGAAACAAGCTGGGCTATAGTGAAGGCTTCGGAGGAGGTGTGGATTGGCTCTGTAGCTCCACATGCCACTTCAGTGTTTTAAAAGACATCTGTTTACATTTAAATGGTCCACCCCTGTTGTGTGAAGAGTTTAGCAGAGGAGGAAATTTTTCATTTATCTCACTGCTTTTCACCAACTTCCTCAGCAGCTTCATTTAAAAGTGCCAAGTAAGAAGAAAATCCCCCCACCCGCCTCCGCTCCCTCTCTCTGCTCTTCCCTCTCACTCCTCCTTCCAGAGCTTGTCCTTTATTTCGGGGGGTTAAGACACAGTAGCCAGGGGTGCTGTTGATTGCCCCCTGACCTAGGCACCCATGCGTGCCTAGAGTATGACTTCACTTTCCCCCCCTGTGCCATTGTGAGGCTTCCAGCATGTCCAATTGTGTTTGTGTTAAAGTCTGTTCAATGAAAAGGGAAGAGAGGAGGAGGAGGAGGGGGGAGTATTGGAGCTGCAGCTTTTTCTCAGCTCCCTCCTTCTCTTCGTCCGTTCCTCTCTGACCCCTTAAACTGTGGGCTCCATGTTCCCTGTGGAGCCGAGAGGGGGGATGGAGAGAGTTGGTGAGAAGCGGCTGAGGTGACTAAAGAGTTTTACAACAGGTGACAACTGAGGGACTGGTGCTGGCAGATGAAAAGCATGACACACATGGCAGCTATCTCCCAGACATGTAGGGTCAAACTAGGTGTGTGTTTCATACATACATCAGCATAATTAATTTTAGAACACTTACAGGTAAAAATAACATCTTTTACTTGTTTTGTACTAACCACGTGAGAAAAAAGTTGTTTCTGTCTCAGATTCATCTCTCAACATGTCTATCAGGGTGTGAAAAAGGCCTGTCCTCGTCTGACCATTCGGCAGAATTAAAATTATGTGATGTACGACCACACTCCCACCTCTGTTAAGGCAGCTTAATGATTAGCTGCTCCCATGGAGGCTGAGAGCATTAGCCTATAAAAAGGTGCTCTCCCTTCGTAAAGAAGGAGTTTTAAACCCAGAGTCAGTTTCAGTAACCCCCTTAACTGCGCTTGGATGTGCTTTATTGGGGTTTGTGTGGCTGAATGCTTAAATGAACCATTGTGTGTTCAGGCTTTAGTGAGAAAGCCTGAGGAGAAAGAGCCTAGTTACCTTTGCAGTTTGCCTGCTCTACCTCATACACTTTCAGTGGCAGAAGAAAAGGCCCATTCAGCAGGCCCGGCATGGGGAGGGAGAGCCCTTTTCACACTCGGCTTGTGGGAAACTTCTCCTCCATACTGTGCATGCCATTTGCATATGACCCATTCTTTTCCCAAAGGTCCCCGTGAGGGAGGAATCCGTGGAACGTTCGCAGAATTCATCAAATCCCTCTCTCACGCAGCCCTCGGGCCCTCAAGAGCCTGCTTTGCAGCATTCTGTTTGACATTTTTGTCTTGGTAATGTAGCTTACGTCTGCGTCACGCTTGCTCGCCTTCACGTTAACGCCGACGCATCCCCGTGGCATTTTTATGTCCCATGTATTTTAAAGTGGCAATGTGCTACCCAGTGTGCTATTTTTAATGTCAGGGTGAAGGCTTAATTTGGCACTGCAGGAAGGAGTTTCCTCAAATCCCCAGCATGGGCCATGAGGGGTCCATCTGCATGACAGGACAATGTGATCGGGGCCGCGGGCCTCGGAGGCTCCCCAACTGACGCTGACGCAGCTATCCACTGATCGCCAACACTCTTCCTGAAAGGACACAAATATTGAGCTTAGGGGGTGATACAGGGATGAGGCGGTGGGAGCTTGGAGCGACGCGTCAGCTCAGTGAACTGAACAAAAACACAACCGTTGCTCTGGAGCAGGATGTGGCCCCCCAGAATCACTGCCTGGGCTGCTTCTCACCAGCATTAACGAAGATATATTACCTTCATTTTTAGGTTCCTGCTTGTATTTTCCTTTATGCTTTAATATTTAAGAACACATTTTTCTCATAGGGTCTGTCTGAATATACCTGTATTCATCCTCTGTTTTTAGCGCCTGTCTCTTTAAGCCCCCCTACCGAAAACTGTCTGTACTGATTGGTCAGTGTTTCTGGGTCTTCCAAACATGTGCTCTTGAGGACTTTGCACTATAATTGCAAATGTGGGATGACTGTAACGGCACTGAAGCAGCACACTCTACCTTTCCAATATGTTTGTGACATCACAAATATACTGAAGTCCTAACGACTCATTTAAAGGCATAGTTTCTGAATACGGCCTCTGTGCATTTTTTTTGTCATTTTGATTCTTTTCACAATATATGACTTTTTATAATAAGGGGGCTTTAAAGATCATTTACGATAGTAATTGAAGTTGTCTGTATTAAGTTGTGTTGGTCAGCTCAGACAGCTTTGAGCCTAGACACAAGATACTGACACAGAAAGTAGTGCAGACAGGTATTTGTTGCAGGGAAATGTAGGGAGGAGAGCTCAGTTAAGTGTATCATGTAAGCTAACTGAGCAGAAAAGCCTCCTCTCCTCTCCAGTGAGTCACAAGCAGACAGGTGTGTTTGCACGATGACTTCAACCTCAAACTACATTCTTCATTTCTTTTCTATTCTTTCATATAAACTGTCCCTTGTTCCCCCTTGGTCTCCCCCTCCATCTCAGCCCCTCCCCACAAGTGTGGGGGTGAGAGATAATATTCTCGAGTAGTGTGTATACTTGAGGGAGAGATTACCTCTAAATTGCCATCCTGGTGGAGGTAAATATTGTGTATGGTTGGTGTGCCCAGTGCTGCTTGCTGATGTGTGTTTTTAATCATGTATTTGGTGGCTTCACTTCAGGTCCACACTGAGTCCCTTTGGGTCTGTCTGCAGACCCCCTCCCCATCGTCACCACTACCACCTCCTTCTTTCCCTTCCCGCCCATCTATCCCCTCCCCTCCCTTGTGGTCCTCAGTGGAGCGGTTAATGAAAAAGACTGGACTGACACAATAGGCAGAAGGCGGGCCCGGTAAGGGGCTCTTACGCCAGCTTGTGTTTATGGCAAAAACTCATCAGGGCAAACCTCTGCTGTTGCTTCACTTCAGACCACCTGACTGACACTTTGTGTGTCTTTTTTTGTTGTCTTTTTTGGCGCACACTTTGGATGTCTAGTCCCTTTAAAACGTGCTTGACCTTACTATAGTCCCACAGTGTCTCTGTCCACGGGGATGAAATTAGATGACATCAGATGAGGAGTAATCTGCTGCCATGTATTGTGCTTTGAACACAGCCTAGTGGCTGGCTTTTTGCCAGCCCGTTATGATGACCATATTGATTTTCCTCTCCGTAGCACACTGAACTGATAATGGCCCTCCTGAGGGGGTACACATTCATATTCACATACTGATTTCAGTTGCACAGCCTGACTGTGATGTGACTGACAAATCAAGTGCCTCTCCGTCCCTTTACGTCTGTGCATTGAGCTAGCTAGACTAGGCTAACCCTGTGACAGCTCCAGCCCCCTCCCCCCAAAAAACCTTAGTCACCCTGTTTGTTAGTCAGAGAGAAGGCCGGCTGCTATGTTGAATGTCAACATGGATAAACATCCACACAGGATTAATGAGAGGAGAATGGTCAGCCTGAAAACAGAGGGGAGGGCAGAATGGAGGGAGGCATGGAGCATCTGCATCGCCCCATTTAACTCATGAGTGTTTTGTTGGGCTCCCCATGACCCCGCTGGTGTGACCTAACCGAAGGAGGCAGCCAAGCCCAGACACACTCATTGACTGTTTGAAGAGATACAGTATGTCTTTGTGAATGAAACATACAACACAGTGTATGAACAAACAGCAAAGTAAGGAGTAACATTGTAAGAAGCCTGGACTAAAAAAATAAATCCAAATACTTAAAGGATTCTGCGTGTGGCCATATGCACCGTGCACAGTTCAGTACGAATATACTTATTAGCCCTAGAGTTGCTATTAGAGCTGAACAGTTTGTCAGAATTTAACTGAAATTACAATATGGACTAGTGCAATATCTTAATCACAGGAGGTGCAAAAAATACAACTCTTAATGAAATAGTATGCATACTGCAAAAATAATAATTCCCTCCAGTGTTGTGAATCATATCACAGTTGAAATATCATTGACAATCATCGCAATTAGATATTTTTTGCAAATCATGCAGCCCCAGTGTACTTGTTAGCAATGTGTGTCTTGGATGCAGTTTAATTAAGTTCCTCCTTAAAGAGAATCAACAAATAGTTGTCAGTAAATGATCTTCAGTACATATGTGCTATCTGTTGACTTTTTCCCCCTTTTTGAACAACCTGTAAATGTAGTCTGTTTACCCCACAAGCACCTGTGATACACGACAGCCATGCAGAGCAAAGTACATAGTGCAGTTTTTTATTTAACACTGGTTCTTATGACTCTGGGAACTGGAATAAAGCCAGTGACCTTTGATCTGTCTCAGCCCACCTGTCCTGGCTCAACTCGCCGCTACCAGTGTTCAGGTGTTTACAGTGAAAACACACTGGGGCCTCCCTGAGCACGTTCCATAAATACGTGTGTGGGTGTAATGTGTGTGTAGTAGGTAGCGAAGAGAAGGGAGTAGATACCCTCGATCTCTGTATCCAGGAGATCATACATCTGTCTTCTTACTCACGCTGACAGGGCCCTCCCCTCTCTTGTTACACTGGCGCCGGCGCTTTTGCCTGCAAGTCAATGAAGCATGGCCTTTAATTGATCATGGAGTTGTACGACACTATCAATTAGTGCTTGCTCATCACTTGTTTGTTTGTTTTGTCCTACTGTTCTCATCATAACACCCATCATTATTTGTATGATCTGTTACCTGCATGCCAGCACGCTTACAAAGCCACACGCTATCGCACCGCCATCAAGTGCTCGCCTCCTCTTTCCTTCTGTGACCCTCCTTTTCCCACAAACTGTCTCCCTCTTTCACTCCATTGTATTCTTCCCTTCTCGCTGTCTCTCTTCCTCCCATTCCTCTCCCTGGCAGCTGCTTTGGCTCTGATTCTCTGACGCCAGCAGGTGCAGTAGGCATGCAGCAATTCAGCTATACAGCGCTCATAAATAACACCTGACAAAAGTATGAGAGAGCCAGAGCTACAGCCAGAGTGAGGGAGAGATTGAAAGTTTCCTCTGGCAGGAGAACAGGGTGTGGCTCACGGTCAAATGCTGGCCTTCTCAAGAAGAACATGTTCAGAATAGAGAAAGAAAATGTGAGAGCGGTAGAGAAAAGAGAAGGAATGTGAGCTTTTACTTTTCACTGTAAATGTGTGAATGTGTTGCCTTTTCTTCTGAAGTTTGCGCTTCTGTTCAATGCCAACTTTTCAATAAACCCCTTTCATGCAAATTTCTAGTAAATGGATCTTTTTAAACACAAGGCCAGCACTAAGTGACTGGTTAAGCAGGAACTTGAATTTGAAGGAAGGGAACGTTATCTTTTCTGTAATTAGGATGTAAGAGCTTGGAACAATGTTAATTGTGCTCTAAAAGCAAATGAAGAGGTCAGGAAAGAAATTATATGCACACGTTCATAATCATCATCAGTAATTGAACCAGCACTCGGAATAAATGAACCCATAAATCAGCCTCCGATCAAGGACTATTAATGAACACGGCTCAGAATCAAATACAGGCTTGTCTCTTTGTCATTTTATGCTCTTCAAATCCACTAACGCCACACACACATCCTGTCTCATCAGAAGCTATCGATCAGCTTCTCAGGGCGAAGGTTAGTTTGTCATTTTCTCTTGCCTCACCGTGAACAAAACCAGGAAGTGTGCAAGAGATTACGGCCCAGGATGCAACCTGAAAGCCCTTTATCTCTGTGAAAACAAGAGGCTTCCTGCGGTCCTGCTCCCATCCAGGCCACCTCCCCCTCCTTCACCTACCCAGGCCCCCCAGCACCTGTGGCAGCCTATTTAAGGCTCCTCATCAGGGGCTGCAGAGACCACAAACCGGGGCAGAAAACATGAAAGCCTGGGAAAAAAATTTCAAGCTGTAGACCCGTCTGAATCTCAGCACACAGAGGGCGAAGAAAACAGAATCCCTTTCAGACACATTTAAAAGATTTGGCACTGTAAATTTAAGTGTGAGCCGAACTGAACAAAAGGTCAGTTTTTTTCTGCGGAGTACCTCCCTATCCTGTTGAGACTTGGAAATATGGCTGAAGAACACCACGACTGGGTCAACCCCATGACTCCTGGTACTTTCAGTCACTGCTGACTTGCCTATAAAGAGCAAAGAGTGCCTGGGCTCACTATGACACATTGGCCTGAAGAGAAAATAGACCTTTCATGTCAGTGTCACTCTTATGAGGAAGTTCATGACTTAAATCAGCCGCTTGTGTGCCTCTTTTGTTTAGCTTCAGTGAAACGGTTTCCTAATCTTCTGACAGATTTCAACATAGGATTTCACCTCACATCTGGTATTTTTGATGAGTAAGCAATTGTGTTGTCATGAAACCAAAATGACTTCAATACGGTTCCCTTCCTGAAGAACTTGATACCGATACTGAAACGACACCCCCGGCAAAAACCTGAGACATCAAAACCAAAACCAACTAAATTATAATAAATTCAAATGTAGTTCTGTGAGAAGTTTATAATGGGGAAGTTGTGTTTGCGAAGAGATATCAATAGATTGCTTTTACTTTCTGTCCATTTCATTTTAATGAGAAACAGGATCAAGTAATATTTTAACTCACGGTCTTTAGGGGAACTATGTGTTGGAGATGCTTGGACAGATTTGGAAGAGATTATTGTTGTTTTTGTTCCTCAATGTTCCAAGGAAGCAGGCAACATTTTTAAATGAATTTAATGACTCCATCCTTCTGGTTAGCTGCTGGACCTGTGCTTGCTATATTCGAGTTGCTAAGTCGCTGACAAAAGGTTTGGAAAGATGATGTAAGCTCGCTAGATCTTGTCTCATTTGTGGTCTGATAACTCGAGAGAGAGCAAGAGTGGTTCAAACAAACAGATATGTCAGATTTCCATCCAGTTTTCTACATTGTTTTTCACTATTTGAGTTGTGACTGGTGCTCTTTTAATTCCGTCATTTTGTCGCACCATCTCCTTCTGTAATGATGTGATTTTTCCGACTGAAAATGATTTGCCAGCTATTTTCACAGTGGTGGATCGAAACAAGCATTAATTTGCATTTTGTTTTTAACAGCAAGGTATTCCCATACCTTTTTAGTATTGGTATTCCATGCAACACTAGTAGGAAAAAGCACATGAGAATCTTGTTGGTCATCTAGTGTTGTGTTGTTAACCCAAATCCTCCGCCATAGAAAACACTCTCTTGCTCCTTTGAGTTGCTGCCACAGCTGGCAAGGGTGGTTTGTCTTGACAGTATCCTGCGTTGAATTTCAATGACCCCCGTCCTCCCCCTGGTCTTATTATGCCATCGCTGCTAACTGGCTCCTATTCACTGCAGTGTCCTGACTTCCCAAAGGGGCCTAGATAAACAAGGGCTATTCAGTCACTGAAAAGCCCACCCCCTGCCAGCCTCGGCCTCTCCTTGTTTCAGTGCCAGGCTGCAGCGCGTCTTGCTCGCCATCGACGCCAGCAGCAGCAGGCACCGTGCCATCGATTCTTCTGCAACACACAGCACACTTTTAGAGAGATTAAACTTAGACTTAACTCGTGATGACTGATAAATGGCAGCCGCTAACGTAACTTATGGATGGTGAGGAAGGGCTGCCTATGTGGCTCTCTGTGTTAACATGTAGTGTGTGTGAGCGAGGGAGCAGTTATCTGTAGGCGTGGTGTGGTGTGGTGTAGGCAGGCCAAGCTCACTTCCTGTTGTTACAGTCCATCAGGGAGATCAGGGGTGGGGGATGCTCCCATGAGACTACCCCGTGAGAGTCACATGGCCTGACTGCAATGCATTTAAAGGCCATGATTTTTGTGTGTGGCTCAGTGTGTTAAGCGTGGTTTTTGAGTGCATTCCTGACCTCCACCTGAATTCTGACCTGAGTGTGAACTGTCTCTTCCTCTCCTTTTTTGTTTCATTTTCTGCCCTTCCCTCCATCCTTCCTCTTAATCAACACATCTCAGAGGAAAACCACACATCTCCCCAGGGTGCCTCCCTCGTTCTCTCTCTATCTCTCCTAACCAGATGTTTAAAAGCTGTTTGTTTGTTTATCCAATGGAAGTCACTTTGATTGATGCCTACCATAAAACCCTGCCTGCGCCGATGCCACATACCTCGGTATTAGAGCTAAACATTTTAAAAAGAGAATCAGTGGAATTGGATCATCCTCAGCCATGTAGCTGAAAAGCTCGCAGACATCATTGTGATGGCTGGCGACTGCAGACCATTGGTAAGCAAGAGGGACAGTGTCCCTTAGACTGTAATGTCCGTCCTGTCCAGCCCACCTCCATCATTCCCTGACTCGCCAGCTAATTTAAAGCAGTGCCCTTCTAATCGAATGGCTGTCTGATAAATCTATGAATCAGGACAGATGTCCGGCGGGGTGTGGCAGTGACACAGCGTCTAGACGAGCTGAGAGGTGAGCGGACGACTCCGACGTGATTCAGATCCGAAGGAATCTCGTCCTCCTGTTCTCTCCTTCACTGTGTCTGCTGACGTGGAGTGGCATTTTAACCGAATCTGTTCCACCTGAGGGTCAAGTCCTCAGGAGGACAGGGAGAATGTCTCGGGCCAATGTGGATTATTATGGATTCTAAAGTGCACCCTCAGAAATGACATTAGAGTTGATTGAAGCGTGCAACAAGGTAGCAGGCTTGTATTTGGGTCAGGCTTTATCTAGCCCTCTTCCTAGGGGCCCGGGGCTAAATTCCACCTAATAATTGTATTGCCCCGTGACAGATAACATTGATGTAAAGCTGTTTATTGTTGATGATGAGTCTATTGAACCCAGCCATGCTCTTTCCCTTGTCCTTGGGGAGCTTATCCCTCCAGCCGAGCCGCTTGTTTTTATTAAAACCCAGGTTTAAATGGACCAGGTCCTCTGATCGACAAGCAGATTAACCAACTAATAAAACATACATCACGATATATAGAGAGGCCCCCTCTGAGACTCCAGCTATTAATATACAAATATGGAGGATTACTGTCTGCTTGTCTCCGTGGCCGTGGAGAGGGGATTAGGGTCCTGGTCCAGACAGATTGGATTTAATGTGTGTGTAAGACTAAACGATTGCTGTACAACAAAGCCCCTCTGCATGTGCAGACTGATCTCTGCTCTCAGGCCGAGATGTCATAACATCCCGTTGTGGATCAGTTACATCCATTACATTTGTGTGTCACAAACATATTATTATTATTATTTTGATGTACCATGCCACCTAGTCAATCATCTGCAACTTTGTGCTTCACAGGCTGAATTAAGTATTACATAACACTTGTTTGCTCAACCAAACATGCTGGTTTGCAAGAATGAATTTGATGGCCTCTCTGTAGCATTACAATTTAGTTAAACATTTTTCTTCTCATAAACATGACTAGTAAAAAAATTATCAGCTGCATGGTACACATAAGCACAGCCCTCTGTCACAGTTTGTTGGATGGGCAGTGAGACTTAAACTTGTACTATTACCAACCTGCAATACTTTGAGTATTAAAAGTAATGATAATGTTCCGTTTACTGCCGTGGATGTTTAAGGTTGTGCTCACTTTAACTCCTTTCTATCCTGTTGGGCTGTTTAATCTATAGCAATGCATCATTTTCTATCAGATCATCATTTGTTTATATATTGTTTGGAAACACACACACATAAATTAAAAAAGGTCATGCACACAGTGGTGCTACTCGCAAAGCTTGCAGATAGTTTAAGATCAGTCTTTTGCAAAATAATTATTGCCTTTGAAAAAATCCAAATTGAACTAAAAATCAAATCTCTCACAATTAGCCTGTACCTGTGTTTCTTTGCTACTGAGGATAACATAACCTTTCAGGCTTCATTTACATTAAAGTCTGAAACAGATCAATTTAGACCCAAACAATGCAGGAGGAAAACATGCCTCGCAAACACAAAGCACTCTGGCAAAAAGAAAATCATATGACTCTCTTAACTGACAATCAACAATTTCATAGTCTGCAGCATGCGCGACACTGAGAAATTAGTCTCAGTCTGGCTTACGTATCGTTCACTCTGGCAACTAATGTGACTCCTTTCCAGCCTGACGCACTATTGAATTGACAAATTACGAGATAATGCCCAAAAATGAGGCTCTTTCATAAACTTTGAATAACAAAAGCAAGCACCAAATATCTTGCTTTCTTCTTGCAGAAATAAGCCTTCTCCTTCCTCTCTCTCTCCTCCCAGTGATGAGAGTGACTATGTGCTGGGAACCTCAGGAGCCAAATTCTTCACAAGTAGAGAAAAACTCCAGAGATTTGTTTTAAGTCCCAACTTCTGCTTCAGAATTAAACTGCAGCCTGAGGGGAATCCTCATAAAGACAAACTGTGATCTTTAAGGGAAGATGGATTAATGCACAGACAGACACAGATACTGTAGGTAAACACTGTGGAACTCTCAGTGGGCTACAGGTGACTGAACTGACTGAGGCTATAATCACTAAAAAGTGAAAACATGTGTAGTATCCCATCCCACAGATGTCCTACAGATAGCTCTCGGTGTGTGTCCTTTACCTGTTTTAACATGCGGCCCACACACACACACACACACACACCAGCGCTGTTTATCCCCAAGGGCGCCCAGCTAAAGGAGAGAGAGCCCCTTAATCATGTCCCTGTCCCACGTCCTCGTTATCAGCCACGATTAATGAGCTCTCCATTAATGAAAAAAAAACAGGAGGTGCCAACCCCTCCTGTAGGAGAGAGAGGCAAGGGGGGAGGGTGTGTGTGTATGTGTGTGTGTGTGAGGGGACTGATAGTAAACGCTCCCCAGGTGCAATGACATCACCCTCCAAGGTAGACATGATAACTGTCAGAGCTCGCTTTTGTAAGGGATGACAGGGCGTTTGTTTAAGTGTGTTTGCATGCACTTTTGTGTGTGTGTGTGTGTGTGTTTGTGTGTGTACATGTGGCCTCACACAGAATACTGTGTTTTGATTGTTCAGACCCAACCTCTTGGGTCTAATCCGTTTTGCTTTTGTATATCTGTCTTCCTCTTTTGTCTATGGTGGCTATATGGCGTGAGGAGGGCGCGAGGGAGGGAGTCGAGGGGAAAAGGAGCGCTTGATGAGACAGTGGAAGAGGAGGAGGAGGAGGAGAGGGCGGCAGGTGCAACGGACACCCGGCGCAATCACCGGCGCTCGGCAAAAGCGGCGACAGGAAATCAAGGTTGTCTTGGCAACCTGGCAGTATCGATTAAACGCGGCCGTCTCCGAGCTCACATCAGAGTCCCGGTGGAAATGGTGATGCGCTGGGTTTCAGGAGAGGAGGAAGGGAGGAGTTAATGCTGGACTAAGAGCAGGAGGAAAAGGAATATCAGGTGAGGAGAGGATGGATGGACAGAGATGAAAGGTGATTGCTTTAAGTGTCTCACCAACACTTTGGTTCCTTAACTGGACTCAACTTCGTAGATTCATGAATGCAGAATATTTCTCATCACTGAGTCGTTTCCATGCTTGAGGCCTTCTCAGAACCCTGTATTTAAAGGGTGGTTCCTTTATTATTATTATTATTGCATTTTTTTAATCAGTCTATAGCTTCGACGGGAACTAAGCAGTTATCTTAGATTTTTTTTCAAAGCCACCAGACTCCATTGACAAAATGAGCATTTTTACCTTGCGGAGCCCAGAATGGCTGGTCTAATGTTACCACCTCATCCGTTCAGCTTGTTTGTACCATTATGTGACTTCTGGATGCATAGCATTATTTTCTGTGCACTGCTCATGTTGACTCAGCTATTGCTAGCTTTAACAGCTTGCTGTAATAACCCACGTCAGTGCTATTTACTAAGACTATTTCAAAAACCGGGATAAGAACGCAGATGGAGTGGGCCTTTAACACGCCCGTGTCCCTCCTGCCTCCTTTGTCCTCCCTCCCTACGTCTGTCTCTATATATGGGTCCATGAGAGCACAGTTCTCTCAGTGTTTCCAGGCCATTAGTTCACATTGTGCAGTTTGATTTAAGGACCCCGTGGCACACATGAAGAGTTTACTTTCCTGTCTCTGCAGGGCAGGCCGGGTACTGTGTAAACCCCTGCGTGCACACAGTGATTTCGCCATAATTGTACACTGAGGTGGTGATGTTGCATAAGCCCTGCGCAGAAGTAATCGATACGCAGTATTGATTTGTTAGGAGGAGTATTTTTGGCTGATACTGCACTCGGTTGGTGTATCTTAGACAGGCCATGTCTCTTTCACACTTTCTTTCTTTCTTCCTTTCTTTCTTTCTTTCTTTCTTTCTTTCTTTCTTTCTTTCTTTCTTTCTCCTGACAGAAGGTGAAATCACTCTGTCCCAAATCACTTACAGATGTGTCCTCTCCCTCACACACTCTAAATTTCAAAAACACTATCTTTCCTCTTTTCTAATTAATGGCCTTTTTAATTATTTTTTTTAGTTTTCTGTCAGGCCTCTCCTGTCCGTCATCCTAACAAACTGCATCTCCCCACCAACAGTATGAAGTAAACGCTTGTTTGACTGAAGCTGTGTTGCTGGAGGATATCTGCCGCTGTCTTCTTATTGGAAGGACAACAGCACAAAAAACTCCCTGTCTCTTTCCCTCCCTCTCACTCGCTTCCTTCTACCCCCCGCAGTCAGAAGAACACAGAGCAGTCTTCTGTCCTGCCATCATGTGGGTTTTACAGCCTGGTTAACCCATCGCTATCTGCTGAGCCAGGCTCTATATCGTTTCACACACTACTTCATTTAGTGACTTCCCTCAGGAATAGTTTAGATATTTTGGGAAATATCTTTATTTGTTTTCGTGCTGAGAGTTAGGTGAGATGAGTGGTGCCAGTCTCATGTTTTTTTGGTTAATATAGACTACAACTGGCAGCCAGTTTGCTGAGAATAAAGACTGACGAACGTAACAGAAGTAGTTTCTCTAAAGCTCACAAATTAACTGATATATCTTTGTTGATTTATACATAGAAGTATAAAAAACAGTTTGCTCGAGGAGGTGGAGCTCATTTTAATGACTTTATATTTTGCTGGTTGACTCAACTTATAATAATGTATTAATACCTATTTGCAAATTTAGATTATTGATACAAACTACAAGCTTTAACATTAATGTAGTAGAGTAGAAGGTTGTGCTGGATGATTAATCAAAATTTGTAATTATTTCACTTTTATTTAATATGTGCCAAAACAAAATTCTAATATATACACTGAACAAAAATATAAACACTTTTGTTGTTTTTTTTCTATATACTCAAAATGACAATTTCTCTCAAATATTGTTCAAAAATATGTCGAAATCTGTGATAGTGAGCACTTCTCCTTTGCTGAGATGCCTTCTCACAGGTGTGGCATATCAAGATGCTGATTAGACAGGTGTGCCTTAGGCTGACTACAATAAAAGGCCACTTTAAAATGTGCAGTTTTATCACACAGCACAATGCCACAGATGTCACAAGTTTTGAGGGAGCGTGCACTTGGCATGCTGACTGCAGGAATGTCCACCAGTGAATTGAACGTCAATTTCTATACCATAAAAGGTCTCCAAATGTGTTGTGTTTATACTTTTGTTCAGTGTTTATAGAGAGACTTAAAAAAAACTTTGTTTGATAGAGATACTCAAAAATATACCTCAGTACTTGAGTCAATGTGCTATTATTATTTTCTAGTAATGTCCAGGACACAACACTCCAGGGAGTCACTTTTTGTAGTTAATAACATGACAGTCAAGCTTACTGTTTCCCTCTGTTCCGAGGCTTCTTCCTAAGCTAAGCTAACAGGCTGCTGGTTGCAGCTACGTATTTGCTGTACAAATATACAGTGGTATCACAATTATGATCTAACTCAAGAAAATAAACGCATTCCCAAAACAGGGAACTATTCCTTTAAACCATGTTTCACACGTTGCTGTTCCAACATTAGCTGCTCATTATTCTGTCTCATTATTGCTACTTGTGAAGTCATAAAGCCAGCTAAAAATATGTTTCCTCCTCAGCAGTGTAGAAGTGCTGAAGGCTGTTTCTCAGCTTGCTTTTCTGTTCAATCAGCGTGAACAGCACCAATAGTCTGATCATCAACACCCCACTGCATCATGGGTAGATTGAATTATATCCATCAGATTTATTGATGATTTAGTTTGTCCAATCCAGAGATATTCAACTAAGTTAACAGGTCTCCAGTCAGCACTTATTCTTATTGAAAATTAGCTGTCCTTGTCACACTTTGAAAGTTATTGTTCTTTAAATGATTCCTTCGTGACTTGATGACTTGTAATGAAAATGTAAGGACATGAGAACCTTGAACATTATTACAAGGCAACATCATGGCTCCCAAAACAATTACATGACAAATCAACCTCATGAAAATTACAACTGCATAGGCAGAAAGAAGTTATTACAATGACTAAGTGAATAATAAAAGGAATGCTAAATTGGACACAATCGGATTTAAAATGAATTCATTAACAGGTGAGAATAGAACTAAACTGAACAAGACAGAATCATATGGCCTGGAGTAATGTCTTGAAGACTGTGGGGGCGCCTAACATCCCAACTCCCCTCTCATCTCTCTTTATTTGGGGCTATTCTGGGCTGGACTAATGTGGCGGCGGTGCTGCGTGCTGAGTGAGTCAGCGGTCATTAGGGCGTGCAGACAGCACTCTGCCGGAGGCCACAGGAGCCAGTCAGTCTAATGATGAGGCCAGTGAAGTGCCAGGGACCTGAGCGCTCAGGACGTCCGATAGCTCCATCCAATTAGCCTCCCCCCTCTGCCACGCCCATAGTCACTTTGACCATGCAGGACAGCTGAGAGACGAACATTAAGGTTTCCTCATTGTGCCATGTCTGAAGAAAAATCAAGTTCTTCTTCTTGCATTTCATTAAACGAATTCCACATTTGTGAATGCATCTTCCAAGTCCCAACTGTACGCTTGTCGGCCATGAGTAACCATCATGTAACTGACATGAGCCATGAGAGAGAGAGAGGCTCAGCCACAGTGCTTAGATCCAGTCATCCTCCCCTGGGAGAGGCTGACTGAACAGGAATGTAAACATGGCAGCTAAATAAACTGCTGTGTGGGACAGAGAGAGAGAGACAGAGAAGAAGACAGAGAGGGAGGAGAGAGAAAGAGAGTACAGGACCACTCAAAGCAAAGGACTATTACAGGCTGGATCTCCGCAGTTTGAAGAGGACTATATTTCAGAGTATGGTCTGAATAAGGACAAGGGGATTTGCTTTGACCATTAGCTAGTGGTGGCTGTAATCAAAGAATTGAACCTGGGACGTGAGATGACACCCACCGTGCATCGAGGCTTACAAGGACAGCCCAGCATTCCTCTCCCTCCCCTCCTTTTAACACCTTATCTCAACCTCTCACTCTAAAATAAGATGCACTCACACCATGTCACATGGCACCAGACATCACCCACAGCTCCTCGAATACTCTGCAGACTTTGAAAGCTTGAAAGTGCAGGAGGCTGCTTCACACTGGTCTGCATTTTATGGGAAAAGGTGCACTGTCGGGGCACCATCAACAAACAGGACAGAACACTTTGTTACCACTTCCTGTTGTATGCGAGCAACTCTGCTGTTGTACCATTACTGTAAATTGTCAGGTGTGGTGTGTGGTGAATAGCTGGAATGGTTTGGCCCTCCCAGCACTGAGGGTCCCCTTTCAACTGGTCCCAGCATCCTGAAATGAGTCTCTGTGTCTGTGGCTTCTCAAGGCGCCCTTCCACTCCACTCCCAGTAGTAGTCTAATCCTTCAGGCTTGTTTTGATGTGGTGATCTGACTGTTGAGCACAGGTGCTACCAGCTGCTGCCACGAGGTCTTTCTAGTTGCTGTAACCCAGGGCAGGTGGCAGCCATTACGAGTCTGTCTGAGGTAGCAGACTGGCAGGTTTAGCCCTCACCGTCCCACAGCATGTTCTGCTCTCTCAGCCCACAATGGCTGCTGAAGGATGACTGTTGACATGGCTGAGTAAGCTGCACTGCCATGGCACAGTGTCCCATGACCACCTGTCCCTTATTACCTTCTCCCATTTACTGTATAAAAGAAGTGGATGTAGCAATCACCCATTGGTTTGTGGACTACTGTTTTGAAGCCTTGAGTTTTTGACTGTTGCTATCTTGATAGTGACCATAATTGGAGAAGAGGGTGGTTACCAATCCAGCAGTGCTCATTGTTCCGACTTCCCATTGGTCCGCTGGATCCAGTCCAATAGTCAAAAAATAGACATTGGAGTCCAGTGACTGTCAACATGCGTCTTAAAAAAATTACAAGTTGTGGTTAAGGAATCATTAGGTTTAGGCACAAAAAGGGTTAGGGTTAGAGAAAGATCACTTCTTCAGACTATTGGGGTGTCAGAACAACGACATGGCACTGGTTCCACATAGCAAATGCTAAGTCACCAGCTAAGGCTAGAGCTAGCTAGCTAGCTTGGTAAGCAATTGTAATCTGTAATTCATGTCAACTATGATATTTAATGGGATGCTAATTTTGACTGACTCCTTAGTGTCTTTTCAGTGGAGTCGACCCCTGCTGGCCATTAGAAAGAATGATTGAAGAATGATTCAAGGCACTTGTGAATTGGCTATACTTCGTTCACTTCTTTTATACTGTCTGTTCCTTCTCCACACCAGCACTTGTTAAAGGCACTGTTTTAGATCCCTCTTCCTAGGTCTCTGTTCTTCTCGGTTTTCCTTTTTTTTTTCTCTCTCTCTTTCTCAATGCCTTTCATTTTCTCCCAAGGTGGATCAAAGAGAAGAGGTCTGTGGAGGCGTATGGAACCAGACTCACTGTCAACAGGAAGCTTTCATTGCATTCTCTGCTTCTTACTTAGAATATACTGTGGGGAAAAAATCACCTTACAAATTATGGCCACTATATATTTAGATACAGTAGGCAGTGAAAACTGATGCCACTTTGTCCTCCTTTTACACTATGTTACACTTAAGCCAACAATATATCTATCTTATCAGCCACCAGCTCATCAATGCATCCTGATACTCTACCTGATGTCTCCCTCTCATCCCTCTCTTTGTCCTCGCGCTGCCATCTCTCCCTCCCTCCATCCCTGCCTCCAACACCGGGCGCCAGGCCAGAGGTGCTAAACAGCGTCTTAACCTGGTGTCTGAGCCTCGACTCATCCTTTATTCATTCCCATTAAAGGAGCATGAGAGTTGTTCTCTGTCTGTAGTCGCTGCTGCTCCCCCTCCATTAGAAAGACAAACGGCCGCGGTGCGAATGTATCTACCTAGTCTTCTGTACATAACTAATGGGTGGGAGTGAATAAGATATGCATGCTGGGTCTTTTCTGATACCTGCGAGTGCAGTTTGGGACAAGACGGACCATATGATGAGGCTGTACAGTACAGGGGTATCGATATTGTTGCACAAAAAAGTCTTTTTCTGACATCTTTAAAACAATTTAACTGTTGGGTTTTTTTTTAGCTCTGTGGGTTTTAAAATGTTTTCCTGGTAGACCAGTGAGAATTCAACCCACTCTGTACTCAGTTTAGATCAGTTTTCAGATATCTCTACAGTTGTAATTGTTTTCTTGTTTATTAAATTTGGTCTCCAGCTACTTTCAAAGTGGCATAAAAATGTGGTAAAAAACCTTGAAATCTTCATTTGCGGAAGCTTGCAATCATCTTGAAATATTTATACAGTGAAACAGAAGCACAAAGGCACAAAACAATGGCACACACACTCACAGAGTGCACATGTGCACCCAAATGCCTCCAGCAGTGCCATTTAGCTGGCACTGTGCCAAAATGTTCCTTACGCTATAAGCCCCTTGGCTCGCTTGTATAGTGCTTCATGTAGAGTGCATACACACACACATACACACAGGCCAAACAATATCAGCATCTCCCACCTTTACAACCTTGTTTCGCTGTAAGAAGCCGGTTGGGGAAAAAAAGGAGAGATAAAGAGAGAAGGACGGCAGACGATGGGAGGAGAGGAGTGAGATAAAGGTTAAGAATGGCGATGAAAATGGAGAAAAGTGCAACGCCAGCGACTCCAGGCAGGGAGACAGACAGGAGTGAGCATTTCTGCCCCGTTGGTGGAATTTTGAGAGTGTAGGGAGGTGTGTGTGTGTGTGTGAGTGGGGCAGGTAAATTGAATATCAGCATATCCTGTGGACTGTCACAGTCTCTCTTTCTCTCTTAACCATCACTGCCCTGCTGCATCTCAATTACTTAATGGGACAGTTGGTTGTAGACCAAAGATCACGGATGATTCTTGAGTTGAGAGGGTTTTTTTGTGTTTTGCATTTTTGCATCTGTTTGTCTGTGGGGATTGTGTGTTATTGAGTGTCGCAGTGTCTTCTGTGGTTCTTGTTTCTGTTTTCATTCTTCATGGTGACTCATGATTGTATATAAACAATTATATACATGTAAACCAGCAGTAGGAAAAAACCTGTGTTATGTTAACCACAGGTGGGCGGGGGATTGTGTGAACACCTGAGCAGCAATCCAGCCAGTTAGTTTTTGAAGAGCCGTTTAAAAAGAACGGAGGCATTAAAGAGAGGTGGATGAGGAGGTCAGGATTTTCCTTTAATCCCCACACTGCTGCTGCCAAAGGAGAGTGACGGGGGCAGAGAGGCTGTAAACTACACTACTGTCACAGTGTGTTTTGGGAAGCTTGAAGCTGGCACTGTGCCACTGTAACACTGAATATTAACACACACGAAAAAACGCTGGACACTAATTATAGTCAGTTAGAATAGCATTGGAGTGACATAGCTGCACAAATATAAACACATGCACAAACCAGATGTGTGTTAACCCTCAGATGTGTGTCAAAAAGCTTCAGGGACATGTTGGCACACACTCACACACAGCCACACAAACATCAGTGAGCTTTTTCAGATATCACCCACCATCCTATTGTCTCACAGAGACCTCTCTCATTAATGAAAAGCCATTGTGTAAAGAGGTCCAGATCAGCCCTGTACACACACACACACACACACACACACACACACATTTCCTGTCCTAATCACCAGCCCCTGGATAAGGGGCATTACAGTAAAGTAGCAGGTGCCTGACCATCGCAGCAGTGCACAGGCTGATTTGATGGTAATCTATAATCTGTAAGGCTTTGATGCCACCGCCGTGCTTATCAGCCAGGTTTGTTTGGCCAGACTCAGAGCGCTAGTTTTAACAGGATGACAATGTTCCACGATTAACCTTTGGTGGTTTTTCAGTGCTAGTCTATGTAGCACTTCATAGCTTTATTGCTGCTGTTTTTTTTATGCATGAATGGTTTGATGGTTGTTTGAGGTATGTTTGTGCACAGGCACTTTTAGTGGGGAGTTGTTGTTGTTGTTGTTGTTTTTTGGGTGGGAGGGGGCGTGGGGGTTATAGTTCATACATTTTTGTCACACTTAAGAAAATATTGGAATGCCTCACTTAGCTTCAACTAGAGGATTAAATCATGGTTTCTTAAAAAAAATTTGAATCACTTCCTGTGCTCTTTGTTTTGTCTTTAAAGGATACCAGTTAAACACAATGGCACAGTGCCTCCCATGCATTATACATGAGAATGCATTGTTGATTTCATTTGTGTTTTCAGGTATTCTTCCACCCCCCCATCTTTCTTTATGTTCCACTGTAATCTAGTCTGTGCTGGAGCTTTGTGTATTCACTATAGTGGTACTATTAATCAACATTTGCTGGTAGATCTACCTTGTTACTTTGTGTAGGCTGGAAATGCAGCAGACAGTGGAGCTGTTGGTGGTGACATGTACGGCTCACATGGCGCCAACTGCTTTTATTGGACAATAATGGGAGGCTGCCATGGATGACTTACAGGGACGCACCCGCAACCTTCCATATGGAGGGGTTTTATTTGAACACAACTGTGGTAACGCATGTGAACCACCTTATGATGTATTTTCTGGCCTCTAAGGCTTCACACAGCAACACCTAGAGCCGTGAGTGGGTGTTGGGTGTATGATTGATTGTGATGGTACCTCATAGCGGAAGACTTTGCATGCATCATAGGTGAAGCACTGTGGAACATTAGCGGTAATACATTTGTTGGTTACTGTTTATGATTTCATGTGCTTACGCTTGTGTTTGTGAGTCACACCCTGTAAGCCTTCATGGTGCTTTAAAAGTCCAACGTCTTGTATAAATTGGACGTGCAGGTCTTGTGTTATGACTAGCTGCTAAGATGTCACTTCCTCTAATCAGGACAGTCTTCGGGTTATTGCTATGTCCAGCATGCTGAACCCCTTTCAGTTGGACATTAAAGTCTGTATTTTATTTTGGTAGTATGAGGTAGTATATTCATAGTCATTGTAGATGCTGCTGTGGATGGTGGTCTGCACGCACCCAGTTTCTAGAAGAGATCAGGAGTACTGACATGGATGCTAAGCAACATATTGCTGTGGATGGGGCGCAGCAAAATATTTAGAATATTTTACTGCTTTACCTTGCCAGCAGACAGCCTTTTTTGACTTGGAACTGAAGCCGTTCTTTGACTCTTTTGACAAAAACAGCAACTTTAGCTTGCAGAACACAGGAGTTGCTGGTCTACCACTGCCTTGATCAATTTGTTTGTGTTACTGTGTGACTTTGGCTGGAGCCTGCCGACTGCCATCTGCTTTAGGTAATACACTGACCATAAGTAGCTCTTACAACCCCACTTCAGCAAATCGCAACTATCCTTTTAAGGTGGCCATAGAAGAAGTCAGGATACATCAGTTCATTATCTGGTCTTGGGATAAAGTGAGCCCGCTAATGAGTTAATAGTGTTACATTATCAGATTAACCTAGACACCTGCATGGCATTTCCACACCGTAGAATTGAGCATACACGATGGTGTTATACACACTATGTGAGGTACTTTACATTAATCAAGGAAAAGCAATTCTTCATAATAATATTTAATTTATGTGTTTATGTGACAGATGTAGACCAGAAGTAGCTTTTCTTTGGTCTCACCTGTAGCTCATTGGCTGTTCTCGTGCGAGTCACATTCTGTCTGGCATAATTCACAGACAGACTAGCTTCCTCTGAAAGTAGTCACCATCCTGTCTCCTCTGGCAGGTACTGGAAGTGTTGTGTCAGCTCTGCGATAGCCCCTTCAACTTCCTCCTGCTACTAAGATAAAACTTCCCCTTTGCCTGCAGGGGCTCAGCAGGAGAAGGTGTGTGGAAACACACTGCAATCTGTCTGTTGTGGAAGTTGACATATTAGAATGTGGTTATGTAGAGACAAATGGAAATTCTGGCTAATTATAAACAAGGAAAACACCAGAACCTCAACTACATGAGTATGTTTTGTTCCTCTGGAGAACCTGCTCTCTCTCTCTCTCTGTTCTTTCTCTACTTTCTCCCTCCCTCTCTCTGTTGATGTCCAGTTAGAGCACCTGGGAGGAAGCAGCTGTAGGTGGTGATTACAGTTCAGAGACTCCAAAATAACCTTTCCTCCTCCCTGCCTGCTCTCTCCCTCCATTCTCTTTTACTCAACCGCCCTCTCCCAGCCTTCTTTTCACTGAATCACCCCATCATCCAAATACCAAATATAAGGATATAAAAAAAAATAGAAGAACCACCAAAGAAAAGGAGCCAAAATGCGCTAAATTGCCTCTATTCTCTGCTCTGTGGTGTGTGCCGCTGTGTGTATGTGTAGCCATGTAAATAAAGTGACTAATACACACTGCTTGGCTCATCAATATGGGGGAACGGTGGGCTCAGCTCACACAGATGAACACCGGATGAATAATGTTAGCTGAGCATTGCGGCATATGACCACCCCTCTCTCCACCCACCTCCAGTGTGTGTGTGTAATTTTGTGTGTGCATGTGTTTACTGTGCTAAAGCTCCCATCAATCACACGCCCAGGACCTTTCAGCAAGCACACACACATACTAAGACTCCATCACATACACACTCCTGCTGAGTTTATTAAAAGCCAGAGTGTTATCACTGATCTGTCTGACAACAGCTGCACACAAACACACACATATAGTCAGCTCTAACACAACCATCAGCACAAGTCACACTCATGTTGGTGGTGTGACAAGAAGAGCTAGTCCTTGGACAGATCTGTCTTTCTTTCCTCTTCCTCTCGGCTACAGAGCACATCACCACAGTGGAACAGGAAGGCCAGTGTTCAGGGTCACGCACTGCCCAGTGGAATTCCCCCTGAACCACAGGGAGCACACAGGGGTAAAACACAGCTCTGTTTGACCCAGTTCAGCCACCGTAGTGTCAGCGAGACAAAGAGCAAGCTCCTCTTCGTTCCACGCTGGCTTTTCATCGTAGAGTCCTGCTCTTCCACCTGTACAGCTCTGATGAGCCGTTTTTGGATGGATTGCTGCCCTGAAGCAGGGGTTCAAGCTACATCCTATGTGCCCTTGAGCAAGTCACCGCATCTTTATGTATCTGCCCTTCCTGGAAGGGATATTTTATTTTTCTTACTGTGGCAAAGGCATGACCTTCCTTACTCTGCCTAACCAACCCAAGAAGCAAAGGCAATGAGCACTAACCAATCAGAGGCAGAGCCGAGCTGGTCATGTGTTCACCAAAGCAGAGACATTTCAGCAACAAGACAGCACACTGACGAGTCGTTGCCTGTAACTTCATCACATGGGTGTCCCCCATTGCCATGCCATGTCTATTCGTTCCAATGGGAGAAGTGAAAGTGAGCACAGGTTGACTGATTCTTCTGCCCCATAGTTACCAAAGTAAACATTGGAGCCATTTTTCACAAAGCAAAAACATTGTGATACTGAAATCGTATTTTTCAGACGGACAAATCAGGACAGAATGAACTTGTTTGAGATCTGTGACCTTATCGCAACACAGAAGCTTTAATGTTGGCTAATCTGTGTCAATTTCCAAGCTAACGTCAGCTAACACTGGCAAACTTTATTAACTTCATTAATGCTAAATATTTTTTGTTAACTGTGTAAATAATAGCTGTGAAAAAATCTCAAAAAACAACAGTTGGTATGATATATTACAATATACTGCCACCTTTTCTCTCATCATAATTACGACAGACATTAGAGGCAGCTGCCTATCAACAAACAGAAACATTGGTTGTAATAACCTGCCCCTCCTGGTTACCTAGGAATTACTGTCCAATGCTTTTCTTATAACTACAAACAGGGAATGAGACCAGCCTACAATAGTAGGTTTTCATAAATTTGGAATATTTTCACATGAAATAATGTTATATTATGTAACGCATTGAAGACAAGAAGATAGACAGCCATCATCTTTACAGATGTTGGTTTTCCCCCTAGAACAAAACTGTTATCAGGTTTTAAGTGTTTCTACTTGAGGATACTTGACATGAAAAAGAGGGGAGGTTATATTCCAGAAAACATCTGGCTGTTCCCTGCTGAATGACTTCACAGTATGGGTGACATCACATGGGATAGTCCCGAGAGTCTGGTCCAATGATTGCAGTGTGCTTGGGTAATCGAGGTCCCACCCTGTTGGCCGTTGCATACGAGAAACCCTGGTCTGGCCTCCATCTTTCAGCCTCAGGGATCTGACCAGAACAGAAAAGAGCATGACTAAGCTGAATGAAGGACGAGACAGCTGTATGTAACTAACATCCAGTCAGAAAGTAACATTGTTGTTTGCTTGGCACTTGTGTTCGTCCAAACTATTCTCACACAATCAATCAATTCAGCATTGGAGTCTGGCTGACTCACTTGTGTTGCCCTTCCACGCTCAAAAGCAACAGTTCATTTTTTTCTCCTGTTTACAGTGCTGGAATACACTAAGCGAGGTGATATAACAGAGTACACAAGAGTCCCACAGCAGCAGTGTTTGACTCACTGTAAGCCCATTACCATAGATGGCAGAGGGGAGTGAGAGATCTGCGCCTATCGATTGCCCCAGCTGGACTGTCGATACTCCCCTTCGAATTCTGACACAGCGAACTAATGGTCTCCCAGGCCAGTGGCAACCAGACACACGCCCACGCACCATCCCAGCACCTCTCGGTGTAATGGACAAAAGAGGACCTGTCAATACATCAATACATGACGGCCTGCGTTTACCTGCTGCCTCAGCCATTTCACCAATCAGCACTGCTTTGAGAGGGTGCATTAACAAACGGCGCTGCTCACACAGCCTGTGATTTTTCATCTGTCCACCCCTGTTCTACAAATCATAGTTTAGTCATTGCAAGTACAGTCATGGTGAAGGGAGGAGGTGTTGAGCCGGGAGAGGGGCACAGTGGAATAAACTAATGTGTTCTCCTGAAGAGCTTAGTACGATTTCCTATGAAAACGTATGCAGCGTGATTCATGTATACAACATGCACCCTTTGTGACTCGCCTGGTTTAGCAAGACAGATTTTGGTAGCTGTCCATCTGACAGGCCGCCTGTAGTCCACCCTCATGGTCATTTAACAGCAGGGTAATGGTGTGAACGGTGCTGGTTGACTGCTCTTCAGCTGTAGTCTCCCTGCAGGCTGTTGTTGTGGGGAGAAGGGGCTAACCCTTCCTGATCACATGGGGAAAAGCCACTTTGCCTGAGGAGAAAGGAAAGGACGTAAAGGAGGGGGTGTTGGTGGATGACTGAGGTGACAAAAGAGCTTTTGTGGATGTAAGTTTACGGCGTTAACCCCTTTCTCTGCCTGCTTCACATGAATAACAAGAAACCACTGTGACAACTGAGCAATAGCCCTGGGCAGTGTGTTTGATTATGCGTTGTGTGTGTGTGTGTGTGTGTGTGTGTCAGGGGTTGTCCACAACGTTTGGCCTCGGGTGTCTTGTGACAGAGCTGACATTCTGGAGAAATGAACAAGTTGTTGTCAAAATGCCACAAAGAGGAGGATTTTCTGCAAAAAAGGAAGAGCTTTCGCTGCACTTTTTTTGTGTTAGTGTCAGAATTAGTGAAGCCACAGTAGGTTGTCAACATGGATCTTGGCCATGGCTTCACTGAGGTGTGCTGACCTGCTGATTGCCATAAATGGGGACCTTGCAACGGCTGTAAAATTAGATGTAACCAATAAACAAAAAGGCACTTCTGGGTTATTTCTGCACCTCCACCTGTCTGTAAATGTACACACATTGAGTGTGTACAAAAGTTTGTGTGTGTGTGTGTGTGTGTGTGTGTGTGTGTTAGTGTGTGTATTTGTGTGTTGTCTGTTGCCCTCCGGCCTGTCCCCTCACTGAGACATCTGTCAGGCAGAGCCACAGCGTCAACGAGGTGACCTTTACTGAGGCACAGCCACACACACACCAACGTAAATATTGTCCATCGCCTTCACACTTTTAGCTTCCATCTCTCTCATCACTTCCTTGTTGTCTTTTCCCTTACTTTTTATTATTCACTGGATTTTCCTCTTTTAACAGCCACCCTCGTCTCAACCGTTAATGTCTCCTTTTCCAAGCCTCCGCCTCTCCGCTGTGTTCCCTCCGTCTTTCTTTCCCTCAGTCTCTCTGACAGTTTGTGACACTCCCTCCCTGGGGCAGCCATCAGTTCAGATGAGCATCGTATGTGACAGGCCAGCTTTGTCTTTTTAAGCCATTAGCAGCTCCTCTCCTCCCACCTTACCATCGTTCCCCTCCGTTTACCTTTTTCTGCCCTCTTTTGCGTTTGCAAGCGCACATCTCTCGCCGCTGGCTGGCAATCTTTGTATTAATCTACATAACAAACACAGTCTTGACAAAAGTGAAACATGTGACAGTGCTGATGACGGCGATGTTCTGTCTCCTTAATGATCTGAGGAGTTGGGTATGAATTTACACATGCCAGTGATATATCTGTTCAGTAAGGTATACTAACTCACAGGTAAGGAAGATTTAATGAGATGTCCAGCTTGAGAATTGTTAGTCAGCGCACCTCCCTTCCTCTTCATCGGCTAGTGTAATTCTCCCTGCTCCGCACTCCCCCACAGTAAACTGTCAAGCCTAATACAGGCAGGAATGTCCAGTCACCTGCTCCTAAAATGCAACAGCCCTGTGCTACACTAACCTAATATAGACCTGCGCTACACAAGCAGGTTGCTCATTGCATATATTTAAACACACACCTCAAGCTCAGCTGTTAGGCTACAATGCTACACTGGGGATACTAAAATCATGCTAGGCAATTATGCATGATAATTGGATGTATTAGATGTGTATGGTCCTTAGGTTTGTTCATAAAGAATGTACAAATGAGTAGTATTTATGATCCCCACATTTAATTTTAAATGAGATCATAATCCAGTCCAGTAAGAAAGCGTGCAGCGCTAACAGGCATAAAGGAAGACTGGTAGCATTTGTTAGCCGTAGCTTCTCAGCCGTCTGACCCATGTGTATCTATGACAGAGTTGGATCAAGCTGTGAAATCTGACTCTGTTGTCTGACAACACATAAAACAGGCTCAACAGTTTGGTCTGCCACTTGATAATGATTATCACACCTCTGACTACATCTGCCTATTGTCCAGCCTTCACGCACGAGCGGGTGATTTTCACACATGTGGGCTCAAGCGGCGTCTATGTTGCTGCCATTAGTGCTGAAGTGGTTGGAGAAAAAGGACACGAGCTATGTAATGAAGTTTGATGCTACTGATGTAACTGACTACATTTAAACGGGCTGAATACCTTTAGGCAGTTGCTCTAATAATATCCTCACAGAGCCTCCACTCAAAATGTCAAGCCTAGACACAAACTGGCAAAATCAAAGGGGAAGAAGACCATTATACCACTGCGCAGCTTTCACAACCTATCAGTCTGTAACTGCAGTCTGAATGGAGTCTGACAGCAGAGGTGACAGGGACATTTCATTTTGCTTGCGACACTCCAATGAGGTTTGACGGAGGCTAATGCAACATTAGCCAGGTTTGTGTTTGGTTGCCTGCCTGCTGTTACTGAGGTTTTGCACTTAACTTGAAACAGCCGTCAACAGAAGGGAAACAACTGTTTACCCAGGTGTGTGCTGATGCTTTCCTGTGCGGGCTAAATATTTGTGTCTCTGTTTTTTGTTGTTGTGTTTTGTGTTCAATGTGATTTCCAGTACAGTCATGCATGAATAATATTAGGCCAAATACATGGTAGAGTATAGATAGTTTGTCATTACTTGGTGTTATAGGTTTGATAGTCTTGAGTGAGACAAAAGGGAAAAAACAGTGACAGATCAACCGTAAAAAGCCTATAAAAGGAGCAGAGAGATTAAAGAGAGCAGAAGGAAGTATGGCTGCAGGTTCTCTGGGTTTACCAGAAGCTGCAGCAGGTGTTTCCTCCCTTTACCTCTCCTTTTTTTTCTCCCACTGCTTACCCATCTTTTACATCACTATTCTCTCAGTCACAGGTGCCTATACTGCGTGTAGCTGGACTGGTTCACTGGGTGGGCATTCTCTCACCACAGACCTGCTGAGTGTTGGAAAACTGGAGCAGGCCTCTTCACTGATGGACCAAGGGAGGGAGGGAGAGAGGGATGGTGGCACAGATATTCTAAGTGGGTTGTGGATCTGGTTTTTCATGCCATCAGACTTTCCTGACAATTTATCTATGGTATAGGGTATATGACAGTAATAGTGTACAAAATATTGTAAACGGTGATCTGCTGGTGATAAAAGTAATTTGAGTATGATATGTCTAGCCTACAGTGATGTGTATCTAATATGTAAGTAGCCAACTTAGACAAGGTTTGCTGGGTATAAAATACTTTTACTTTGAAAAACATGGCTGATATTCAACCAGCTGTGTGGCACTGCATGCCGCAAGTGCCCAGAGCTCTGCATGATCCTGTGTAAAAGTATGGCGGCATTAGCAGGCTAGTAAGCTTACTATCCAGTAGCTAAGTGAGTAAAATTTTAAAATTTAAACTTCATCCACACACTGTTTTCACAGAGTAGCAAAACACATATTGCCAGATGACTGACAACCTAGTTTGGTTGACTTTCTGTAACCTGTGTAACATGACAGCATGGCAGAAGTAGCTAGCATTAGCTAGAAGTAGCTAGCTAACCAGTCAGCTGTGTGCTAGTTAGTTAGCTTCTATGCCACACTGGTTGCAGAAAATTAGCCCAATAGTGGGCCAGGGGCCAGTAGCAGTGCTGGTCCCTTTACTTCCCACCCCTGGGAGACTACTTTATCTTGAGGGGTGGTGGGCTTATTGCAGCGGCGAAGATGGACAGGATGCTAGCTAGCTAACTAGCTAGTAATGCTGTGCTGGCTGAAGCTTTCATTTTACGGGAATGGACATGGTTTAATCTCAAGTGGTTGATAACGATGTCCGTTCCACCAGTTGAGACTGCCCTCTGCTGCTATGCGCCGTGCACGACAATGAATGGCCTCAATACAGCATCTCAAAATCCAATCTGATTCAGATCAGATGTTTTGTAGTCAGTTTTTCGGGACATTTTGTGTCAGGTTAATTGCCTAATAATACCTCATGGCTTTCTTTGTTGGATATGTAGCCAAGGTCATATGACCACGGATAAAGATTGAAAGCCCTCTACACGCCAAGCATGCCTTTTAACAGCTTAACATACAGAACACACACACACACTCTTCACTCTCACTTAGGTGTACCACTGTTATTACCGTTGATGGGGCTGCCTCACCTCCAACATAAACATGAGCTGGGAGACAAGTGTAAACTTGGTGGCCGGGGCATTGCTGTGGATTGTGTGTGTGTGTGGTGTGATCACACCCTCCGGTCCCTACCAGCCCACTAGCCTTATTTAGAAGAGCTGAGAGGAGCCAGATGCAACAACTCTCCGAGGACGCCCAGTGTAACAGAATGTGTGTGGCTCATCACCATGCTCATTAGCCCCGGAGAGAAATACCACTGCCTGCCACTATGATCCCTACCCAGAACAGTGTGGAAATACAGTCTATTATCTAGGTGTCATTGAGGTACAGCAGCACTATTAGGACTAACCCAATAATAGACAAAGCAGATAATAGACAAGGTTCGGTCATTTTCATTTTTCAAAGCATTCCACAATCTCTGAGGTGCAGTTAAGTTTTTTGCTTTTCCTAACAGTCATTAACAACCAGTGACTTCCTTTACACTTGGAAGTGTCATCATGCAGATTAAGAGAACAATAGGCTCCATTAGCATTAGTGTTATCATGGAAAGTGCTCATCAGATGGGAGATGAGTGACCTGCGGAGGCCCATTAGCTCACATGCTAAAACCCTGATCAGCGTCATTAGGAAGACAAGAGCCCATTGTCTTCTAGCTCACCTTTGAAATGATTCCTATGAAGAGCTGTGCTCCACAGGTTGTTTAAGTGCTTTGATTGTCTGGGTTAGTTGAATACCTGAAGCTATTAATGGAACATGTACTAGCAGTGGCACACTTAAATACAGAACTGCAGCAAAAGTGACTAACTCTCTGAACTGCTTGGTTTTATTTTTTCTCATCTCCAAACTAGTGCTTCTGCTTTTTTGCCTCGCAGCCTAACTTAGAACAATGAGTAAGAGTCATTTGATGTTGTTTGGGGAGTTTTGGATTTGAATGTTGTGCTGTGTATCCATGGAGAAACTGTCCACGATGTGACTGGTCCTAGATGTGACTGCCTTCATCTGGTATGGCTGGCAGACACTGGTTGGCAGTAGCTTATAGGAAACAGTCTCTTGGGACCCCTAGTGCCCTCTCCAGCTAACTGACTGTGTGAAGGGATACAGCTATGTGTCCACAGTTATATCTCCTAACTACTGGAATCAAACAGCCCTTGCTTGACCTAAATGGCGCAACAAGTTTGAGGCAGCTCGCGAGCAAGCCAGCCATGAAAAATCCCCAATTCTTTTGTTTTGTTATAGGCACTTGAGTTGACCTTCCTGACTCTGTGGGAGGAAAGGCTGTTGTTTTAACAAAACCAGCAGCGTTTACCTCGCTGCTGAATGAGGCACCTCACCTTGAAATGGCATACTTGAGGCTTTGAATGGCACGGCTTTGTTTTACTTTGGTTCGAGCTGGGTTTTTTGTAGTGGCTTGGCTTCCCTGAGAAAATGGCATTGCGGAGCCGCAAGGGCAGACTCTGTGACGACAGGGTCTGTACTCTTTGAGGATGCCTGTGGTAGTTTCACCGCTGCCTGCCTGGCCCTGAGCGCCGAGTGAGATAAGTGGCGTACCTCAACCAGGGAGCCTGTACCCAGGCTAAATATAGAGACAGAAGAGAGGTAGAAGGGCAGACAAATAGTGGCTGCGGCTTACGATGAGTCAATATGTCTAATCACAAGCAGAACAACAGCAGACTTCAGAATATGTGTCAGTCTGCTGGCTGAAATTAGTAGCAGGGAAAGAGCACACCCTTTGATCTGTCTCTTTAAGACAGGGAAAAGTGTTATGGTTGGACATTCCAGACATACCTCCTACACATTCTGGTGTGGGGCTGTTGGCCGGCATATAAGACGTATAGGTTTACAGATGTCCTTATAGGTAATGAATCAAGATAAAGCTTACTTCAGACGGTAATGTGTTTGTTCACGGCCTATATATGTTTCTCTGTGTCCTCATCTAAAGCTCAGTTATTAAGCCAGTCACTCACACCTTGAGGGCCTCAAAGCGCAGAGATAGCTCACTCCCACAGAGGTTGAGATACTGCCATTCCTATCTGGCACGCCTCAGCGTATGAAAGCACAAACCAAGCCATCTGCTGTCGTACAAACACGACTCCACAGTGATTTTAAGTTCTTAATGTCTGTGATTCATCAATCAGGCTGGGATCAAATAGCATGAGCCTAAAATAAGTGCCAGCGACTTTACATAATTACAGGACAGAATTCACTAAATGAACCTGTGTCAGGGGGACACATGGCGCTTGATGTTCAGTGCTGAGAGATCAGTGATGATATGTCGGCCAAGGTGATCCCCTCCAATGGGGTAACGGTGGGCCTGTTTTGGGAGTAACCCACCCAGTCACCCATTCCTTTGCTAGTAATTGATACAGCCTGGCAGGTGTCATAACAACACAGCCCTCTCTCCAGCAGGCATATATAAGTGTGGCTGACATGGACTGTCTGGCACGGTCTTTCAATAGACTCTGGGAACTTTGCAAGGGGGGAAGAGGGTGACGAGTGATGGTGAGGGGGGAGAAATTCAAGCAGCTTTGGCTTCAGATATTTACTAAGGTGTTACTGGGGCACTCCAGCTACAGTACATATCTGTAGCATGCTGCAATAATGAGTAAGTGAAGAGTAAATAACATACTGGGAGGTTTCAGTTCACGTCTGCCACCATCAGTAACAGTTGGCATTGGGACCAGGATGCAGTAAGCAGTTAGTGGTAACAGTAATAAGGACATGGTGTGTTGAGCCTATAGAGCTTGCATTGATTGTGTTGTATTACCGAGATCCACAGGCAGATCAAGAGAAAGGGCCCCTGGGCACAAATATGCAAAGGGCCACCATCTTTCCTACAAAGGAGAAAGACACACGGACACACTTGGTTGTTTAGCCTGTTTTGTTTTTTATGTGTACTTATAGTTGTTTTGTGTCACTAGTTTACTATTGTCTATTGTTATTTCTTATTTGTCTGCTTTTATTTTTTTATGCTTCTTTGTAGTTCTTTTGGACATTTTCATAGCTGTTGGAACTCTCTTTGTGTTTTTTTGTTAAGTGTCTTGTTTTTTTTTGTCTGTGGTTATTGTCTCTTTTTGGTCATTCTGTCTCTCAACAGCTGTTTTTTATTTTTAAGTAGTTTTTTCTCTCTTTGTAAGTTTTTTCCTGTACCTTTCTTGTAATTTTGATTCTTTGTAGTCATTTTGAGTCTCTTTTTTTTCCACCATATCATATGTATTGTGAGTCTCTTTTTGACTTTTTTTCTGTTTTCTATCTCGGAATTTTAAAAATATTTTATTGTAGTCTTTTTCTTTCTTTTTGGTCAGTCTCTTCTTGGTTTAGTACGTGTCTTTTTGGGTGACGTTTTGAAGGCCTGGGGCACCTGCCACTTTGGGCCTCTGGGCCTGTGCCTGGAAGGCCCGGCCATCACAGGATGTGTGTGCATGGGACGGTATTGTAAATGTGTGATCTGTGGCCAGAGGTTACAGACTAACTTAAAGCCAACGCCATGGTAACAGGCTATTATTTTCTCAGGTGTTGAACACACTGCAACCTATGGAGGAAAGCAAACTTTAAGAAGTAAGCTCTTCACCTCCTCCACCTACCAATGCTTTCTCTCTCAGCTGCGTAGGAGTCGTCCTCCTGTTGTGTGCTAGCATGTTAGCGCTAATGAGGCCAGCTGTCCAAACGCTCAGCCGGTCAGCCAGAAGGGACTGCAGCCTTTGTTGATGCTAGGTGTTACATCTCCTGTTGGAACACACATTTTTGTTTCAACACCGCCAACCATTTGGCACAGGAAGAGCATCTCTGTTCACCCCCCACACACCACCGACACCACTCGCCATCCTTTACTGTTTCTCTCAGCCCCCTTTACTGTACTTTGCAGCTCCCACTTTTATTGTCCCGCTGGCCGTTGCCACCTCCCGTCTGCACACACCAGCACATTGATTTTCTCTCTACAGCTTTATATTTGATCATTTTCTCTTGACACTGTCGCCAGAGAGTGTTGCCTTTGTAATTGCTGACCTCAGCTCCACACCTGACTGGTTGTGGTCCTAAACAGCCCCTCAGACTCATCCTAAAGCACCTTCTGTTTCAGAATGAAGTGTTGCACCCTGTTTGGGCTGCTGAGAGGACAATACATCACCTGGCAGAGTGTCTGAGACAGAAAAGAGAGGTAGGGTTAGAGAGAGAGAGGTGGTATAAGGAAGACAATGGAGACTAGTTTATACAGTCTCACAATGCTATATAAATCCAATTAATTATCAGTTTATGTGAATGGTGCTCCAAGGTATTTAATTGTTTTAATTGGCTAGCTTGCATAGCAATCCAGGTACAAAGGATGTGTGTCACCCTTGAATGTATCTTTTGAAAACAATATGGTGGTGGTCACATCATATTAAAGGAAAAAAAGATGATATTGTGGAGTGAGGAATAGTGTGAAGAGAGGAAAGAGGTTGAGAATGAAATAGCTCTCCTGATGAACCCCAATAGGATTTTGCAGCTGCGGCACAGTGGTGTTGACCCTGCGAACGACTCGCCAAATAACAGCGCTTCTCCCTCCTCCTCCACCACCTTTTCATCCCTCCGCCCCCACACCTCCTTCCTCCCGCCTCCCCCTCAGCCTGAACCCTGCGCGTTTGTGTGAATACCAACCGGTTGTAATGACCTGCACAATGCAGAGAAAAAGGGAGAGACCTCGCCGAAACAATTCTCATTGATTGAAACGGAGGATCATGATTCTCCCAGATACGCCTCCTCCCGACAAAAAAAAACATTAGCAGCCACTTCAGAAAGAGGTGGGCGAGTGGGGTTGGGGTGAGTGAAGATAGAGAGAAAAAACTGTTCAGGTGCTTTGTACTGGCAGTGCATATTCAGCGAGTGAATGCAGGTGGTGTGTGTACGTGCATGTGTTGCTGTGTGCAGTGTGTATGATGTGAGATAAAGTAGCTGGAGAGGTAGTTTCAGTGCTGCAGCCCGGGCCCTCTGCTGACTGGGCTGCTCTCACTGGAGAATTGATTTGGCCTCCAAGAGGATCTGTAGCTCTCTCAGTGGAACAGAGGGATAGAGGGGGGGGGAAGAGAGACATGGAAGGAGAGTGGGTGGAAGTAGCACAGGTGGAATTGAGAGATGGAGGAACTGTGGTGGAAATGAAAAGAAGACACAGGAACACACACAGTCACACACATCTGAGGCAGACAGTCGGTCAGGAAAATTTACTCCCCGTAATAACCCTCTCTGTAGGCTGGCTGTCTCTGTGTCTCCTGGCTCCTTCAGCCCATAACACAACCGACCAGGTCACACTGACTCCCACACAGCACACACACCACTTCAGCCTGCAATCTAATGATCTCACACACTGGTGCTGTGTGTCTGCAAGTTTCCAAGTGTGAATTTTCTGTTTGTCTTCAACACAGAGCCTGTTGTTCCAGAGTTTGTTTTCACTCTGCATTCATATCTTTCTTTTTTTTTAACAAATTAAACAAGTTTTCTTGTATCCAGAAATGATACATTATATTAACAGAGTAAGAGTAAGAGTGACACTGTAATATTCAATATCCCATTTAGTTTTCTCATACATTCCATAACCATCAAACTTCACCGTTTAGTCTCTGCAGTTGTGCTTGTTCAGCATGTGGCTAAAACACAACTGAATCTACATCAGTTCTTATAACTACATGTTTTTTCCATTAGTGCCATACGTTTTGGCTACAGAAAGCTCCATTTTAATCATCTCAAGTTTTGCTGCATTAATCCCCTGCAAAATCGTAAAGGGCCAACTTTTGTGCAGCAGTCAGGCCAGCTGACTTTATCCATCTTGATCATAGGAGACCAATGTATTTTACCATTGACTATCTTTGATAAAATAAGACAAGCTTGTCACTAAAAGTAACTACAACTTCTCTGCACTCCAAAAACCTTTGCATTCTGATTGTCTGGGCAGAAATCAGGGTGTGAGATAGGATGAAGTTCGGGTGTTTTTTTTTAATGATTTGGGTTCTTTAATGAGGTAACAATATTTCCCCAAATTCTTTTCCAACTGCTATTCTCCAGAGGAACCCCTAGGTACCTGCTGGCTTCATATCTGCCTCAAATTTCCATTTGCATACTTTTACTACATTGAACCATCAAAACTGCAGTATTTTTAATAGCCCTCCGTTCACTCTGTTGTTATTGCCAAAGCTTTTTTATTCTCTCCTGCTTTAACAACCCACTTTCCCCACGGGGACCCTTTAAAGTTTCATCTCATCTATTGACGTTAGGCCGTGGTCTGTTTAATTGGTGTTTCCAGCTCCTTACCCCCTCCTCCTACAACCATTCCCTTTAATAGTTTTGACATTTAAATGACATAGTACATATATTTAACCTCTCCGACTCATGGCCTTTCACATTCAGTGCTCATAATCAAGATGCACATACAGTACACCTCCTATTATCTTTATCAGAGATAAAAAATACTGAATGTGTGTAACCTGTTCACTCTGCTTTAAAGACTAATTAAAAAAGATAGGCATAATCTGACCATTCATTGCAACCTCTGTCCTCTGTGTCTCCTTGCGCAGTGACTAACTACAGTAATGTGGTGGAGGCCGGCTCAGACTCGGATGATGAGGACAAGCTGCACATCGCGGAGGAGGACGGCAGCCTGGCGGACGGGGCCGACTGCGACAGCACCCTGCCAGACGACGAGCACCCCAGGGAGCGCTGCTGGGACGGAGGTGAGACCAGACGCGCACTCACAGGACATGTTATTATTATTATCATTATTATTATTATTATTATCACATCCACACAGAGCCATGCAGATGCCCATCACGTCTGCAGTGATCTGATTGTGTTCCACTTTTCTGCATTGCGTAAAAGTTCAGCACAAGTTCGCATTTAATCTCATTTTCTGCTTTAAAATCTTATTTAAAATTTTGCCAGTGGGGCATAACAGCACTTCATTCACTGTTTGCCAGAATTGTCTTTAGACAAGTGCCAGTTTATTGAGACAAAGCGCAGTGAGGTCTTTCATGCCGCGAGTATCATCCAAATTACACCGGCAGGTTTTTCTGTATCAGAACAAATGACTTGTTAAGATGTATATTTTTATAGTGTCTCCTTTCACTGTCAGTCCTGCCATCAAAGTGTCTTTAAACGTGATGCCGTTTCCCTATCTGCTGAGGATAAGAGCATTACTTTCAAATGCCGGCAGCACACAAATGCAAATGTGTCATGCAGACTCTTTATTTACTGTTGTGACAATAATTGTTTGACTGATGCCGTCTCATCTTGACCTCAGCTGATGTGAAGCGAGCTAAGTTAAGAAATGTTTCGCTGACGTCTGTGCGTAGTTAAGTACCAGGCTTTGTCTCATTGTGAAACAGCAAGTGTAAGGAAACAGGTACTACACGTGGTGGGGTTTCAACTAAGGCAGGAAGCGCGATATTAAACAAAGACAATGCCAACACAGGGAGAGACCTTCAAGCACAGAAAATAGCCCCGCAACTGAAGTGCCAGTGGAGAGCTTTATGGCACTGGTGGGCATTGGAGGGGCTGCCGTGAACTTCTTTTTACCTCAAACCACGTGGAAGTGACATCAGAGGCAGCTTACTGACACAGGAAGGGCTGACTTCAACCCCCCCCTCCTCCAAAACAACAATGGCAGGTGCTGAAGGATGTTGGTGTTTCAACCTGGGCTCAAGGTCTCCGTGCAGCTCTCCTGACCTCATGCTGCACGTGCATATTATCTGTGTGTGTGAGGCTCAAGCAGGGAACCTCCGGGCCTGATAAGTAAAGCCAATGTAGAATTACCTTAAACCTTTATTCTTCTAATGGCCAGCAGGGGGCGACTCCACTGGGGACAAAAAGAAGTTCTTTTTCAATCACTAGTTTCAAGTATTTTTCAATACAGCATGAAGTTTATTTTGTAATGAGTGCGTCAGAGTTTCACCATGGGCAGGCTCAGCCAGCTCCTCCACACACACACACACACACACACACACACACACACACACACAATTAAAACTTCATAGCCTGGAAAGGGTGTACTTGCATTATTGTGCTATTATATTAACATTATATCTGTGGCACTACATGGTCTTAAAAAGAAAACAATATCTTTAATCCTATTTATTAACATAATGTAGTTATCATGACAGCGCTAACTACATCCATTATTATCATGCCGTCTCTGGTGTGACGCTGTTAGTTTCCGACCTGTGCCAAGTACAGTATGTGCAACACTGTGACAGCCCCATATGAAATGTAATTAGATATTCAGCCACAAGGATATTTATTTTAGGGTGTTGCTCCTTGCACATTTTGGCTGAATTTTTCCCGAGTGAGAGATGTGTGAGACTGAGGGGGGGCTTTGATTTAGCAAGAGCTCAAGTTAGCACATGCGAATATGTCCAGCGACCTATCACCTTCAGTTTAGGGAGGGATTTTTTAAGAAATTCCTCTCCAATGAGTTTCAGCTCACTTAGTTTCAGTTGCACAGTTTCGGTTGCTTGTGCACACATATGTGTACACACTCAAACCACAGACCTGTGCACAGCGTAGCCACCTATTCCCCAGACCATGCTGTCATTTTCTTTGCTGCTCTCCAGCTGTACCTCCTCGCATAAAGGGAAAGTTGGAGGAAGAATAATGTCATTGGTTTTGGCCGGGGCTCGTGAACATTAAACACTTCAAAAGCATGAGTTACACTGAAACAGCTCAGTGAGCTGGCTGCGCTCCACACTTATGCCTGATCAGGCATATTTTCTTTTGCCTTCACTCATGAGCAGCATGCACACACACACACACACACACACCTCTTTCTTTCTCTCACACTGTCTATAGCCCTCATATCACACATCAAGCAACATCTCTGCTGTCACTCTGAATCGGACTGATGAAACATGGGGAAAGCCGCAGTCCTTTAAACAAACACACTTCTCTCGTCTCTCATCCCTTCATCGCTCCCTCCGTTGCTTTCACTCCTGAGAACAGAGAAAGTCTCTGGTGCAGCCTTGAAAAGTGACCACCACCCACTAATCTTCTCCTCAGCGTAGCCCAGTTTGCTTCACATGAAAACCTTGACACCCCTTCTCCTGAGACTGCAGCGCTCCAAAACCAAAGGTGGTTTTTCAGTGCTTTGCCATTTCTCCTTTCATCCCCTCCTTTTCTTTTTTTACACTCCCGCTCTCTCTCTCTCTCTCTCTCACTGTTTCTCTTGTTCCGAACCATTCCTCTTGATTATATGGTATCATGGGCACCCTGCTCGCTGTCATTACTCATTCACTCCTAAATGATTATGTAGTGGTGGAGCAGCCCGGTGTCGGTGCAGTAAACTGCAGCCTGTTTTCCTCTAAGAACAGTCAGACTGACTCCAGGGGATAAGAAGGTAGAGAGAGAGAGTTGACCTGGGAGGGCTTCTCCTTTATATTTGATGAGTTGTAGAGCATGATTACATCTGTGAGAATGGGCAGGGTGGATCTGGAGAGCTTTGATATCGTGAGGCTGCAATGGCACTTAATGACAGTGAAAGGTTGGGTTTAACTGCATTGAAATATAGCCTGAGGCCTAGTAGATGAGCTGGTTGTTAGTTGAGTGTGTTTGGCGGGCACTTGTTCTGCACTGCATTATTCCAGCCAGTGATGAAGTTACATGGCTCTCACGCACAATGACACTAACTATTTCCTCACTGTTGGCCTGACATGCAGTGATGATATTGTATGTTTCTTAGAACAAATCCATTCGTGCAGCAGGGATGCTGTGGACACGCAGGAACACCTACATTCCTGCGTGCCTTATGTCACCGTGTGATGTTAAAACTGAGCCACCCTCTTGGACAGGAAAGAGAGAATCTCCAGAGAGCCGGGAAGATTGTCCAGTGGAGACTCACAGCACAATTACTTGATAAGCCAGGATAAGCAAATCATCCTCGATTTGGAAAACGGCTCACGTGTTTTCTCTGACTTCCCTCCTGTTGATCAGAGATAAACGAAAAATCTTTACAAATGATTGTGGAATATTTGAGTTGTTTGTGCAAAATCCTTATCGCCGCTGTCTCTCCCATCCAAGCTATGAATTGGTCTGGATGTACAAACCACAGGAAGCACTAGGGGTAAGGGTCAGCCGGGGCAGGAAATGCATCATGGGATACCGTTGTATCATGTTGCAGAGATGGTGGAAGAGCAGTGAGAGAAAGAAGCGAGGAGGACAGAGTGGGTGGTCTGCTGATTTTGTTCTGAGACGCGCTATAGTTAGGATGCACTGTAAAATAAACACCGAAAAAAAACAACCTTTGTACATGAAGCTGCAACAGAATGTCCTTCTACAACCTCGCGGGGCCTTCCTTCTGGGGTTTTTTGAAGTGATTTTCCACTTGTGCAGTGGTGCATTCACATCCCTGCGTCAGCACATAAATGGCCTGTGTGATGTTTCATGTCAGGGGAGCAGCCTGATAACACGGAGCCGCCTCAGCGAGGCTGTGAACCCTTCTGGCCTCGCTCAGTACTTAACAAAGAGCCCAGAGAGAGAGACACACACACACACACATAAGGAGTGAAAACAAGCGCTTGTCATACCTTTGCACCACAGACCCCCAACTGGGACTCTACTTCACACACATGCTCAACGTTTAGTAGCCTAGAGGTGTGTTTGAGTGTTTGGATGCTGCCTTTACACTAAAACACTAAAAATCAGCTCTTTCCTACATGCAACAGTGTTTGACAATGTCTTGTCAACAGCCAACAGAACTGTGAACAATAAAAACCAATTCATAAAAAAAAATGTTTTTTAAAGGGATAGTTTGGATTTTTAAAATTGTATTACCTAAGGTAAATGGTGATCAGCAAACCCCCAGTTTGGAGAAGAAGGCAGGAGAACCAGCATGGAAGCTAATCAATGTACTGCTGTGGACAGACACAGCAGCAAAAGCCAGTTAGTTAAAGTATTTAAGCCACCAGACTCCACTGACAAAACTTTTTACCTTGTTTTTTAAAGGTTTAGTTCAACTTCACCAAAGTCACGCAATAACACAAACAAACTACAACATAAGATACAAGACACTTTTATTTCTTATTGTAAGTGTACGAGTAAAGTGAATTCTCATTTAGAGCTACTCTATAGATGAGAAATGAAGGATACAAACAATTAAAGTATCAACACGTATGGAGTAAAAGATACAAAAATGTAACATATAAAACAAAATGAGATAGATATAACAAAATAGATCATGTATATACAGTACACATAATCATATTAGGATAAAATGTCCAGCATATATGCAGCACAGAAATATATGATTGAGGCGGCGGTAGACCAGCAACTCTGTTCTGTTAAATGACCGCTTTTGTCAAAGGAGTCTGGTGGCTTTTCAGAAAACATGTATACCAGCCTGTTCAGTTCCCTGTTGGAAATGGCTCTCTGACTGCAACACAAAGCTGTGAAGATATTCTAAATGTAGCATACAATTCAACTGATATTGATTATTTTATAGCAGTATCTAAACTGGGCGCACGCTGACTGCCATCTACTGTAGGTTATACGCTGACTATGGATTAGTACCATACAACAAAAAAATTCTGAACTGTCCCTTTAAGATAAAAAAAAATGTATGAAACGTGTGTAGGGGTGTTGTTGGTCATGAGAGGAAAGCTGTGTGATATGTGGGGGTTAGCAGCCCCTAAAGTGTTCCTGACTCTCAACTGTATGATGAGAACTCCA
>CAFUXE010000016.1:1748322-1762105 GCA_903364295.1 Serranus cabrilla | reverse complement strand
TCTCTGTATTATCTATTATCTCTGGGGGTTTTACTGAGCGGGAGGTTTCTTCGAACGGTCTTTAATAACCCTAGCAACAAATGACTACGCTCATATTGTTTCACGGCTTTGTTAAGGTGCACCAGAGGAAGCCGGAGTAAGAGCACTGGTATTCACTGTGCGCCTGTGAGTCATGAAGTGCTACACCTGTTCCCTTCTCCGAGGAGAACACAGCTGGGCCTGTCTGTCAACACACACAATTCACAAAACACAATTCTCAAATCTCCTCTAAGCTGGAGGAGTGCTTAAATCAATGCGTAAAACATCTGCCCAGTAAACAGCAGCACAGCATCCACAGTAGCCTAACTTTGCTTTTAGCTGATAGCTTGTAATTACTCTCCGTAATGATACACATAGGCACACTAACACATCCATAGAGGAATAATGCTCGGCTTAATCGCCGCCCGACACACTATACTGTTCCGGTATCCACTTCAGGAAGCTCAGGGAGAGACGGAAAGAGGGAAGGAAGCTTTTGTGCATCCTAGACTCCATCCTCAGGTTACACTTCCTATAAGCCACAGCGTGGTAATTAGTGCTCGTTAGACTACCTTGCCGGGCTCATGTGATGTGGAGGGAGAACGTGCTCAGCTCCCACATGCAGCCTCTCATTTGCTGGGATATTAAGCACAGTCTGAAGGCCAAGCCTCTCCAGAGAGCATAGCTGTGTGTGTGTGTGTGTGTGTGTGCATGATATCTATCCACCGCAATACATCAGGACAAGATACATCACCTAATTATCAGTCCCAGTCTCAACAAGTACCTTACCTAACATTGAATAGAGGCTTGCCATTCAGTTCTTACAAAGAGCTTGATGCTCATACAGTAGCCTGTGGCCTTTGATGCTAATTAGTTTTCTCATCCTATTGTGAACAGCATTCAGGATGTTTGTTTTTTTCCCCTCCCGGCGCCGCATGCCTCATTCCAGGCTGGTGAACATGTCATGATCAAGGGTTTTAGACGGGAAGATCCGGTTCAGCTCTAATGACACTCACGGTGACATTATTGGATTATCACATTTCATGTACAAAAGGTTAAGGTTTCATATATACCGCCTCGATCAATGGAAAAACATGTACGTCTTGGAATAACAGGGTGATCAATAATAGCATTTTGCAGGCATGACTCTAATCAGTGTGTTTTTTGTTGCTTCACAGTGAAGGAGGATTGTGTGTCAGACGCTGAGGATGATGTGAGCACAGATGCCCTCGTGGAGGAGATGCTCCAGCAAGGAGACACGGCCGTCATCTACCCAGAAGCCCCAGAGGACGAGCCTCAACGCCAGGGCACCCCTGATGCCAGCATCCATGACGAGAATGGTATGCCACGCAGCATTCAGAGTCCATTAATAAACATTTTTATGTCGTGTTTATAGTGTTGACACAAGGTTCATTTATCGCGTTGAAAATTTCCTTGATCATCTGCACAGCAAAGCTCAGAGTGATCCATTGAAAACAAACTTTTTTAAAGGTTGTTTGTTGATCGTCAGACAGGACAAAGGATGAATTCAGCCTTTTAACACATCAGCATCATGCTGTAGTTATTCAGGCATCATTTTATTCATCTATTGCAATGAAATCCCTGCTAAATGTATTTACTTTGGATACACAGCAATGCAGATCCAGCAGTCAACAAAGCCCTAATTGATCTGAACTCAGCCGCCCACTTTGTTGTTTGCTTGTCTGTTTCACTGACAGATTTGACACAGCTACAGTTATCTGTGCACACTGTTTATCCATTTACTGCAGTCGTCCAGAGAGAAGCTGGTGAAATCAAGCTTTGTGCACCTCTTGATTATTCCAGATACGACAGCATTTGGTTTTCAGACATATCTGAGACTTCCACAACAGGTTGATGACAGAAAATATTGGTGGCATAGAGTAAAAATCTGCCTCACGCCTGGTGTGAACAAGCCATCATTATGTGTACACATCCCTTTCCATAAACATTAATATGTGCTTTATGCACTGATTGCTTTAAATGTCATTCATATCTCTATTAGCAGTGCACACAAGCAGTAGTGTCCCTAAATCACACACACACACACTCAAACGCACACCACTATTTCCAGCTGAGAGCTCACAGTCACTGAGCTCTCACACTATTACTGCACCTACCCAGTAATTACTCGCCCCCTGGGGATGGCTCTACCTGCTCCCCGTCTCACCTTAGGTGTTAACTCCACCCCATTAACGCCACTCTCCGACATCATTACACACACCGCTATTTGTTAAGTGCAGCACACTGGGGCCTTTATGGCTCCCGGGCTTTTGGCTTTTACCTGCTACCATGGAGGGGAAAAAAGTGAGGGAGGAGGGGAGGGCTGGAGGGAGAGAAACGGTAACACCTGGGTAAATTTGTCACGTCCGTGCGAGGTCTGACTAACTGCTACCTGGGCGATAATGTGTGTGCATTCCCATCCCAAGGCCCTCACCTGTCCCGCAGGGGAACTTAATACATCACCTGTTAACGAAGTAATGCTTTACCTGTGTGGGAGCCGTGCATCTGAGACCCTCTGTTAAGCAGCTAGAATCTCTGCAGGCGGTTTTTGTTTACCGAGCTCATTTTGCCTCACATGCGTGGGCGTCTATGAAACGCTCTGAACGCACAATAGGCAATCAAATGATGGAATTTCAGGCAGGTGAAAGCTATAATTGCTGGGCAGGAAGTACAAAAGCAAAAATAAATTCCAGTCTTGCATTGGCAGCATAGCATGCCTTTTCTAGGAGAACAGGAAGGTGTTTCTGTGGATCACAAATCAGCCTTTATCCATGTGGTTACCTGGGTGCTGTTTACCTGTGGGGGAGGATCTCTCAGTGATTGGTGAGCTAGCAGTGGAGTGTTACTGTGGCAGGTCTTGTGTAACATCAAAGAGCCCTCCCTTCTGACCATGTGTTTTTAACCCCCTCCTCTCCTCCCCCTGCCTTCACTCTCACATACGTTATTACAGCACTCTCCTCTTGTGTTGTTTTTTTCACCCAGGAACTCCCGATTCATTCTCTCAGCTGCTCACCTGCCCGTACTGCGCACGTGGCTACAAACGTTACAGCTCCCTAAAGGAGCACATCAAGTACCGGCACGAGAAGACCGAAGAGAGCTTCAACTGCCCAGAGTGCAGCTACAGCTTCGCATACCGCGCTCAGCTAGAGAGGCATATGACGGTCCACAAGAGCGGACGGGATCAGGTAAGAACTGACTGACGAACTGATCAAACATCCTCACAGGGTCAATATAAAATCCTCCTTTCTGGTGTCTTTTAATGGCATGATTTATTTAGTTTAAAGTTGGAAGTGGAAGTAGTTTGTTTTACTTAGCAAACTCAAATACTTAATGCTGCCTGAGGGTTTCCTTGAATCAGGGCTGTTTTCTGTCACCATGAAAACATCTGCAGCAGTAATAGTAATCCCAAAACATCATATATAATTGTAAAACACTGGCAAGGAACATTTTACTGTACAATCAATACTTTTACAAGTTTAGTTTAGTTTTACATATTTTACTTAAGTCAGGTTTTTAATGCAGGACAATTACTTGTAGTGGAGTATTTTCACATTGTGGTTTTAGTACTTTCACTTAAGTAAAGGCTCTGAATATTTCTTCCACTGCTGTTTTATGGGTCTACACAGATTGAGTGTGATCAGTTTCAGTAGCACAGTCCTTCTGTGGTTCAGTAGTAATCTCACACTGACAAAGTGATTGTAAATTATAGAGACCTACATGGAAGCTCAGTCCTGTTTCTTCAGCAGCTCGCTTCCAAACATGATAAATAAACATGAACTTTTGCCCTCGATTGATTAATGACATTGTGACATGAATTAGCTGCAGTTCAAAGGTTGTGTTTTCATTGTGTGTCTCACTGAACGTCCCCTCTCTCCCCCCCACGTCTGACAGAGACACATCACACAGTCGGGAGGCAATCGTAAATTCAAGTGCACTGAATGTGGCAAAGCATTTAAATACAAGCACCATCTGAAGGAGCACCTACGCATCCACAGCGGTGAGTGGACAAGCCCTGTAGCCATGGCAGCATTCTGTGTGCGTATGGGTGTGTGCAGACACGTGAGCAGGTTACTGTATACGCCTTGATTCTCTGTTGGCCACAGATGTTTCAGTGGCCATTGAAGCAATATTTATGTTTTATTTATGTTTAAGCCAATACCCTGTATTTAGATATCCTTCATTGTGTTTCAGTGTGCCTTTCCTTAATGTGCCATAATTGTGTTTCTTTTGGCATTATGGGACAGCAATTAGAGAAGGGCATTTCCCAATGGTGCCATTACATCAGCGTTTAAGCATCATTGAAATGCATTAGAGCTTTTTCCTACCGCACTGCTCATAGCCTAGCTTGCTCATTTAGCTTCATTCACTAATGGAAATGTGTTTCTCTCCCCCCGCCCTTTTTTCTTTCTCTCTCTGTTATACACATTGTGGTTTTATCCAGGAGAGAAACCCTATGAGTGCTCCAACTGCAAGAAGCGCTTCTCCCACTCAGGCTCATACAGCTCCCACATCAGCAGTAAGAAGTGCATCAGCGTCGTCTCAGTTAACGGCAGACCGCGCATAGGGAACGCCAAAACCCAGACCCAGGGTCCATCACCAGTGCTGCCCACGCCACCCTCAGTCCTTCGCACCCAGATTAGGGAGAAGCTGGAGCACAGCAAGCCCCTGCAGGAGCAGCTGCCAGTCAATCAGATCAAGACCGAGCCAGTGGACTACGAGTACAAGCCGACAGTGATAACGTCTCCAGCGATGGCCGCCATGAACGGTGGGGTTTTCAATGGAGGCGCTGCAGCTCCTCTGCAGGGCACAGTGCAGGCCGTGGTCCTGCCCACTGTGGGGCTGGTGTCGCCCATTAGCATCAACCTGGCAGACCTGCAGAACGCTCTCAAAGTGGCAGTGGACGGTAATGTCATCCGCCAGGTGCTGGAAAGCAATGCCAAAGGCCAGGGGCAGGTGAACTCGGGGTTAACCACTGGAATGCTCCATCCCGCACAGCAGCAACTCATCTCAGCCATCAGTCTGCCTATTGTGGGTCAGGACGGAAATGCAAAAATCATTATAAACTACAGTTTGGACCCCAACCAGGGCCAGCTTACAGCCCATAACCTGAAGAAAGAGCCTGATCCAACCTTACAAGGTCAGGCCACCACTGACACCTTTAAGTCCCAGAAACTCCCAGAGGATCTAACCATCAGAGGCACCAGGCCCATTGAGACTACAGATAAAGAGGAAAAGACCACTAAAACTTGTCTCCTGTGTGATAACTGTCCCGGTGGGCTGGAAGCACTCCATGCCCTCAAGCACTGCAAGAAGGATGGTCTCAGGCTAAACGGAACAGGCCTGGATAAGTCTGAGTCTGCTGTTGCTGCCCTGATGTCGGAGGGAGGACTCTGTAACCAGCCCAAAAACCTCTTGTCCCTGCTCAAGGCCTACTTTGCCTTAAATGCAGAGCCCACCAAGGACGAGCTGGCCAAGATCTCTGACTCAGTCAGCCTACCAATCCATGTGGTTAAGAAGTGGTTTGACAAAATGCAGGAGGGTCAGATATCACTGGGCGCCCCAACACCTCCATCAGAGGAAGAGGACACCTGTGAAGCTAACAGCGTGGTGTCTCTGGTCCCAGGGAAGGACATGGCCAATATGAGCCCTTCTGTGACCCAGGACAGCCCTACAGAGGCCACCCCAGCGGAGGTCAATGGCGCTCACAGCTCGCCTGCCTCTCCCTCACCACTAAACCTGACAGCTGGCGGCCCCGTCCCAGCCCAGCCTCCCCAGAGCACTGAGGGACCCCTAGACCTGTCGCTGCCAAAGCCCGCCAGAGAGGAAGCAGAGAGAGTGGTTGCAAAAGCCCGCGTTTACCCCTCCCCTCCCTCTGGCTCTACCAATGCGGAAGAACCCCTAAACTTAACTTGCACAAAGAAAGAGGCATCGCCACTCTTAGCCATGGGCAGCAGCCCCATCGCACTGTACGCCAGCCAGCCAAGTGCCAAACCCCTCGACATTGTGACCACAATGCAATGCCTAAGGGCACTAGCCACTAACAACAAACAGACTGTCCTGATCCCCCAGCTGGCTTACACCTATACCACTACAGCAAGCAGCCCTGCTGGGACTGAGACACAGGAAACCATCCACCTCAACGGAGTGAAGGTGTGCAATCATTTATTTCCTCAATTCAGCAACAGTTAACTGCTTCCCTGTCTTTGTTAAAAGTTTAGTTTGACATTTGTGCTGAGAGTTAGATCACATATCTGTATGCTAAATATCAAGCTGCTGAGAGTTAGCTTAGCTTAGCATGAAAACTGAAAACGGGGAAACAGCTAGCCAAACAAAAAGTTTGGTTCCAATTTTTGTGTTTTCTGAGAAACCTGAAAAAATTAACATGCCATTATTTTAAGCGGGTGTCGAAATTAGATAAAAATGTGTTCATTAATCAAATTTCTTGCTATTTGGCAGATTTTATGACCTTTGGACAGAGACAGGCTAACTATTTCCTTCAGTGTTTGTGCAAAGCTAAGCTAAGCTAAGTGGTTGGCTGTTGCTTTATATTTACTGTACAAAGGTGAGTAGTTTTAGAAATTCTCAGACAGTAACACACAGTGGTAGTGAGCTGTGGATCACAAGGTAGCCCAACCCTAAAACATACCCTGCTTTATTGTTTATTTTACTCTAAAAAGGACCATAATATACAAAATGAAAATCATGTTGAATTGAAGAAGACTTATAAGAAGTGAGCTGCTGGACCTTGGAAAGAATGCAGGTTTAAGGCGCTTCCACATTGGCATTGCATCTAACTTTTGCCAAGAAAGCTTCTACACATGATCTAAAACTGTAAAGACTATTACGTTATTCACCCTGTCTGTCCTCCTCGGTTACTAAGTGGCCTGGAATAAGTAAGGGGGGAAGTTGTTTTTCTAAATGTTCACATCTTGATCACATCTACTGGCTTATCAGCATTTCAGAGTAGGTTTTTCTTCATCTAGACCTTGTGACCTGCTCAGGTCAGCGACAGCAAACAGGTCTGAAACTAACACTCCAACAATTGATCTCCCAAATGTGCAGGAAAGAATTCCGTGTCTAATCCAGTAGCCATTTTGAGAACCAAGTGAGTTGGAATCAAGTTGGCTTTTCTCTTTTTGGAGCCATCAGTCAAACCCTTCAGTCCAGATCATTACTTCTTATTGTTCAAAAGCACCAGGACATGATAGATAGTGTGGAACCATCCAAAATGTAATCAATAAGTCATATATAGAAATGTCAGAATTCAGCTCTTTGTAAAAATGATAGCCCTTAATAGTTCTTCATTGTGCCGACACCTAATGGGCCAGTAATGATGGATGTAGATCTCTGTGGGTGTATGAGTGATCTTCCTGGGCTGTCACCCAGAGGACATGAGGCTGCACTTTACTGCAGAGTCCCTATTGATCTGCTGGAATCTGTTTAAACGGCACACCTCTGCCTGCCTCATTGATTTATTGTTGTTGTATTATACTTTCGTGTTAAGTGGATTGGCATAGACCTGCCTTGTAAAAAAAAAAAAAAGAGCTCCGTGTATATATCTTCTCCTTAATAATGCCCCACATACTCTTTGACTGCATCAGTAGCTCAGGGACGGGGTAAAACTGTAGGTGGTTATGTGTTTGGCTCAGGAAAAGATTGCTCACGCATAATCTGAAATTCGTGATTTTGCTTTCAAAACTGCCTCCCGGGAGAGCTATGAGTAGGAAATGACAGGGCATCATTTCCTGTAATGCTCACACGAGTTTTTCGTCAGTAGCGGTACTTTTTCTGAGCCATTCATTGTTAAACATTTTGAATTCCAACTGATACATCTGTGTTTTCTCTTAATCTCCAGGAGGAGAGGCAGGACGCCGGCTCAGAGGGCGTGTCCACTGTGGAGGAGCAGAACGACTCCGACTCAGGCCCTCAGAGGAAGAAGATGAAGAAGACCGACAGCGGCATGTACGCCTGCGACCTTTGCGACAAGATCTTCCAGAAGAGCAGCTCGCTGCTGAGACACAAATACGAACACACAGGTAAATACAAACTCATGGGTTACAAAATCACAGATGAATTTAAAAAAAAAGAAAAACAGAACCAGAACCGTCTGAGCATCACTCACTGTTGGGTCTTGGGAAAGATGAGTCAGAGAGAAAAGGGGATTTTGAGCTACAGCGTAAAGAAGGGTGGACACCTCCATTCCAGCAGGTATTACTCAACATGCACAGAAGAGGTCTGAGAATTTCTTTCCGCCAACTCCACCTCTGCACTGCCAGCTTCTCATGTGAAGCACCAAATGTTGCAAGAGGCGAGCTCTGGTAGTGATTTGGATTGCTTTAAGATGATGATTCCGTGGCCAAGTGGAGGTCAACGCTCTGAGAGGCGTTTTATTTTTTTTCTTTATTACTCTGGTACCTGGCTTGCAACTATAGTTTTCAGCTCCAAATGACCTCATGCTAGGTGAAACTAGCTGCTCCCTGCCTGGATGAAGTTTCCTTGAAGGTTTGAATTGTTGTGATTTAGTTGTATTGTTTTGAAATGTTCTCCTTGGATACATTGATGATAGATACTGTTATGAACCTTTCACGTAACAATGTGTGCGGAGTGTTTATTGTCTTATTTCTATGTCTGTGCCTATTTACTCAACTTCACTTTTCTGAAACAGAAATGTTACTTCATATTTATTTTCTCTTTCTCTGCAGGGAAACGACCTCACGAGTGCGGCATCTGCAGCAAGGCCTTCAAACACAAACACCACTTGATCGAACACATGCGGCTCCACTCGGGTGAGAAGCCGTACCAGTGCGACAAGTGCGGCAAGCGCTTCTCACACTCGGGCTCCTACTCCCAGCACATGAACCACCGCTACTCCTACTGCAAGAAGGAGACGCAGAGCCAAGGCGGAGGACGGGAGAGCCCAGAGGAGGACGTCGATGCTCAGGCAGAGATGGAGGCCCTGAACCGGCTGCAGCAGCACCTGGCCGCCTCCCAGCTGGACTTGGACGAGCGAGGGAGCAGCACCAGAGAGGACGAGGAGAGCGAGGAAGAGGAGGAGGAGGGCGCAGTGGACATGGATGACATCCAGGTGGTGCAGATAGGGGACGAAGGAGGAGATGAGGAGGAGGAGGAGGAGGAGGAAGAGAGGAATGAGGAGGAGATAGATAGAGTATTGATGGAAGTAGAGGGAGAGGAGGAGAAGACAGAGATGGAGGTGAAAGAGGAAGAAGAGGAGGCTGACACGAGGCAGGAGGAGGTGCTCGGGAGCATTCAGGAAGAGGAGGAAGTCAAGATACAGGAAGAGGAGGCGATGGATACAGAGGAAGGGGTGACGGAAGAGGGGGAAGCAGAGGGGGAGGTCACGGAGGAGAGCGGAGGAGAAACAGACAGGAACGCGGTTTCTGAGGAGCAGACGCCGCAGGAGAAAGGAGATACGGACTAAAAGAGGAATCAGACTCCTCCATGAGACACAATCAGATTCCTCCTCTCCCCGAGCAGAGGAAGAACGCAGGAGATGATGTCCGGTCACTCTGACAGTTCCTTTCAGTTCACTACTGTGTAGAAATCCAGGTGTGCCTGAAAAAAATACTAGTGACTTTTCCGCAGGAGAACGGTTTCTCACTGTTAGAAAAATTTGTAAAGAAAAAGATGAAGACGAACACAAATTTTAACAAACGAAGGAAATGCATTATACAGACTTTGGAAGCTAGAGCCGACACGTTTTAGATAATGTTTTATTACTAAAACACCTTGGGTCATTTCTTTTTATCAGTGTTACTAATTTTATCACTCATATTTTAACCTTTAAAAGCTGTACAGTTGGGAGATATTTCTATACCTTTGTATTGCCAATGAACAAAAAAAGTCAGTATTTTATTAAGTTGGAAAGAAAATAAGAAAAATCCTGTGCACTACAAGTGGCTTGGTTTACCTATGGATTGAGCAGTTGAGTTGTGTTGTCTACCCTTCAGTATTACCGCACTAGATATACCATCACGCTAGCAGATGTTAGCATTACATTTCTTTTCGATGTTCTTTTGATTAGATTGTGAGCCTTAAGAAGAAAACAATGAGGAGCGGACGCCGGGTCTTTTCAGTCATTAACTTTTTCTTAGACTTTTAGACTCTTTGTTATCAGAGTTTCTTTACAAATCAGTGTTTTATAGGTAATAGTTTGACATTTTGGGAAATATACTATGTAGGTCTTTGCTCGGTGAGAGTTAGATAAGAACATTGAACTCACATATCACCTGCTTTGCTTAGCTTAACTTAGTTTAGCATTAGGGGGAGAGAACAGGAGGAAACAGCTAGCTAAAGCTAAGCTAAAGCTGCTAACGCTAGCAGTTATTTCCTGCTTATCTGCTGTTCAACACTCCAGCCCAGTGCTGGAAGTAAGTAGTAAGTAAATGAAGTCTATTTTGGACTTCCATACAGAGTGAGGTTGCTGTTTTCCTCTATGCATTCATGCTAACAAAGCTAATCATCTCTTGCTCAGTCTGGTCTCTCAGGCTGATTACATTCCCATACAACCTTACTGCATTCACTTATATTTTGGTTAAACGTCATTCCATATTCATATTCCATTCGACATATATATAACAAGATAGCATGTTTTCTGAAAAATTCCAGTAAATTAAAAGTCTGTATAAAATAACCACATGGTAAAGAATATTTTTATATGATCCATCGTGTCAGTGCCACAGTTCGGCTGCTGATTTCGTAATTTTCATTTAAACAAAATAGAAAAATATGGTATATATTTAACTTAACTTAGTAATTTTGTTCCAATTCACAGTTTTAACCATCTTTAAGACTGCAACTGTAATCTGGGATAAAATACATTTACCCTTATACACAATTTATGTTGCAGTTTGTTGTTTGGGAATGTTATTTTTTAGAAGACAGGAGTGCCTGTCTGTAGCTTTATATTTTCTGGACAGACCCAAGAGTGAGATTGAGTTCTTTATCTAATTCTCATCTAGAAATCAAATAAGTGTATTTCTTGAAGAAGTCAAACTATTGCTTTAAATGTTCAGAGCGAGCAGAAAGGGGATGTAGAAAACTGTCTGGCCCTCCCTATGCCTACCCCCCTCCCCACTCCGAGCCATATGCAAAAAACTTAAACCGAAACAAAAGAATCATGCATATCAAAAGTGCCATTGAATATTGCTGTTGAAGCCCAGCAGCTGTGATCAGGTATTGCCGGGTCCCAGATCAACCTATAAGCCGGAATACTGTTGACTTTTGGCTTGCCACCACACCTGAGACGGCAGAGTTTAGCCTACCACATATTCATGTGTCCTAGATTTTAGACAAGTTGCTTTTATTTCTAATGCGAGCAGCTAAAAAAAATTACAATGCACATGTGTTCAAATGGATGATGATGAAGTATGATTTGTAATTGTGTCCTGCCTTTTCAAAGCTTATTCAGTGCACTTGTTTAACACACCATGAAATGCTCAGATGTCTGTTCAGGTAACAAAATGTAGGCAAATATGAACCCCAGGAGTTTAATTCAACCATGTTTTTACCTGTCAGTATTATTTTTTGTCTCTTCTGTTGTTTTATGTTCTGTTTCAGTGTGTGTACTGTATGTTTTCAGCAATGGCAGTATTATCCCCACCCCCAAGGAGATGGGTTTGTCTGTTTTAGTCATAGAGAACTTTTATATTTATGTGTCTTATTTTTTATATTTCTTTATGGTTATTTATTACACTATGTAGTGTACAATACTGTAGTTTGTATTAATACGATAATATATTTTAGTATGGGAAAACAAAAGATTCAAAGGCGAAAACTACAAGCCTGGAAAATGAGACTCCGGCATACTGAAGTATGTTTTTCGAACAAATAAAATGATGTTTTTCCTCGAAAAAAGAAAAAAAACTCGCACCCTGCAAGCCTGAAAATTGGAACCTGTGACCTCTGTGCATCCATTCTCATGTTAGTTTTCTTTCCCCTCTCTAATATGAAGCTACTGAACTTTTGAAAACTAATCGTATGTCTAATAGCATGAGTGTGTGCTGTTCTATTGAAGGATTATCCTTAACCACACAAACTGTCCTTTTTGCCAAGCCAAAATAATATTGACGTTTGTTCTTATGTTTTTATTTGTGCCAATTTGTTACTTTATATGTCAATGTCAAGACCGCGCCCACTTTTATATGCCCCTCCCCCTTTAACACCCCATCTTTTTTTATAGTGATTGTTTTTTCTTTGTTTTCTTTTATTTTGTTCATTTTTTATGACTCCCCATCTCACAATAAAATACATCAATTACAAACTGCTGGGTTTGTGATGATATTGTTATTGAGAGTTTTTTAAATTCACACATTATGTTGTAGCTTGATCTGCACTATTCAAGTTAATGTTACCATGAAGAATCCCATAAGGAGCCGGAAAGAGATTCAGAACATAATTTAAATGTTATGATAAATTAAATAGTTTGGGGTTTTGAGGACCCTGGGCTTTCTACATCACTTTCTAATGTGTGTTGTGACATCTTTGAATGATTGACTGTTTGATTAACTAAAAGTAGTGATGTGCCAATGAAGCCTCATGAACCATTTTCCTTTTTTCTGAGCCCATTCGATGGTGCTTTCTATTCAACAAAGGGCTGAAATCACACTCACTTACCATTGCTTGAGCTTTTTTACTTAAACCAAGAATTCCATCTAATAGGCTCATAAAATAAAGAAAATGGTTCATGAGGTTTCACTGGCACGTCACAGACTAAAAGCATTTCTACATGAATATAAAACATGGGACATTTCCTTATATGGGGTTAATAACATTGCTTCATTCTAATTTTTACACAATTGTCCCCAATTCTTTAAGCCACATTCTCACACAGGTTTACCATTCAAATTTTCAGAAGTAAATAGAAAAGAAAGGGAGCACACATCCAGTGTCTCATGTGTTTGAATGCGCCTCATCGGCCAGTCAGCTGTCATTTAATTATATTCTAAATTAGATTAGGGTTATTAAGGTTTTTTTTTTTACTGCGTCCATCAATCAAATCCGCTTCCTATGTAGATGTAATTATCGTACCATTGTTAAAATTGAGACTCATGTGCTACAATTGTAACAATGGGCAGCATCCACTTTCCTTTTAATCCCTAACAATTTGTTTTCCCTATTAAATAACGTTAAGTGGTTTATGACAGCAGACCCATATAGAATGAAAATATTTCATATGTAGGTGAAAAAGTGTGAGTCAAGGATTAAAAAGTAGGATATTGTTAAAATTGTGCCAACTCTCTCGTAATGGGTCTCCTCAGCCGAGTTGCAACATGAGTTAACTCAAGTGAGCCGGCACTATCGAACTATTCCTTCAGCACAGTGATACAGGTTGGTGGGTGTACTTAGGTCGTGAAACTACTCATGAAATATCTGTTGAGTTTTTTTTCCTGGCACTTTGAGCACCACAAGCCGTTTGCCATCTACTTTCGTTATATTCGAGGGAAGGCAGAGCTTCCACGGCTGCCTCCAACACTTAGAAACTCACAAAAAAACTATTTAGAATGATAAATAGCACTACAGTCACAAGGAAGATACATATTTTTTATTTTGGGGTGAACCGTCCCTTTAATTTAAACCCCATTTTTATGTGTATATGAATAAAAGACCTGCACATAATCCTCAGTGATCAGTCAGATTCACCCCCTTTCAGTCCAGTCCTCCAGTTAACAGCCCACCCCAAGGTCAATCCTATCGATCCAGATTAGGTTTCCAGGAGGGTCGACCC
>CAFUXE010000016.1:1638937-1672007 GCA_903364295.1 Serranus cabrilla | reverse complement strand
AGAACCCTCCATTTAACAGTGAAGCTGTGAACACATCGTTTAGTCTTTAATGACCCAACTGCAACAGGCTCTCCCCCCCCAAAAAAATGCACATCTGTACAAGCTAGACAAATTATGCTTCAAGGCCAACAGCAGCATTTTAATAAGGTCCTGCAACTGTTGCCGCTTTAGTGAAATCTGGCAAATGAGGCACAAAAATGTTGGAGGTAGAGCGCTGTGGGGGCTGATGAGTGAATGCAGCTCGGCCAGATACGGTGAGTGAAGAGAATGCAATCTCTGCACACACGATATGACCAAATGTGAAGGAAACAGGAGCGGTTATCTGCATCCAGCCCAGGAGAAAAAACTAGCACATGGTGGGAAATGAAAGAAAAGGAAAGGAACGGAAGGCACAATTGAGGGTAAAGTGGGACAAAAACCAATGGTACTCGAGAGAGAGTCAGTATTCAAAATGTCCTGTAGCAGAGACAGAACCAAATGATTGGCATTGTGGTTGGTGTCCTGCCAAACTTTGACACAGTGAATGACTTTTGTGTAGATTATTCTCCAAAAGTACCAAAGAATGCACAAAAGCAAAACTCCCAAATCCATCAAATAAAGGGGATCATCAAAGGGAGTCGTTTCTAAAAAAAGAGTATAGTAGCAACTTACCTGCATGTGTTCTGTCGAGCTGCTGCTCAGCTCGTCACCGGACTCCGAGTCGTTGTGGAGCTTGTTCAGCCGGTCTCCTGGCAGCTCGCTCGGTGGGGACGTCTTGTCACTGTCTGGACTTTTGTTGTGGTTGTTCCCCACTTTGAGCGGAGGCGAGTCTGCCCGCGTCCTTGGCAACGTGGAATTATTGGCATGGTGATGGTTGTTGTTGTTGTGAAGCAGCACCAGTTCAGCTACCATCTTGCAGTGATGGGGACTCCCCACATTCTGGTTAGCATCCTTGGACAGAGCCGGCGGGGTGACCCGATCGGAGGATGGCGACGGTGTGGAGGAAGGCGACGGACGCCCAAAGCTGGACATTTCCGGCTGGGGTCTGTTGAGGTTCTCGTTGGATGCCCTGCAGATATCCAAAACTGTGGGCTTGGCCCTCAAGGCGGGTTTCTGGGGTGGCATGAGCGCCCGGCGCACCTCTCTTACGTACTGCGCCGGCACGTAAAAGGCCTTTGTGCCCTCCTCCTTCCTCACCTGCCACCAGTCCTCGTTGGTCTTCTTCACCAGCATGTAGCACTCTCCTTGACGGATGGTCACCATCTTGTCCTTGGCCTTGTACTCGTAGTCGTACTCCACCTCAATGTAGACCTGGCCCGGGGCGATGGGCAGCCCCTCCCTGTCAGCCATGACTGCCGGAACAAGCACTTGTACTCTGACCTCAGCTGCTCAGCGACCCAGGCCTGGAGGGCTCCTCATGTCTGACTGGGGGAACTGCTGGACTGCAGGAGATAACACAGACAGGGGGGACAGGGTTGTTGGGTTTTTTTTTCAGTTAAATGTCACAAACTATGTTTTTAAAGGCACATGACCTTTAGCAAGCTCAGAGACATGACCATACACCCACTAAACCACACAAACATGCTCCCATTTCATGGGACAAACCTCCCTGCCTGTCACAGCCCGCCTTATTACTCACCTGATTACCACAACCACAAAGTGCTACTGCTGTAACACACTCACAGCATGAGTGTCTACTACCAGACGGACATACTCTATTGATGAGTAAAAAAACACCTCATGTTGACTCCTCCCTCTGATCATCAAAAACCACAACACACAGTCAACACTGATTCTCTGGTAACTGACACCACTGCTAAGGATATCCAGTCCAGTAACCTGATCACCATCTGCAGAGCTAAAGGTGATGACAACATGACCCCGAGATCCAGCACTGACTACAATGACTCCCTGGAGCTTCCCTCAGAGACAGCATCCCAAAATAAAGTGTGTCGTTTTCATAGAGATCGGCATCATTACTCATTAATGCGGCTACAAGACACAGTCAGAAACCTTTAAAAAGCTCAGGGTGATCTTCTTGATAAATTAAACACAGTGTGTGAGTCAGAGGACAGCTGGGTCCTCGCCATTCCTGCAGGGTTTGTTTTGGGATGAGGCCTGTCATTGATCTGTCTGTCAGAGAGTCTCCCTTCGACGGTTAACCTAAATAAATACCGGGGCGCTCCCATAGCAGAGGAGCCGCTACAGAGCCAGGCCGCGACTCCCCTCATATCAAATTCTCCCTCTTCCTCCCTGAAATAGCAGCCACCGTGGACTGACATCCTGGAAGTGGAGGCGGTAAAAGCAGGTGCTTTTAGTGAGGCGTGAGAACACGCCGCTGAATCTATAAGGGGCCTGTCCTTATGTAAAGGAATATGTACACACACTCTGAAGCTCAGACTGACAGCTACGCACCCAGAATAGATTTACGGTGGTGAGAGGCGTCTGGGCCAGACTGGGTGCCCATGAGAGATTGGCTTCATGTTCATAATGGGTTTAAATTGTTTTATCTGTTTCAACACCAGGAGGCACACACACACACTCAGTGTTGCATAATGCCAAGGCTTTTAGCGTGTGTTCCTGAAGGGAGCCCAGTCCGGGCCTGCCCCAATACAAGCTTCAGCCATGATGTCACACACTCATGTCCAAGTGTTTATGAATGAGTGTCTCTCAAAGAACAGTCACTGTCTGTTGTCATTTGTGTGTGTTTTAGAAATGAGTGTTAGGAATCAGTGATGAATCCTCATGTAGCCCCGCCCCTAACACCACACAGACACAATCTACTGTTCACACCATCACCAGAGGTGCCAGAGATGTAGTCAGGAGTCTGTCAGGGCTTCAAGTCACGCACATGATAACAGCAGCACTATCACTGATGTTGCATGACAGCCACTGTCCCGACCCGCTCACAGTGACTCCACAATGCTGCTGCACTGACGTAACTGTGATTCTGGTGTGTTTAGACTGTGTGTGCTGCAAGATAAAAGATAAAATCCGAAAAAAAGCGACATGACCGTGCAGCAGTGGGAGAATGTCATGCTGTTAGTATGTCCAAAGATAACTTTATCGGTTGGATTACAAGCAACTATCCTCTTTATAGCTTCAGGAGTTGGTATCAAAAAGATTGCTCCAGTATAATCAAACCACTTCCCACACAGTGTCAAAGAGCTGATTTCTAAACTGGCAAGCCCGAAACAGTAAGAAATTAAATGTTCTGATGAGAAGTAACGTTAATTGTGTTTCTGGAGGCATAACTCAACCCTGAGAAACTTTAAAAAGCAGACAGAAGCTGGCTGGAGATCAAGCATGACATCACTCACCTTTGCAGAAGCCCACAACTGAGTCACTACGACAAAAATTTACTGTTAACCATGAATTAAAACTGGCTCCATGGACACAATACAGCAGAAATTTACAACTCCACTCCCCCTCTCACTCTCTCTCAACTGCTGCGGTGTCTCACAGTTCTGGCAGAGGAGCCCAAGAGAGTAAATTTTGCTGCAATAGAATCCCTGTCACCGCATGGTGTCAGGGTAAAGTGAAGTCTCAGAGGAGGCTGCTAGCCAACTTGTTGCTCCATGGAGATTCAAAGGATGCCGCTCATGTTCAGAAACAGGTTGGCACAGCTCAGTACTGCAGTGACTGAACAACTATTGTCCATCTGTCTATATGGAACAAAGCCCCACTGTACTTGTTTTTCTTTTTTACCATTTAGGAATCAATCTGTAGTTTTTAAAGTAAGGACCATGGCGACAATAAAAGGGTGTTTTATGATAACTATTTTTGATCAGGATTTACTGGATGCACTCACGTAGTTTGTTCATGCTGTTGTAGCCAGACACTCTTTCACCCCCTAATGTATATTGGGAATGGAAGATGCCAAAATCCTAAAATAAATAAATCAAGGAATTAATGACATGTTAAATAAATGAATATGTATGCTATTAAATATATCAAAAAGAATATTAAAAATAAATATAAGCATTAAGTAATCAAACATGACATACTTAATGTATTATTTTCACTTTACATTTATATCCCTAAACCTTTAATTTGTTTAATCCTTTTTATGCATGTCTTCATCGTGCCAATAAAGGGGCTGTCCTGAGGTCAACTTCTCACCATGAGCTGATTGACATTAAAAAATAATATATTAGGTTAAACAAATATTGTAATTACTACAAAGGTAAATTGAAACAGAAAATGTTATCAATTAGATTTTGGTATAATTAATGGCATATTAATTTAGTTAAAGTAATTTTTTCCGTTTTTATTTTTGACAGCTTGCATCCTGCATTAAGCCCTAAATTAAGGTTAGGATGAAGGATTATGCACATTTCTTTCTGGTGTTGTTTCCAGATATGATCCTATTAAGCCTATAGGTATACCAAAAGGACAATTCACTTCAAAATCAGATGACATAAGCGGTTTCCTGGGAGACATCTTAATAGTTGGTGACTATTATTGAACAAAAGGTTCATAAAATAATAGTCCCTTGCCCACGTGGCTCTGTACTGAAATGTCCCTGTCATATGTCAGCAACATGTAGAAATCCTTGTCATTTAGTTAAAAACCCACTTGTGTAAATGGCAGTATGACAAGGCACTGTGACATAGCACTCAAAACTAGCAATCAATCAGGGTTGTAGCTGGCAGAACATGAAGGTATGTGCATCAACAAAGAGATCACGACCTGTGCTTTTCTCTGCATACATCTGCAGACCAGCCACTATAGCAGCAAAACACCCTGAGACTCGGACTGCCTTTGTCCCTGCGCTTCATTCAAAACAGATGTGGCCGATCAGCATCCACTCCAACATGTGCTGCTGCTGCATTTCACTCTATTGATGCGGCTTATTTGCTGCATATGAGAATATGGGCCATGCATGGCATGAAAACGCTGCTCTTTAGTAGTTATGCACTGAAAAAGCCTTGAAAACAAGCAGCTTCGGTTTATAAATCGGAGGGGCTGAGCGGCCAGAGCATGCCTGGGGCGGGAGGCGGTGGTGAGGGGGGTATAGGTGGGGGGCAGGGTCCCTTCCAGCCTCACGGACTGCAGAAATACAACACAAAGGAGTTTAATCCATGTGCATTCATAACAAAGGACCCTGACTCGACATCACCAAGGATTCCCAGGAGCGAGGGAAGGGCAAGGACGTGCCTGCCGGAGAGAGCCCCCCGACGGGGACAAATAGCCAAACACACCGCGAGAACATAAGCTGACAAATCTGTAGGTGCGTGCCACACAGACTGATGCTATCACGTGGAAATGTTAAATTACCCAGCTGTTAAGAACAACCCCGAGCTAAAACAATGTTCATATTAAGGTTATGATACCGGTAGAAGACAATTATGTGACAGTAGTCTGACGCTTCGTGCTTGGACAAAAGCACTGCAGGTTCACACAGATACAGACTCTCCGCTCTGCAACAGCGTGCATAGCAACAAAGTAACTCCGACAGAAGCCAATAGTCTCTCGCTGACCAGGCGGCGGGAAACACTCACACAAAACTGAAGCATACCAACCTTTAAAAACTCCAGTGGTGTCTGTAGGTGTTCCGCGTCGACCGTAGAGGTAGTTAGGAGCAACTTTTCCCACCTATTTCAGTGTCGGCTGCTCCGACTTTAGTCCGCTGCAGACCTCCAGTCAGTCGGTCTGTTCGCAATCCCCCGCCTCTCCGCGCGCTGCCAAGCGAGCTGCGGCAACACGCCACATATCCGGTCATAACCTTCAAAGTAAAGGCTTTAGGTGGCGAAACTGACAAGCTGGCTTGCATGTTTTGTCATTTAGGGTTTGGAAATAAACAACAGCAGCTGAAAATAACGGTGTAGTACAATTAAACGTATTTCATTTTAATTATGCTATTGTTAGTCACACTTTGATCATAATTATATGCTGATTAGAAAGTGTAGTTAAGTGGAAACAGGACATTTTTGTTAATTTGTGCAGTGGGGTCTGTTACATCGATTGTAATTATTGTATTCAATGAAAGCATGAAGTCTAAAACGTCTCAGAATGCGTACCCAAACAATCACAAGCAAGTATATATTAAGTATATCTCACACTTATTATATACACTGTAATCTTCTCAAATTATCCATTCATGCTGTTTGGTTAAGCTTTGCTAAAACAATCGAATTCACTATGAGAATCATAGTGCTATCCCCCATTTACATATGTACACTTAAACTGAGCCAGTTCTACAGTCCTGATACCGATACTGATATTGAAACTGAAACCAATATCAATACCAACATAGTTACCAGTACTTGGGCTTCAGGTACCAGACAATTCAGAGTACTGATCAAAAACAAAATGTAACAAATAAATATTATATATGATACATACATATATTTACATTTACAGAGTTTTTTGTTTATTATTCAACTGATAATTATAATAATAATGTAGAATTTAATTGAATAGATCAGCCCCAATGTCACCATCAATATCAGCGCATCCCTACACATGAATAGCAAACATTTAAATGGACTCTTGCAGAGAAATTACTTCCCTTAGCCTGTTGAATAGTCTTCTAAAGCCTGGCGTCATCCAGTACTATAAATGGTACAATACTACATTTTAAAGTTATTGTCTCCATATGTGATCAAATGTTGCCAATGTTAAATATAATATATCAGATGTATGTTATCTTATTTTGGCAATAGCTTGTTTTATTTTGAAAGTTAATTCCGCTAAGATCCGGTTCTACTGAGTATTTTATCTTTTTGCTTGACGCAGTTGTGGTCTTTAACCCAGCAGACGCTGGTCTGTCGCTCCCAACACACCCGCTTGTCAGCACTGATAGACGGCGTCCAGATCCCCGCGGCCGGCCTGCCCCCTCCAGGTTTAACACTTGGTCCCCAACCTAGGGTCCGCGGATACTCAGGGGTCTTTGGTGGAGTTCCAGGGAATCCCCTGTTAGATCTGGTACACTTGAAATTACACCTTCACTTTAGTCCCTTAAAAATGTTGTTGCATTGTTATAGCTGCATGTAAGAATGAATATTTAAAAAAGCATACAGGTTTTACCCTCAGAGTTAAGTCATTGGTTCTAATTTGATGAGACTTTAATTGCCCTATTCTTTTAATTATAGAACATAATTAAAATGTGTAGGATAAACATATAAAGATGCCCCCCCTCCTCCTCCTCAGCCGAGCTCTATCCCAGCAGGGAGTTTCACCATCCAAGCAGGATCATGCATGATTTAGTGCTTAGATGATCCAGGAGCACAGTAAGTCTTCAATGGAGAAGGCTTAGGCTACAGAGAGGCTGAAATTTGCCTCAGGCAATAAAACCCCAAGTTTACATTATTTCAGAATTATGTATGAACGTCTGCACTGTAATATAATCACATCACTTCTTATTGTGTATTAGCATATTTATGTAAAAGCACACCCTGTTGGTGTAAGGAGGGAAGTGACAGACAAGACAGTAACATTGTTAATTTCAGTGACTTTCACCTTGGTTTTTAGGTTTAAGGATAGATTTAGGCAATTAATGAATAAACATTAAAAACAGCATTTTTTTTAATTTGTAGTTTCAAGGCTTTATATTTGTATTTTAAAAATGTTCAACCCCCTTTACCAAGTAAACAATCAAAAAAAGCAGCTGTCGTAGAAACTTAAACTTGGATTTGGCATGCAGTGTTTCTATGGACAATATAGTCGTGATCTTAAGCTGAAACTAGAAAAACCACCTTGCAGTTGTAATGCTTTAAAAATGGATGTTGGTGAAAAGAAGTTACAAATGTTTCCAATTAGACGTGTGTGAAGTGTTATCATAATTCTTCGCATTAATTCTTGAGTCATGGCCAAAAACTACACAACACCTCCAGTTGACAGTGTGAAGACATAAAAAAAACAGCTGTCTGACTCTGTTCAGATCCTCTCATGGTAATAAAAGCAAATCAATAAAAGACAATAAGGTTTCCAATTTCAATTTATTATCTCTAGAGAAAGTGTTTTAGCTTGTGTTTGTAGCATACATGTACAGTGCTGTCATAACCTGGACACACTGCACAGCCTGGCACCCACACAATCGTTTCAATGACTTCTCAACATTAAGTCATAAATACTACTTCCAGTCATCCATTCATTTTATGAAAGTCAATGCATAATAAGCATTTGAAAAGGTTCATTTCAGCAAAACATTTAATAGTTAATAGCTTAATAGATTCCTTCAGATGTTTTGAGATCACTTTTTCTTTAGAAGCTTTAAAGCTGTAGTAGTTTTTGTTAAAAGGCAAAAAAAAAAAGAAGCCCAAATTAAAAAAATTCTGTATTGCTCCTGCAGCTCTGCACCACCTCTGTCCCAAGCCCCTCCCACCAGATGAGCACTGGCATAAGCACATGCTTCAAACAGTAACTTGTCTAAGGACTGGTTATTTCAATCATCCCAACCTTGATTGTGATCACACTGCCATTATTTAGCAGCATTGCTATGAGAATTACCATCCTGTTTCCTTGTGGGTCTGGTAAGCGCTCAGCCAATAGGAACCCCCTCTCTCTGAGTTCGGCCAAAGTCTCCCACCACGGGGTAGATTTTCTAAAGCCTGAACAGAACCAGCTAGAGTTGAAGAAGTCTAGTTTTCTCTCAGACCACTTTCATTAAAAAACACTATGAAATATTTGCCCAATGAATCCAAAAGACTACGTAGTCTGACCAATTATCGGATGCCTGTGCTATTGAGTGTTACAGGGTGAGTACCAATCAAAATCAACCAAATCTAACTGTAAATTCAGCCTTGTTACATTACCTAAATCGAACATAAAACATAATGAATGTTTTACCAAACAAAGTCAACATAAGTGAACTCTTGCCTCCAGCTATCAGGCATAAATTACACTTGTATCCACCCACTCTCTGTGCTCTTCCTGCCCTGAGCCGAAAGACAAGAGTGCTGCTCCAGAGTCAGATCCTCTGTAGGAAGCTGAGGCGTGTGGCTTTTAGAGATAGTTTCATGCACTTAGTGCAAACAGTGATGTAAACCGAGTCAGACAAAAAGGCAGAGGGTGCATACACTTGCTCTACAGGTGTACGGAAGTGAGATGTTCGGATAAATATTGTGATTCGCAGGTCTTACTCATCCAGCATGAACGCATAATTCTCAACCACCAATATGTGGACGGGTACCCTTTTGGAAAGGTAAGACCAGCCCGGCCATTAGGGGGTCAAAGAGGCCCAGGCAAAGGTCAATGGTTGACCATTATATGAGATCAAGAACGATTGGGTTTGGGGTGGTGTGTACATTTTCAAACCGGTTTGATAGTACGCCAAAATCCAGACCTGACCAGTATACCGAATTTAACCACTAGGTGTTGCACTTGACCCTGAGTGGAATCATTTGAGACAGTAAGAAAGTGGAGCATCTCCAGTCCCCCATCCCCCTTTACTGATCTCCTTCATTTTGCCCATGTTACAGATTATTGAGTAACCCTGTTAACTGGTGACTATCAGCTGATAATGTCTGGGGTTGATAACGGGTTGAAAACAAAACAGATTTGTTTTGTTAAAATGTCCAAATTTGTCTTTGGAGCAAATGACGCAGAAGAGCTAATTCAGCCCTTTGTAAACATTGTTTTCAACAGCTTGTGTAATTAACATAACCACAAGTTGCAAATTAGCAGGGTTGTGGCTCCATTAGTCTGTTGTAAACAAACACAATATCATCTTAATGACGTTGTCATATTGCATCATGTCTGTGTCTTCCAACATAATCCCAGAGATTATCCCTCACTCTCTCTGTTTCTGTTTCATGGGACAGTTAATCAGATGTAGGCGTCTTTTCAATTCTCCAGGCTGAACCATAATGGCCAATGTCAGCCAGACTGCCTTTATAACACTGACAATACAAGTTCTATGTATTTACAGGATAAATTAATTGTTCTAATTTAAACATATTGCAACTTGCCATATGATACCCTAAATCCTGCAGTTATCAGGAAAAGTTTCAACCACCACATTTTCACACTAACTGAGAATGCACTGTACTTTGTACAGACAGAACAAGAAAATTGAAGAGCAGAGAGGAATGGACACATTTCTGGACAAAAAAATAGGGAACAAACAGGTATTACAGGCAAAGGAAAGTGGCAGGTTAGAAGGCAGAGAGGCTAAAGCGAGAGTGAAGATAGTGGTATCATATGAAACTAGACGTCCAAATGCATCCATTGGTACTAGCCGTGTTATTTTATCTTGGAATGGGATTGGGCGATGTAAGAGCAAATGTGCAGCCGGGTGGTTTGGGATGTTGGAGTGGGTGACGAATGGCTGGCCTGGTTAAGACAAATAATTCAAATTATTTGCACATAATGATGCATAGGCAGAGGAGTGTCTGACGTTTGTAATAATAACAGTTAAAGAGCCATTGTGCTAAAACCAAAGGACTCCCCTGAGAAACATTAAAAGCAAAGCACAGAGAAACAGAGCCAGGGCTCTCCCCTTACTGTCCAGTGTGACAGTCATCATGATCAACATCAAGGTCAGACCAACAAAGCAACTTGTGGCATTATGTGTTGATTTTGCAAGGCACTCATGTGTAAAGTTTGACGTATTGCACAGTACATGCCATATATACAGTATATACACACTTTGATGTAGAATGGTGCAGTGGTTCCATGTGAAAGTTCAACTTTTTTTGACTGAAAACTTCTCTGGGTGTGGAGCTTTGGCTGGGAGTTTGGGTGACTGTACTCCATCCTCAGTAGCTGTCAGGGAAACCAGAAGAGAAAAAAGAACGAACAAGGAATTCATCTTTTTGGATGAGGATAAGGAAAACTTGGGCATAACAACACAAAATCTCAAAAAGTTTTCTTTGACAAATCAAAAGTAAGTAACTCTACTTATTCAGCAGCTATCGAGCAGCTGCTGAACACAATACAGACTGTGTTGACAGAGTTTGTATTTTCTCTCACCTGTTGCCTCCTTCCTCAATGCTCTCGGGCAGGATGAGGTTGGACCTGTTGAGGCCGGGGATGAGAGAGGCTCCCGGCAGCTGGCCTGGTCTGATGGGCTTGGCTGGGTCATACACAAAGAAGGACACGGGTCACATACAGAGAGCAGGTTGAGACCTCCAGAAATTGGTCCAGTATTGAGAGAGAGTGCTGCAGTCAGCAACCACTTAACACTTGATGTAACTACACGGGGCAACAGCTGGAAACATCATAGAAACTTGAAGATGTCCTGCTGTGAAATCTCAAGTGAGGTCATTTGTTGCCAGAAGACGAAAGTTGAAGCGTGAGTGAGAGTTGGAAAGAGGCCGACAAGCTAGTGGTATGTGTACGAAGCTTTCTAAACATGACTTTTTAGGCCTGGCGAGATCCAGTTTAACATGTGTGAATGTGAGTCCGCCTACCTATCTGCGCTGAGCCTCTCCTGCCCATGTTTTTGGGTTTGACAGTGTCTTTAATGCGCTCCATCTCCTCCTGGTAGCGCTTTCGCTCGCGGGCCGCATTCTCTTTGGCCTCCTTCAGAGCTGCCTCCAGGCCTTTGACCCGCTCAGCGGTGGCCCGCAGGCGCTTCTCTAGTTTAGGCAGCTCACCGCGAAGATCGGCGTTGTCTTGTAGCAGCTACAAGGAGAAACGGAAACAGAGAGCTTGCGGCCTTTAGAGACAAAATCTGGTTAAAATCACTTCTGTGATAAGCTCAGGGAGGAAGCACTGTGCTAACTGTGTTTGCACGTATTTTTACCTGCTTGTGAGCTTTGCCGAGCTGCTCGAGGTTGTTCTCCAGGAAGGAGATCTTCTGTTTCTGGGCAGCGCTGTTTTCTGCATCAGCCGCGTTCGTCTGAGCGTTCTGATCAAACACAACACACAGGACCCTGATTTCACTCCATGTCTGACCTCTGCATTCATTTATCTGTGCACAACTGATTTGTTATTCAATCAGGTCGTCTCAGCCAGTGTCTACAAATAAGTGTGTAACCCGCAGCTGATTTCAAAGCTTCCCCTTTTTTTGGCTTAATGAGATGATGAGCAGCAGATTTTTGGACGGGCGTATTTTCCATCCTCCAGGAAAGCTCGCTTTGTTTGTCTCATCAAGCCTCAGCCTGAGGCCTGGAGATGAGCGCCACGCCGAGAGCCTGGGTCCCTAATTTACAGCTGCTACCTTTGAAGAATCAGATGGCCTACTTATTGCAGACACTTTCTGTTGTGCTCCCTGGATTCATTAAAATTTCATCATGGTGCAAATTAAATGGGGTGCAGCCGGTGCATGCGCAAAGTGTGTCTCATTCCAGGTAAATGTCGCGGTCGGGGCAACGAGAGCTCATGTGGAATTACACAAGATAGATTAAATCACACATTGAACCGGAGTGATAATGTACCATGAGGAAAAGGAGGATGTCCACATACCTTTTTGACTCGACTGGACAAGTCCTGGACAAAAAGCCTCCTGAGGTTGTGGAGTGTCTGCAGCTCTCGGGCCTGTGTGACGGCAAAGAACACCCAGAGACATACAGAGTGTTCAGACATCCTCCCATTAGATTTCTACTACAGCTAATATACATTTAGTGGCAATTTTTATTTGCTTGTTTGAAACTCAGAGCGAGAAGCTCAAAATGTAATTTAACCATAAGATGGTATGATATCGTATCCCCTCCCTTATTGCTTGACATTTGAGAAAAAGCAATTAGTTAATGATCTCTGGCATCTATGTAAAATACTGTGATAACATAGAGGTGGTGCTGCTGCTTCAAGTACTAAATGTAACCACAAGGTGTCACACTTTTCTTCTGTGACACTGTCCATCACTGTCAGTTGACTTAGTAACCAACTTTAACTCTTATCCTAAGCGCTATAGTGATAAATAAAGAAGCTGTATCTCTGAAATTTGGTGTTCTCCATGTTGTTAACCTCAACTCATCATTAAATTGCGCACATCTAACCAAACCCCAGCAGCCACATTAGTCAGTTTATGAACAGTTAAAGGCTCCTGAAGGCTACTTTTTAAATTTGCCGGAATATGTCATACTGGCAAATACCAGTTAAGCCAGTTTACATAAAATCAAACTGATTTTGGCTTGTACACTGGACTGCGCCTGCAAAACTGGAAATCGAGAAAATACTGCCAATTAATCCTCACAAACAGATAGCAACATGTTTTCCCAAAAATTCCGTAGTTAGATTCTAAAAAGCGTGACTGAAGGTTTATTTTGGAGCTTCAGTCAGTATTTTTTGACAGTTTTCCAGCCTAAATTGGACGCGTTTTCTGGATTGAGTTACTGCAGTTGAATTTTCAAAACACCCAATGTCAAAATCTATATTGGAAAATTTAAATTAAATAAAATTCTGCCATCACTGAATTTAAAATGTAATTAAATATATATATGTTTAATTTGGTTGAACTATCCCTTTAATTCAATACAGATTTAAATGGACATGCCAGTTACTGACCACAGTCTCCTCCAGTCCCTTCAGGTCCTGTTTGGCCTGCTCCCGCCGGTCCTGCAACACCCTGCAGAGTGTGAAATGGATGTTACTTAGTGTTTGTAGTATAATGGATAAAAAGGACCCCCAACTATACACAGAGGCTTTACGTGAGCTCTTGCAGCTGGCGGGTCTTCTCCTGGTCGACAGCTTTGAGCTTCTCGTGCTCCACCCTCAGCCTCTCCTGCTCCAGCATGATCTTCTGGTTCAGACTGCAGACATGTGGGTAACAGCATCAGCATGGATAGAGACAGAGAAGTGACAGAGAAGTGTTTGGTGATGTTGTCTTACTCCTGCAGCTCTGTCATTTCCTTGTCCTTGCTGTCCAGCTCGTCTCTCAGGTTGCTGATCTGTTTCTGGTGGGTCTCTCTGTGAAACTGGATCTGTTTCTCTACAGCTTCCTGAAGACACACACGCACAGCTATAGTCACAATTTCTGTTTGGACACCACACTGGGAAGGAGAGACTTAGTGATACAGTACCTTGACTTCATTGGCAGACTGGATCTCACTGTCCTTCTCCATGGTGTTGACTCTCTCTGGAAGGACACAAACTGATAAGGCATCGCTATCATTGTGTGAATGCTGCTACATCTGCTGCAACATTTAATGCTACTAACCAGGAAAAGCAATTTTGAGTAATATTTGAGTCTCGGTCAAACATTAAATTAGTGTCAATTTACACTGACAGAACACATCTGCTTGGATTTATCTGCAGAAAAGTAGAATGAAGGTTTATGTTTTTATTAAAAGTATCTACAACCTGATTCAGCTCAAATATGCTTGCTTTTAACTTTGCATTGGTGAACACAGTCTATGGAGTATTGGTTGTGCATATCCTTATGAAATCAATGCAATATGTATATAACCACAGGAAGCAGTGTGAATGTGAGGACATCAGAGATGAATCTCACTTAGGCAAAACAAGAGACACATACTCGTCCTTTTTCCTGATGTGTTTGGTTTAGGGTTTTTTTTTTCGTATCAACTATGATGTAGTTCCTTTTTGCCTTATACACCACTCTAATCTGAGAATTATCGTTAGAAACGACCTCCTCGAGAGTGACCAAGTTTGTTCACTTTTGTGTCTTATTTATGCCTTTGGACAGTCTCATTTGTGTGGTGCTCCCTCTAGAGGAATCCTCCAGTAACACCAATGTATATAGGCAAATATTTGAACATTTAGATTCACAACGCAGCTGCTTTTAACTTTTCTGTTTTTACAGTTTCTGGTGATGATAAATGGAGCAATTTTGGCCAAGTTTTCACCCCATCAGTGATTATTCTGCAGCTAACTTTGTGTAAGACAGACATCTGAACAAGTCTGGTTTTGAAAACTGCCGTGCACACTAGGGATTTTTTTTTAGCTCGGTCCACTGAATTAAAGTAGAAAACATTTTCCAACATGATATCACAACTTAAAATGTGCTCTGGAGAAGGAGGGTTAATGCTGGGTTTGTTCTGCTCACCCTCGGCTTTGATCCGGACTATTTCCTCATTGAGAGAGTCCACGTTTTCCTCCAGCTTCCTTTTCTTCTGCTCCACATTCTGGAGGTTTTCTGTCAGGGACTTGATTTTAGCTTCATGCTGGACACCAACGGAGAGATGAAAAAAAGATTTTTAAAGTGTCACATGTGATTAAAACTCACAGAAACTCCACAGCACCTCTTTTTAAACTTAGAACAAAGACACGCAAAGACTCATTAACTTGTTAAGCTGCTGTTTGATTGATAACAACATGATCTGCCTTTTTAATTAACCGCCACATTTGTAACTATGGTGACAGAGGCAGCAGTGGTAAGCAGCGGTTACCTGGGAGACACGGAGCTGGCAGGCAACAAGCTCCATCTCCGTCTCATCCATCTTCTGGGTGCTCTCGGCCTGCGAGCTCTCCAGCAGTTTGCTGCGCTTCACCATCGTCTTCACCTCGGACTTCATCTTACTGATGTAGAGACGGGCCATAGTGAACTCTTCATCGATCAGACCACTGCTCTCTTGTTGCTGAAAGGTAAAAAAAACATGGTCATCAGGCCTTAGATGGTGTGTTTCATGTGTTATTTTGAATATTTCTATCAAGATGAACTGAAAACCACTGACTAACCATTACAACTAAATATACATAGCGTCACAAAGTGGATCAACTTAAAACTAACGGTAAGACATCTAAGTAATGGCTACTAGTGCTGTAACTAACCATCATATTCATTACTGATTCATCAAAAGATAGATTATTTGATTAACTGATTAACTGTTTGGTCTGTAAACTTTAAGAACAATGGTCCAATTCTCGAGATGACCAGCAGACTTTTAAATTACAACGATGAAACAGATCGTGGCAGCAAAGCATCACAGAGGAGAAACTGGAACCATCAAACTTTTGGCATGTTTGCTTGAAGAAAAAAGGTCAATCAATAACCAAAACTGTAGTTTATTAATTTTTTTGTTAATTGGGGAACTCATTATTCAACTAATTGGACTAGATAGAAAGACTTAGACTTACTGACTTGACTGATTAAGTATATTATACTCAGTGGACATTTCACACTGAAGTACATCCAAACACCTTCGTATCCGGCTTACGTTAGTCCCCTCAGCGGAAAGTCGGAAAGACATCCTTAATTATGCCCTCTAGATCTGTCACGACAGGTGATCTTTAAAATGTGCAGTGTATTTCGCATTGGGGGGCCTGGAGCTGATCCCCGCTAACATTGGGCGAGAGTCGGGGTCCAGGTCGCCAGACTGTCACAGGACTGATTTGAGCTTGTAAGCCAAAGTGTTAACCACCATCACTGTGTGGAATTGTAAGCATAAAGTAAGGTTAAATAAATTCCCACTTTGAACTTCAGTACTGTGAGGCAATAGCCATTTACAAACGGAATTGTATGTTTCCACAAGAGATGCTTGGCCTAACCCTCCCGATGAGGCACAGAGTCTAAAATAGAACACACTAGAAACCTGTGCAACATGAAACTGTGGTTGAACGCAGCTCTGCATACAAGTGTCAGTACTGTACAGCTGATGGGATTACTATTGGATCAAAGGAGACACTAGAGGTGCACAATCATACTTCATTTAACTCAACATCAATTGATTAGACGATCTGCAGTACGTTTGTGGACAACAATTTCAATAATAACTGTGTATTATCTATCAACCACTCAGCATAGTGCTGTGTAGGACACATATTGTGTAGTGTTTTATAGTGTGCAACAAACTGTACATGTTGTGCAGTGTAGTATATAAAGTGTGCAGCATAGTATGCAGTGGAGTATAAATATTGCCTAACATAGTGTATATAGTGGGCAGCGTAGTACTCAATATCAAGTGTGTAGCATTTTATACATAGTGTGCAACATAGTGTATATAGTGTGTAGTGTAGTGTGCGTCATAGTGCACACAGTGTGTGGTTTAGTGCTCAGTGTAGTATATATAGTGTGCAGCTTAATATACATACTGTGCAGTGTAGTATACATATTGTGCAGTGTAATGTACATACTGTGCGGTGTAGTATACAGAGTCTGCAGCATATAACACACATATACATAAATATAAAATTCAAAACTTCACTTGGTTTCAGCATCTTAAGTTTAAGGATTTGCTGCTTTTACTTTTAATGATAATAAATGAAATATTTTTGGCTAATTTTGACAAAGGCACCATCAGAGAATTGTAAACCATTTCTGTCATTGTTAAGCTAAATGAATGTACTAGATTAACTAAATTACAAATTAAATGATAATAAATGTTTGCTGCAGTTCTACACAAATCCATCCCTAATTAGAACAACTACTCTCTGGATACTTGGTGATGAGCAGACCAAAGGGCAAAGACAATAGGGAGACGTGTTACCCAAAGGACACATGTAATGCAGGCAGTGGATGTTCCAGCTAATTTGGTATTTAGAAAAATGAATAGCAGGCTACTGTTTTCCGTCAACACGTCAAATCATTCTTAGGTTCTAGTTTATTTCTGAATATGAAACCACAGTTTGTCACCTTAACGTCGTTGCTTCCCACGGCGATGCCTATCTCTGCCAGGTCTTTGAGTAATGATGACATCATCTCAGTGACCCTCTTCTTCTGGTGGTTGGTCATCTCCTTCAGCTTCTGGAGTTCAGAGTCAATTGAGGCCAAGGAGCTCTGGTGGTGGATAACAATATAGATAAATGCACACATTAAAAGGTAATCAATGCGACGATTTCCAATGGATTAAGCTAAAAAAAATAATAATAATAATGTACCGATTTTTCATTCAGCTCCTCACTGAGAGCTTCAAACTCTCTTGCTTTGTCCTCGACTTCCTGACTCTTCTGGTCGTAGTTGACAGCCAGTTCCTCCAGGGCCTGCAGCACCTCTTTCACCTCCTCCTTGGAGGCTTCATTCTCTGACAGCAGCCGGTTCAGTTCTGTCTGCAGGGTGTCGTGATCACTCCGGGAGGAGGCCAAGAGCTACGGGTGAGGATAGGGAGTGAAGATAAGACAGTGATGCTCAGCCTAGGAAGGGAGGGGGTGACAAGGGAGTAAAGTTCATAACCGGATGTACAAAATACATTTCTGTGCAGCTAAAAAACCTCATATGTTCAATGGTTAAGGCTCCGCTGTTGCTTTCTGAGGGTGAGTTACAGTCTGACCTCTCCTGCTGGGCTACTAATGGACTGCTATCAGCTGTCAGACTGGGTTTGTGCTAACAGGAACGGCTGGAGGGCTGAGATGCAGTTGGGAAGTGAGGGGAGGGGAGAGGAAGGGGGGGGGAGCTGTGTCACCTCCTCCTGGTCCAACATCTGTTCCTTCAGTGTCTCGATCGATTGAGACAGCTGGTTGATCTCATCGTCCTAGAATAGAGCGAGGATGGTGGAGAGGAGAGAGGAAAAGGAAGTATAAAACATCACTCATTTATTTACAATACAGTCAGACACAGGCAATACTGAACAGCAGCCAATCACGCCATCTGCTGACCAGTAGAAACACTACACATAAGAAGGATTATCTTTAGTTTATGCTAATATATTAGCAACATTTAAATATCTACTTAGAAATATGGACATTCTTTTCCCATTCATTTTGTTGTGCTTTAGGAAGGTAGATTGCTCAGGCAGATTTTATTCATAGTGCACGGTATTTTGACAGCAGTGAAAATGTTTTTTTTTGAAAGGCTAAACACCAACAAATATGGTTAGAAAGATATTTAATTAAAATATTTAATTAGGTAAAAATATGTTGTGGATTTTTGGAAATGGCTGCATTTATTTTGTTAAGTACTTTTTGACTAAACAGCGCTCTGGAGTTACTGTAAATGTTTGGATTCATTGGTTCAGTCACATTAAATATTTCAGGCTCTGTGTTATGTTAATGTATAATGCATTATTGTACTTGACATTGATAAATGGTCCAATTCAGAAAGACCCACTCTCACATTTTCAGGTGGTCTCAGTGTGATTAGTTGTTCCCACCTGAGATCAATAACATTTTCCTGACTTGATCAATGAAACCAAGCTGCAGGCAGGAACACTGCAGTGTGTCGGTACACTGCTACAAGCTCGGCGTGTGTGCCAAACAACAAGCACGTGCAAAAAGATGATACTTTTTGAGGTTGTATGAAGGGGTGAACCACTCCTACGCCTCTTTCCTCACCTTGTCGTCCATCTCTTTGTAAAGCTTGGCCATATCTGCCCCATACTGTCCCTTCTCTGCTTCTGTGAGTTGGACTCCGGGGAGGGTGCTGAGGGCAGGTGTGGGTGCTGCCTTATCGTTGTTGAGCACACTGTCCAGGGCCTGGACCTTCTCTTTATCAACCTGATCCTCCACTGGCACATTCTCTCCTGCAGGGGGCAGAGGAAAGGGACATCAGCTCCGGTCTGTGTGTGTCATTCTCTCAATTACCTTTCTGCATCACAATGGTTGTAAAGGACTTTTTAAAACATTTTTTGAGGACAAAAACATCCCCATTAGAACCGCTGTTTTTAGCCCCCAGCATGGAGTTTAGAGGGTTAACATTCTGAAAGTGAATATATATTTGACACTAATGAGCAGGACTGATGTTGGTTAAAAGGTTTAACTCAGTAAAGCAGAACATATTTATATGTAGTATTTTTATAACACTTCTGGAAAGAAGGACAATCAGTTGTTTTGTGACACTGCACAAAATCAATGTTGTTGCTAATCATTGACTTATTTCAAACTGTGACAAAATGTTTTTCCCCTTGCAAAAAATAATAAAATTTTTCATAACAACAGTGCCATTAGGTAAACATACTTAAAAAGTAAAAAATAAATAAATAAATTTTATGGCAGTTTTCTGACACAGAAATACATATTATTGTCTGGTGTATTATGGAGTACACCAGCCACTACTAAGATGGAAACAAAGGACTCTTTCTTTAGGCAGTCTGTCTCAAACCAAAAATAGGACCAAAGTGTGATTCAGCTCAAAATAAATAAATAAATAAATAAGTCAATGAATCTTTGGAGCATTACAGAGTGATAAAATACATTTTTTCAGCTCATCCAAACCATTGGGAAACCAATGTCATTATCATGTTTCCTTTACATCAGCATATTGAAGATGTCCCATACTAAACCTTTTAACAATCTATATTTCCAGACAGAGTTTGCTGTCTCAGTAGGAAAATATACAAGCGGGAAAAGCTGTGGTAGGGACAGCAGTCTAGAAATAAAAAATAGATTTTATGCTATCAACATATTATCCACAGTTATTCTTAAAATATATCCCAAAGCCTTGCATGTAGTCTATTAGAGACCTTTTCAAAAAGGGGGGAATTCAGCAAACAGGTTTTATGGCAGTCAGGAAGATCAATGATCAAATTTATAAAGCAATATCATTTGAGTTCTTTATAAGGATGTTGTTGTTTTTTTATTTATGACAGCCTTTACTTTTATGGATTAAGAGTTTAGTCGTGCATGTTCATTCTAAGAGTTTCAAAAGACACGTTTTAACCGGTGTTATTTATGTGGAAAAATGGGGCTTCTTCTCATTTTCATCCATTTTCCATAAAAGATGTCCACTATAAGGGACATATTATAAATAATAAATAAATATCCTTTTTGATAAGAAAGATCCTTTTGATTTGTATTAAACATTTTTTTTTCTCCTTGGTCCCAGTTCACTTATTTATAGTAAGAAGACTAAAATCTGTAACATGTCAAGCTGATATTCTTTTTATATTTACCTTCACATTTCCAGATACATACAGTCCATGGTTACTTAAAGCTCATCTGCCTCTGTTTAAATGTCATAATGCAGAATATGTAGCCAATAAAAATATTTTCCTTAGAGTAGTTCTCACCGTTCCTCCAGCGGTTGAGCTCAGCCTCCAGCACAGTGACGGTGTTTTTCAGCGTCTTGTTTCTCTCCTTCTCTTTCTCCCACTTTTTCTTCCACTGCTCTGCGGTCAGCTCCACATTCAGAGACACTGAGTTCTTGATGGTCTTTGCCCTGATGACAGGAGGGCAAACAGATGGTGTCTTTTCCCATTTACTGGCTCATTCAAATCACTGAAAGATGTCACAGATGAGATACCCAACTACTGTAGCCCGGTCAAATGTAAGTCAGCGAGCCTTTTTCCAATAGGGCGTTAAAGAAATAGTTTGATATTTGGAGAATATTTGCTTTCTTGTCTAGAGTTAGATGAGAAGATGTTAGATCTCTATTAGTTACTGGTGCAGCAAAGACAACATGATCCCTCACTGGCTTCCCATGTTCACAGGCCAATTGTAGAAAACGATTTCAGTAGAGTACTGTTGTATAAATGTTCATTTAAAATTTAAAATATCTATCCTCAACTTCATTTTTACATGTCACCATTTGATTTGAATGTCTGGCATGCATTATAGATCTGTAGGGAAGCCCAGAGAGGCAACTGAGAAAAGAAATTCATGGTGATCCATTTTCTAAGTCTGATCTTTATTGTTTTCTGTGGCGTGCTTATGGCTTAAGAAAAGTTTCTTTCTTGTTCATCTGTGAAACAAGGACCATCGTGTGTTAGCAAGGCGTGTAACATTTTGCTAACACGCTACATATGTACCTTGTGTTTAGTGCCTGGAAATGAATTCAGTGTGTGGAATGATGATAACTGTCTGTGTAAACACAAATAGGCGATTGGTTACAATCGTTTGTTTCCAAAAAAGTAGTGACCCACTGATCCGATATGCCTGCATGAAAAGTGCTGCAGGACATGTAAACACAGTGTTTCACTGTTGTGTACCTCTGTCCAAACAGCAGTGTGGACCTGGTCTCAGCGTCATTGAAAGCGGAGGGTGAGCAGCAGATGACCATGGTGGTCCGACAGTTCCCTCCCAGGGAGTCCTGCAGGATCCTGGTCATCTTACTGTCTCTGTACGGTACATAGGCCTGACAGAGGACAGCAATCAGAATCCTACTAGCCATGTTTCCATTAAAGTCAGAGCAAATTTGAAGCGAAATTTTGAAAAGAAAAAACAACAACAAGAGAGAAGAGAGAGAAGAGAGAGAAGAGGCCAACAGCTGAAACAGTTTCTTCTTCTTTTGGGTTTTCCCGCAGAGCGGAAACATCTGATCAGCGTTGTGAGTTAAATGTCCGCGACGTCAGAACTTATTCGGATCTACAATTCAGTGCGTTAACTATTTTTCCAAAAAGACAAAAACCACCTCAAGCAATTGTAAAAAACCTTAATGTCCATTTGCGCAACTTTCATCAGATTTTGGTGTTTCCATCAACCTTTTTTCTTGCAAATCTTAATGATGTGCAAAGAAATTTGTTGATGGAAACACAAGTACTGAGACTATTTGTTGTCAGATATTTCCATATTCAGTTTTAGACACTGTGTTTCTTGAAGTATGGCACAATGTCACAACTTCAAAAGCCATGATTTTTGAATTACACAATTGTATCACTCATTGTTAAGCATATACATATACATTCTATATAGCAGAACCTAAGCTGATGGCCACAGGAACATGAAATGAAAACTATTTTAGACAGTGTTCGTATAAAGGCAGTTATGAAAAAGTGCTGAGTGCCTCACCGATCCCTCTGCCAGAGCTGAAATGACATTTCCCAGTGAAGAGAGGGACTTGTTGATCATCTTGGCTTCATCCAGCACTGTTCCCTCTGCTCCTGTTTTACCCACCTGTGAAACACACAAACACAGAATTGTTCTTCTCTTTGTTTTTGAAACCAGACATAAGTGCAGATGCTGAGAGGTGGAGGATGGAAACATACTTTTTCACTCCCAGCCAGATCGACGAGGTAGAGCTTGCCAGTGAGTTTCTGTCCGGTCTGAGCGTTTTCCTGCTTGATGTTGATGAGGAAGATGCTGTGACTCCTGGAACTGTGCTCATTCATGTCTGACATACAGATGCGCACACAAACAAACACATGTTCACAGAAACACAACTTACATTATGCTAACTGCTATCATTTATGTTACAAATTATTTATCATTGGTATTAATAGGAATGTTACTACAGTTAATAAGTGTTCTTTTAGTATGAAATACATTCACACATAATTGTTAATGGTTCTTACAGATTTATCATTCTCCCTAATAACTCTGTCCATGCCACATGCAATGTGATTTTTCACTTCAAAAATCCCCAGCTAATCAAGTAATGTCCGTATAATTAGGTCCTATAAATCAGTGATTCTCAACTGGTGGGTCGGGACCCAAAAGTGGGTAGTGGACCCATTTTCAGTGGGTCCTGTGGTTTTATTTTGAAGGGGATTTTTTTATGCCGTCTATTCACTCTCACAGTTTGTTTTTCTAATTGAGCATGGGCGAAAGTCTTTTTGAAACTACTTCTCACTAGACTTTTTTTATTTAATGTTGAAAGCACTGTTGGGTCTGTTAAAATAAGGTATGTTGCGTTATCTAAGATTTGTTTTTAAATTAAAATGCAGCTAATTTAATGTAAAAGGGAATCTTTTCCTCTCTAGCATCATTCATCATTAAACTTCTGTTGTGTTGGCATACTGTGTTATTCTGCACTATCCCAGGTTCAGTCTGCACTCATTAAAAACATTTTAGAAGTTGAACATTTTCTTCGATTTCGTGGGTCCCAAAGCCAAATCAGTTGAGAACCGCTGCTATAAATGATCTCCTTATAACATGATTCAAATACAATTTAAGAGTTTTTAGCATAAAAAGAAAGAATAAAATGGGCCACTGGACTAATCAAAATTAAGACATATATTGATTTGAAAACCTACTTGAAATTTGTGAAGGAATCAAGATGATTATCAGACAAAAATCATAAGTTTTGAAGTAAAAAAAAGGGATAGCTAATGTGCTAATGATGCTGTGAAATGACACAGATGGGGAAACACTGATGTCACATGCAGCATATGAGCATAAAAAGAGACAATACCATTATAATAAGATACATGTGACCTTAAAGGGACACTCAGTCAATTTAACGCGTGACGAATAGTTAACTCAATGTGATAGTAATGTCATCAGGGTTACCTCAGTTGAGACTCAGAGATCACACATTTATAAACAAAGCCTTTGTTAGAAACTGGAATCGTCAAGCAAACACACTGATAGTTTACACTGACAAACTCTTATAATGAAGTTGTTAATTAGACGAGGAAGCGTTTTAACACAACATAATTGATTGCCAATGTGACACAGAGGATATTTTTTTCAAACTCACTTGAGTGCAATGTAGCTTCTCTACTCGTAGAAAAAGGAAACTGCCATTAGTCATCATCACTAATGTCCAAGTGGTCTTTGTTAAACACTCACCACCCACTTTATTAGGTACACCTGTTCAACTGCTTGTTAACTCAAATATCTAATGAGCCAATCACATGGCAGCAACTCAGTACATTTAGACCTGTAGACATGTTGAAGACGAGCTGCTAAAGATCAAAGTGAGCATCAGAATGAGGAAGAAAGGGGATTTAAGTGACTTTGAATGTGGCATGGTTGCTAATCTGAGTATTTCACAAACTGCTGATCTAACAACCATCTCCAGAGTTTACAGTCTCAATTTTTAACCAAGCTTTTTTAAAAAAAACTTTCTCTCTCACAAGACTAACATCTTTATGGAAGTAAAATGGTAAAGGTGGTGAAAACACCAAGCTTCACCTGCCATATGTAGGCTGGGATACTGTAGACAACCAATCTAAACCAAACCAACCAAAGTATTATTAATTAGTCAACTTGAGAGTATCTTAATTTGCGTTATTCATCTCCTGGATTCCTCTTATGCTCCTCTTCCTCATCTTATTATATATCATTAATGTTATTAAACTGAAATTAGCAGAGAAAGTACATTGTTTAGTGTGTCTACAGGGTATTTACTGGTGTGGGAGCTCATAGTTAATCAAAACTACTGATATGGTGAAGCATCCAGCTTCCTAGCATATAGAAGTTATCCTGTTTAAGTAGGGCTTAAGCAGATTCAGAAATAACACATAAATCATTGTTTGTTTGTTTTTTTACTTTTGTAACACAGTCTAAAAACAAAGGGGCACCAAAGATGACAATAAAGCTCAGTTTAGCTACAATTAAATACTTTTTTTTTTTATGTGTTTAGCACAGACAGCTGCTGAGAGCCTCGCCGCAGTCAGGAGACCCAGTGAGGTTGAACCCATGAGAGATAGCAGCACTAAAGGCGCTCAGTGTATGAACTCACTTGTGACAGCCACATGTCTGTTGTTTTTGCCTTCATCTATGGCGTCCATGACCTCGTCAGGAGTGCTCACGAAACGCTCTGTACACCCCTGGAGACACATGCAATCACAAAGGAGACGCTGTGTTCAAGAGCCCTGCAGCGGGCCGGCTTCACAGAGAGACAATTATTAGCTGAGGAGACTGTGACATACTGTATCAGGCTGATGCTTTCACAGGGGAAGTTATGATCAGAGTTATCTTATTCACTTGTTTTTTAAGTTTATCGTAAATTCCCAATCTTTTGAAATAAATCTTTAAAATGTAATTCCATTAAACACGATTGTCTGTATTGACAGACACATAGTTTTATCCTGCAGATAACAGATATGCCATTGTTTTGATCATTTTCTCTTATTACATTTGTAGCTAATGCATTACGACCGGCCGGCAAAAACTTGTGACTGTGTGACTTTATCGGAAACAATCAATGTTGCATCTAAAACAACATTTTTCAAGTAAAAATAGATCCCACACATCTCACCTTGACATAAGGCACCCTGTTCTTATCCTCGTGCACAGAGAGGTTGAGCTTTGATACTGTGGAGGACAAGGAAAGTAGACTCAGTCTATCATGCTGTTTGCATAATGATAAGAAGCCACAAGAGACTTTAAACATACCATCCAAACAGTCCTTGATTTTGTCCAAATAGATTTCAAAATATGAAACCTGCAAAGGAAAGCTTCCAGTTAGACTTTTAATTTTAATGGTGACTTGAACTCTCAAGTTGAAAATTAGCTTTTAGCTATATACATATTGTTGCTTTTGAAACTTCTCCAATAGAAATAAACTAATAAAATAAAAAATAAACCGTCTTTATGACATTAAAACACCTGACTGAGAAGTTGACATACTTTGATGTGAAACTCCAGATTCTCATCCATGGAATAAATGTAGTTGAAGATGTCTTGAACAATTCTGGGAATGATTCCCATCATATCTGGGTCGTGGAGTTTCCCCTTTAGGAGACAATTATGATATAAACAACAGAGAACAGAACTGTAAGATCTCAGTCATGATTCTTTACTTAGTTTTTATGTTCAGTGTTTAGTTTAAAGCCACTGGATCCCTTGGTTTAAAATAATAAAAAATGCACATGTGATATTGAAGTAAAGTGTCTCATTAAGCATCCACAGAAATCTGAGTTCTAAACTAATAGCTCACACTATTTCTCAGGATTGTGGGAATGTGATCAGATCATTTTGATTCTCAATCTGGACAAAAGTGATTGTTTTGAAGATGTACTTGAATAAATAGCCACATCAGTCCCCTCTCTCCTGAATATAATTAGGCAGACTTTGTTACGTTAGGCAGACTGGTGTGGCCCAAGTGAGGCAAATTAATTATTAATTCAATTAATGAATTCATTACATTATTCATCATTGATATCTACGATACTTACTAACAATGCAGTTTCTTATATACCTGTGTTAAAATTGTGATTTAATATCTGCAAATCAAACAGTGGCATCATATAAACTTTATATGACAGAGGAACTCAAAAACAAACTGTGCCTCCAGAAGGCTCGGCTAGGCTAGGCTTCAGGATAATGGCACCTGGGCTGACCAATCAGATTTCAGGGGTGGACCAACGCCACTCAGTCGAAACTGCTTTCTAATATATAAAACATAGGGGCAGCAAAATGTGCACCCCAGGCACAGGTATCTCTTTTAGAAATAAATGTCAATGCAAATACAAATTTGACTGACTGATACCTGAAAACTGAACCAAAAACAGGTTATTTTTTAAGACTTGGGAGATAAGCTTAACTATATTGCAAAGCATGTTTAGTTCTGGGTAGCAATGTTATACGACCCTGATTACAAATTAGTTGGGGCGATGTCAATGATGTAATAAAACTTCATTCAGTTGAATACAGTACAAAGACAAGATATGTGATGCTCTGACAGGGAAGCCTTTGTTTAAAATAATCATTCAATAATCATCAAGAATCAAATCATTCTGTATTTGACAGACTCCATTTGTATTTACACTTAAAATTCAACTTTTTTAATTGGAGTTGTACTTACCGATACTTAATTAAAAATAGCAACCATATTTTCATATCCATATTTTTGAAATTTGCCTTCCAATGGGCTTCCAATATTACCTCCATTGTGTGTGTTTTACCGGAGGATGTCTGTCCATAGGCAAATATTGTCCCATTGTAGCCCTCCAGAACATCTGTATTAGAAAATGTCCACACAAAAAAGAAAAGAAAAAAGAAATATCACATTTAGTATGGAATTTTAGAGTGTATTTGCAGGGTTTTGAATCCTACCGCACATCTTACCTTTGACAATCTTCTGAGCCACAGCATTGTAGAACTGCACCTGAGTCGTGTCGGACCCGAACACACGGTCAAAGTGGTACGGCTTACCCTGTGAAGAGGGCGAGGCAGTGATGAGCACCAGTAACACACGTCAACATGAAGTTCCACACACCTGCTGACCTCCAGGATAAGTATTGTGTGTTATACAGTATACACCCATGAAATGAAAGGAATCAGTACTACCAGTGGTGTTTTATTGTTAATGCATATCATCATAGGTATTAATGCAATTGTAAGTACAGGCCTTGAAACCAACTTGTGCTCCGTCATTGAAAGACGAAGTGTGACATGGACAACATCCTGCAATTCCCTTATTTCACACAGCAACACTTCAGAAGAAATTACACATTCTTCTTCTTACAAATGAAAAGTTGAATGCATATGCAGAAAAACACATCCTTGTTCAATGCGATACGCTCTAAGGTTTTTCTGCCACAGCCTTACTTAGCCTGGTATGACCAGCAACTTATGGTGGCTAACGTCAGCTAACATTAGCTATTTAGATTGACATTGCTGTGTAACTGACAATACTGAGTCAGGCACTGGCATTGTCCTGTTTCTGCAATCACGCTTGTTTAGCATGAGGCTAAAACACAACCAAAACTACATCAGTTAAAGAAAAACCTTGTACGGTTTTGAATGTGAAAAAGTAACTCTTTTATTGTACCTTTAAATCTGTCTGCTTTAAATAGCTACCAAACTAAGAGACAAAGCATAAATGGATTGCAGTAAAATCATAGCATGGAAGTAGATACATAACAGAGTCTGGTGAGGCAGCAGGTACTGTATGTGCACTCAGTCGTCTGGAGGACGTGACTTAATCAGGCTTCAGTTTCCTGCAGAATCTGCTTCTAGGCTCTTCTACAACCTGTAGACAGCGCTGCCAGCCAGACGGGCAAAATGTTGATGCCATTAGCTCTTAACTCTTTCATCTGTGTCTGTAAAGTCCAGCCACGAAACTACTCCATGGCACTCAGGATATAAAATAGAAATTGTAGGAAAGTATTGTATGTCATATTGTAGGGAAGCACTGCAAATACAAGCACAAACTTCCTTTTATCTCCAGAGGTGGACTGTCCATTAGGTTCAGTGTCTAATTATGTGCAATAATACACAACAATTCATAATATATTATTGTAATAAAGAGGTTGAGTGGCATTTAAACACTGATAATTGTGGACAATGTTTTTTTATCTGAGTCACACAGAGAAAAGACGACGTGATACTTTTAGAATGGCAAATGAACAAGGCACAGGACTTTCCTGAGGTTGTGATTTCATAGCTCTACTAGTGTATATAAGGGCCAGAACAGTCATTCCCTGGCTGCAATGACAGTGCAGAGATGCAGAGAGAGCAGATGCAGAAGACATGGAGGCGCTGACCAATCAGAGCTGACTAGACTTTTTAGCAGGGGGAGCTTAAAGTGACAGGTGCTAAAACAGCACCCTCAGACAGAGGGTGAACAGAGGTATATTCAGATAGATGGTATGAGAAAAACAGTACAATAATAGTTGAGAAAAACGATAGTGGAGAAAAAAGCAACATAACATCTGAGGCCTACCTTGACGCTGCCTTAGATATAATCTGCACTGAATGCAGCAGTGGAACTGTGCATCAACACTTTTCCACATGACATAACTGGTTATCACTTGGCCGAAAATACCCCTGAACAAAGCAGCCATTCATTTTTGTTTTCCATTCACAATGCTCATGAACATCAGATGTTACAGTATGAAAGGAAAGTGATTTTTTCTACTAATATGTTTACAGACATAATGATAACCAGGAAAAGGGCGATGCAACACCTGCCATACATCTTATAAAAACGCTAACCTAGCCTATACTCGTACCGAGATTAAACTTTAGCGGGACATATTGAGGAGAAACCAAGGTGGCAGTTCTTCCATAAATATATTAAATGTATGTATTATGATGATGGAGCGTGCAAAAACTTTTCATACTGTAGGTGTTTTGTTGAGTTCTCGTGACTGTGAAAACCAAAGAATATGATTCATAGCAGGCTAACATATTAGCATGTTAGCATTAACATGACCACAGAAACTGATGACTCAAGATCTCAAGAAATTAGCATGCTCAAATTAGCCTGCTGCTGAGGCTGGTGACGTCCCGGTGAAGCTAATAGGGTACATGTTAAATTCAACCAGTCATCACAGGCAATTATTGAGCTCGACTGATTTAAGTCAGTAAATTCAGAAAAGTCTGAGGTTGACAAAGTGACATTATTGTCTTCAAACTGCCATTTCGGAGACACCGGCTTTATCTATGGAAAAGCTGATAAATATAAGCTAACGTGACACCTAACTGAAGCGAAACAAAATAATGACTAAAACACTAATTTAATGTATATAGTACAAACATTGGGATTAGCAAGAAGCAAGACGAGAGAAGAGTTTAAAAAAAGTTATTTACAGTGATTCAGAAAATTTGTAATGTGTTTACATTTAATTGCTAGAATTTTCTATTAAGTTTGGTTCGTGTTTACAGTCAGGGCTTATAAACCTCACTTTTTAAAGTTTGTTATATGTGACACCAAAAGAGACATTTAAACTAATAACTACTGGGGCAACTTCTATCCGAACTACAATAGATACAGTTAAGTGCACTTCAACTGTGATTAATTGAGATTTTTCTTACATTTACTGACATTTTCCTCACTAACCCTTACTTTATCTTCATAAATGATCTTCTGATCCCAGAGCTGTGGACAGAGGAACGCACTCACCGCAATCGTCACACAGTCCTCCCCTTGAAACTTCGGGATGTACTTGTCTCCCCGAGCCAACTCCGAGCTGTTCAGCGGCCTGAAGCGGCATACCACCTTGATGGTGGTCTCCGCTGCGGGGTCCGCCATGTCCGCCGCTGTGGATGGATGGAGCGCTCCGTCCTTCCGCTACAGTGTGAAGGCTCCAGCAGCTCAACAGCAGGGAGCCACAGGAGGCCGCGCCCCTCTCGCACACGGTGCTCAGCTGCTATTCCGGCTGACTAGGAAGCGAGATGTCCTCAATATATTTACAATAACTTAAATTTTGGTCAGTGCATCTGAACCTGACACTTGCAGCACACCATATAGTAAGACAGGCTCACTATAGACATCAGGCGTTTGGTTTTTAAAAGTGTGCCTGTATTTTCAGTTTGCTACTTATGGGTGGGTCTTATGTTTCTGCAGACCCAGTTTTTTATACTTTCCTTCCAAAACAAACACCTGTTGTATTAAATATCAATGCTGTTTAAAAAAAACATAAAAAAAACTCATAGGATGATTAGTTTGTAAAAAGAAAATTAATCAACTTTTGTAATTGTTTGGGGATTGGTTGTTACCAAAGACAGACCATAGATGGCTTATTAAAAGCGTTGCCAATGCTATGAAAAGGTAAACACTTCCTGTCTCCTAAGTGGGCGTGTCCATGTAGAAAAGGATAAGCAGAGTGGGTTTTTTTTCTTTGCCCACATTCAGTAGTTTCACAACTAAACATAAAATTTAGCATTATGAAAATGATTTAAGAACGTTTGTCAATCTTACCTGAAAATACGAACAAAGTTTAGCTAACACTATCGCTGTTGTCAGATCTTGCGATAAGTCAATAACAAAATACGGACAAAAAAGTGGATTTTCTCCTGATTTGCCCATCTGAGAAATGCCATTTCAATATGTGGCTTTCTAAAACTTGGTCCAATATTTACTTTGATGACTTGTTAAAAGAAATGTTCATAAACTGCGCTCATTCTGACTTCCCCCACTGGACTGGATAGACTGGTGTGATGATCTAAAGAGTCTCTGTTGTCATATTCATTAGATCTCATTCAATAGGGTGCACTATGTTGGCACTTATATTTTTACATTTGGGGTCAGAGGTCAACTAGAGGGTCAATTCAATTTGCGCATTTTAGTGTTTTTCATGTCAAAATTGTAAGTTTCATGCTCTTCTGTGTTTCTCTCTGAGGCTTTCACACCAGTTTCTTATCAAACAATTATTACGAAGGGAGAGTTATAGTAAAAAGTCCCAATTGGGGATGCTTGTCAAATTCTCTTCAGGAGTGGATATCACATGTGTTAGAAGAACTGATAGTGTGTGACTAACATGAAGTATGAAGTGTTGTCCATTGTAGTGCTGCTTTTCTATTCTATTTTGACTTGCTATCTCGTAATTTCTACGTACTATCTCGTAATTATGACTTGATGTCTCATAATTACGGCTTTCTATCTCGTAATTATAAGAAGATTATATGGTTATGGTCTTTTGATTACATTCTTAAACTCTTCATATTCTGCAAAAAGTTGCATAAACTTCTTGAAAACCTTACTTTTTGCCCTTTGGCCGCCTTTTATCCTAATTTAACAGTATGTTTCTTACTAATTTAACTCATAATTACAACTTACTATCTCATCTCTTTATTATGACTTGATATCTCGTAATTACCACAATAAAACAACAATTTAGGTGTTCACAAGTGTACTAGAACTAAGCGAGGCATTAAGTACTAATGCACAGTGCTAGTAATTTTTGGTACATTGAAGGTTCCTAAACATATGCAGAATGGACTTACATGGTTGGCCTTTCAACACAGATGTAACATCTTACTCAAGTGTGGTCAGTGCAGACAGTTAGTCTGTTTCCTGAAATACTCACATACCTACGTGTAAAGTTTATGCAGAGCTTACAGATGAATGCTGTGCAGAAATACAAGGAATGCATCCTAACAAGTATCAAAAGTAAAAAGTACTGGTTATGAAGAATGGACCCACTCAGATAGTTTATCTTTTGTAAATATCTGATTAAATTATTTGTATTAATGTTAGCATCATCTTGTATTTTTAAAGATGGACTTGTTTAATTACTTAATATACTGTTGAAAAAAAAGAGGAATCACTTTAAATTGAACTTTTTTTTCATGTCAGATCTGGACCTGAAAAGCAACTAAAGCTGTCAGCTAAATGCAGTGGAATACAAACTACAACATTTGCCTCAAAATGTAGTGGAGTAGAAGGATAAAGTTACATTAAATGGAAATACTCAAGTAAAGTGCACGTACTTCAAAATTGCACTTAAGTACAGTACTTGAATAAACGTACTTAGTTACATTCCACCACTGAGCAGGAACTACTCAAAGAGATCAATGATGATGAAAACTGAACTTTGCTGCCACCTACTGGATTAATTGTGAACTTCACAATGGGTGATAATTCCTTTTTCAAAACTGCACTCACATCAAAATTCCTTAATTGACACCTTGACCCGAACCTATTACTCTAAGACAAGGTGGGTTTCCATTCAAATTATCAGTGGATAATCTGATTATCTGGAAATTATGCACTCTGGTGTTAAAGTATTTTAAATAGAGACTATTTAAATGCTTTCAGCAGTTGGATACTTTCCAAGGCTTTATTTGCTCTCAATAACTGCTCTTGTTGCTCAAACAACTTTCTTGAACGTATTGCAAAAACAAATCTCCCCTTTGTAATATAAACACATATCCAGTAATGTTTTGTTTTATTTTGTTTTAATCAGGTTTCTGTTATCAAAATATATCTTTGGCGTCTGTGTGAACAGATTAAGTCCAGGGGTGTCAAACTGATCCAGTAAAGGGCCGCTGTGGCTGCAGGTTTTTGTTCCAATCAAGCAGGAGCACAGGTGATACT
>CAFUXE010000016.1:1608737-1638863 GCA_903364295.1 Serranus cabrilla | reverse complement strand
TGTGTGACAGCAGTGTACTCACTTCAGCTGTTTAACTGATTAATCAGAGACATGTCATTAAATACCACAATGTGTAAAAGTTTAAATATTTATATGTGAGACTTTCTGTTGCCTCGGGGCAGCACTCTGCAGCAGAGGAATATAATGTGCAGTGTCTTCAGCGTCAGCAGGGGTCAGCAGAGGCTTTCCATATACTGGCTGCAGCCAAGGAGAAGTTGAAGGACTCCTGTCTGTGCTCCAATGACAAAAAGCTACTTTAATAACATGAAACTAAAAGCAGAGAGGATGAGACACTTAAATACTATAGTTGTGACATCACTGCTGTAACCAAAAGATAAAAAAGAACATGAAATTAGAGTCATTATGGATGTACATATTTTATTTTTATTCCATAGAAACTGCAGCATCAGACTGAAGCCGTAAACCATGTTGCAGACACACACACACACACACCCTCATCCACACACATTCGATCAATGCTGAGCACTGGTGCAGGGAGATGAGACAGTAAAACACAGAGGCAGGAGTTACACAGTCAGTCCAAACAGAAAGAGGGAGAGTAGAGGAGAGGGGAGGAGAAGAGGGGAGGGAGGGGTCATGTAACGGAAGTGCACCATCACACTTTACAGCAGGCAGAGAACTCAGACGGCCTTTTATTTATGTGACACAGACAGACCTCCTAAAAATGGCATATCGTCCTTAATGGATAGAAAATATAAATTATCCCTACGGTAAGTACATTCTCTAGATTAAGACTCATAAATATGTGTTTGTTACAGTATGTACAGAGGTCCATGCGTCCACGATATACATACATAACAATAAATAGTGGATTTTGTCACAATACAGCATCAAGATGGATATTTGTTTTTCTTTGAACAAGTTAAGGGTCCGGCATAACATGGCAGGAGTCAGCATTCATAAACCAACTGAGGAAAGACAATCACACCCTGTATCTGTATCTGGCTACTGCAGCATGTAAAAAGAAGTGAAGAGGAGAGGGGGAGAGGACAGTAAAAGGGGAGAAAGAGTAGAAGAAAATTTGGGAAAGGTAAGGAGAAGAGCGGACAAAAATGACAAGATGAGAGGAGGAATCTGAAAAGGAGGGAAAAGGGGGAATTGTGAAAGGGAAGGAGGAATCAGGAGAGGAGAAGAGGAGAGGAGAGGAGAGGAGAGCAAATGAGCAAAGGAGACAGAAGAAGGGGACAGGAGATAAGAAAAGAGGGGAGCAAGAATCAGGAAAGGTAAGGAGAAGAGATGACAGGAAAGACGAGATGAGTGGAGGAACCAGGAGAGGAGAGGAGGAAGGAGGGGAGGAAAGGATATAGAGGGAGAGGAGGAATCAGAGGTGGAGGAGGAGAAATCCTGAAGGAGGGATCAGCAGAAGAGAAGAAGAAATATATTGGGGAGAAGGTCTGAAGAAGCACCAGTGAGCTTGTCCCCCAGGCTTCAACCTGACTCACAATAGAAAGAAAAAGAAGGGGAGAGGGGGAGGTAGAGAGGGAAAAAAAAGGAGAAACTGATCTCCAGAGTTCCCCTGTGAAAAATGTGAAATGACAGATCAATGAAGGGCAGATAAAAACCATTACAGACTGTGAGACCTGCTAAGAGTTCCCCCTTTGACCAGTCAGTCAGAGAAACAGGAGGAGAGATGGGGGAAGTGTGTGAAAGAAAGAGGTGTAGACATTTAGACGAGTGAGGGTAGTGTGTTAGTGAAAATGAAAGAGGAAAAAAAAAAATAGTTTTGGCAACGTGGCTTTCGGTTGCTAAGTAACGGTCTCCAGGGGCAGAAGAAGCCCCTCTTTGAGGTTGTTCGTCTCCAAAATGAACAATTTTCACCTCCTCCACCTCCACCCTCCCCTCCCTCTGCCTTTCCTCAACAGTTTGTGAATGCTGGAGAAGCATGAACAAGCAAGTCAGGTTGTAACTGCTCCTGTCTTATTTTTCTGCAAGCACGGACAGAGAGAACAGGTTCGTCTTTAACAGGCCACAAGCAGCAGGCTGAATGATAAAAGCCCCGGCAACAGAAAAACAAGCACAGCATTTGTATGTAACGAAACATGTCCGTAGTTCTCTGATGCGTTAACATGAGCAACTTTCAAACATTCAGTGATTCAACTTTAAAAGAAACAAAAGATCTCCCAAACATATACCTCATTCTGTACTGTATCAGCTCATTAAAATTCCACTCATGAAATATTCAGTGTTTCAGAACCCAGATATTGCCTCATCTGTTTCAGACTGCAGCCTACTGCAACTGCATGCAGTGTTGAATAAGTGGGTCTATGCGTAGCCTTTGCAGATGCTTCGCTAATATGCAGTTAAGTGCTACACTGTAAGCATTAAAGCTAGAGTGCGAAACCTTTACAGATAAATGAACATCCCTTGCCAGCCAAATTAAGTTCACACAATGCTGCCTTTATTAAGTTAACCACCACCAAGGAGAGCTTTCCGTATTTATCAGTATGATAGAGTTTATCTGTATCTGGTGTCTGTGGAGACTTTCCTGGAAAAAATGCTGTAAAGACAATTTTACAGTGTAAATTTTCCAAATGTGTCCCAGGCTTCATCCCAAATTGCATACTCTATTCTACATACTCAATATGTGTACGATCATTTACCATACCTTTGTATCTTGGTACATAGTATCAAAAAAACTATTAGAATCATGCAAACAAAGATGAAGCATTGAGAAATGAAATTAAAAGCAGGGCCAATAAAAAAGGCAACATAAACAATCAAATGTACTGTAAAATGAAGAAATTATGCCCAGACGCAGTGAGGCATTAATGCCAGTGGTGTCCAGTATTTGCATACAGTAATATTTCACCAGCATAGTAAATAGCAAGTTATGGTTAAATAGCATGAACTTCTGAACGCAGCCCCAGTTTATTTCTTGACAGTGGATGTGGATCTAATGATAACTGACAGGAAGTAAACATTGGTCCAAGCTGTTGCTTTGCAATGCAATTCCAGTTAAACCAGGACAGAAATATATTATTAAAAGTCTTGCACTCTTGCTTTAAGGTTTTGGTGTGATAATATTGCATCACTATCATTTGCAGCATTTTAATGGCACCAAACAAGTTGTTCATTCAGGTTCTGCACTTTAATTTCTTTTAATTTGAAGCAGATGCTCACAACACATTTACCACGGAGCATGAGCTGATGGCTGAGGATGTCTGCTGAGCTGTTTATCTGCATCACAATGAAGGAGGATGGGTCTGTGTGGACAACATAACTATACAAACTCAAATCAGTAAATCCACATTTCAGACACTTTCAAAGGTCTGGTTAAGATAAGGTTATGAGTTATTGTCGGTTCTTGTACATTTTCTCCTCTGGGAGGTTTAATATGGTTAATGTAATGTAAGAGGACCCTTACACACATGTGTAGGCCTGGGTAATGAAACACTGTGGGCCAAAAGCAGATGATGGATTAGGAGACAAATGGGAGGAAATGGGAGCAAAAAAAATATTTTAAGTCGATTGTTATTAAAGCTGAGTTTCGTTCCCTAAATCTTTGCGTTGGTGTATTTCTTTGGGGGGTTTGATGAATGTCTGTAGCTCCATCTTTACAGGCCAGATGACGGAACCTTGGGAGGATCAAATGTAGTGACAAGATTTGGATGCTGGATCACTTCTTTCAGTTTTTTCTCCTAAACAGTAACTGTCTGCATGCTGCCCTCTGACTGAGGTTTTCTTAGAGCTAAATTCAAGTTTAAATTATTACAATAATCCAGGCCTCCTCAAATATTTCACTTGATCATGCAGTTTATCATAAAAGAAAAAAAAACATTGTCTGGCTTTCAATCATTAAAGAGATCAGCTAAACAATGTACTGCTATTGACAGGGTCAGCAGCAAAATGTATTTTAGAAACCAAGCAAATCAATATCAGTTTAATTGTACACTATATTCACAATATTTTCACCATTTTCCTTGCCATCAGATATAACAGTTTTAGGTTTACAATGGGAGAGCTAAAGCTGTTCTTTACTGTTTTTTCAATGGAGTCTGGTGGCTTTGATGAGAACATAAAATAAAGGTTTCAGTTCCACATTGCAAAGGGCTGTCTGCCGCAAAAGGGTGAAAATATTCAAAATATAGCATATATAAAAGGAGATTTGCTGTTGCTACACTGTCCGTCACAAAACTGGGTGTGTAGGTAATACGCTGACTATGGATAAGTACCTCATACAACCTCACTTCTAAAAAAATCGAACTATTTTGTTATCAGACAAAGGGGGAAAGTCTATATGCAGATTTGATAAGGCGCTTGGTATACAAAGGGTGGTAATAAAACCTAAGTTATCTTAAAAAGTGATAGCTTATCAGTGTTGGACTCAGAGCTTTTTCAGGCAGACTAGTTAGCAGAGGTGTTTTTTCCTCTAAAAGCTGTAACTTCAGTAAGTGTTACAAAGTCTGCGTGGCTGATTGCACCCCAGCACGTGATGTGTTGTGTCCTGACCTCAGCAAACCATTAAATACACAAAACACTAAGCAATAAAAAGGGGTCAGACATCACCGTAAGGTAAGGTTGGATTATGACTGTGGTGATTTATGATGCATCTTGAGAGCAAACATAAAGCTTTTCATAACAGTGTTAAAAGAAAGAGTGTTTTGGTCAATAATTCATAGTTAGGGATAAGAAGCTGAATGCTCCAAGGCCTCAGTCTGCTGTTAATCTCCCAAATACACTGCAGCTCAGTTCACAAAACTTCAACAGCAAAAACAAAGAATAAATATCTTAACACTCATTGAAACATGTTTCAGTTCCTTGGTTTTTACAAATTAAATACATACAGTACTTGTTTATTTCTTTAGACAAACGCATATTGTTGTTTTATAATATTTTCATATGTACATTTTCAGTAGTCGTTACATAGATAGCATTTCAGCACAGTTTAAGAACTTGAAACCACACGGGGGGAACAGAGATGCATAAAAAAATCAATCTTTTGGCTTGTAGGTCGGTGCTGTTATTCCACCTGTATTGAGTGATACCAAACTTTAAGTCAAAGTTTATTTGCAAATACGCTTTTTTCATGTGACTGACAGGGAGTAAAACACAACAAGCAGTTGGATTTTCTCATATATTACTGGCAAAAATGATCCAAACTTCTGCACTTCAATCCTGCTGCACTGATGTCCGAAATGTCCAGCTGCTTGAAAAGGAAATGATGGTGATGTTCTATTTTTTTCATATAAGAAAAATGAATGTTTGTGATTCAATAATTAAAAATAGTCCCCAACAAAAGCTTGAGTCACTCCTGTATGAGTAACAGAACTAAATAGTACCTAGACTGTGACAACTGTTTTCACTAATTAGTCTTTTTGAAAGTTAAAGCTGTATAACTGTGACCTGTTTTTAAAGCTAACATGTTGGGAAAAACATTGCCGATTCACACATCCAGTAGACACGGAGCAACAGTGGCATTTATTTGGGTGTTTCTGGGCCACCTGATGAATGTAAGTCCAATATGTAATCTATTTAATGTCCCGTTCACACTACATGACAAAATCATGAGATCAGTGATCGTTTCACACTACAGAACTTACTGTCTGGTAATCATTTGTGTTTTCACACTGCATGCCTGCCTGGCAACAAGATATTCCTACAAGGTCGGATTTCCAAACTGTGGATCCAACGGGCATGAATTAGATGTGATACGATGGGTTGTGTAGTGTGGAATATGCATTTAGTGCATACTTTCTTGGGGGTAATATCTGTCTCTTTAGCTGCAAAATGCTGCATTGTGTTCACTGTCTTAACGCTAATTTTATCTGTCTGTCTTTGGTGCTTCAAAGTAGCGTACTGTGGGTATATCAGACATTTTGGCCCTAGCCTGCCATGGCTGAAAACAATGTTGGTGAGAGGAATCAAAGTGAATTAAAACAGCATAAATGGGCCATAAAACTCAAACAACAAGCTAGAATTTGCTAAAACACACTAGAATTGAGGGGAGCTGTGTCATTTATCTATGGGCTGATTACGACAAGTGACACCTTTCACATTAATCATAGTTATCGGACCCATCATCCCTAGAAAATATTGTTTGGTGCAGCTTTAATAAGAATCAAAGGGCCTGGCATACAGTGTAGAGAACGTGTTCATTGGAACACAGAATAACACCAGCATTAAAGGTACAGTACACATCAAAATCAAAAATACATATGTGTATTGGTACCTGCTGTGCTATTCATCTATCTCTAAATAGTACTACAGGGCAGAGGGGATACATGTATTTCTTAATTTAGGGGTGAGTTGTCCCTTTAAAACCTAAAGGAAACTGAAAGAACGTATGTGCTCCACCACGCTGTGCTGCACACTTCATCTTTTAGCCTAACTGTTGCTGTGAGTCCAGACTGACCTTGCACGTGATACATACTGACAAACCTGCATTTCAATGTGCATGTTAAAGAAACTCTATAAAGCATGCTAAATGCTAAATCACAAATGCTTAATGCAAGTGTGGTCGACTGCATTGCAATATTGGGATAAAACCCCCCACATTGCTTAGCATTGACTTAGTGCAGGGCTGCATTAATAATCCACATGTAAGGCTCAGTACAGATGCACACACACCACAGAAGTCAGTGCATTTCAAGGCCATGCTGCATAAGAATAGAAAAGATAAATATTTATGCACATCGCTGCACTGGCCACTCATACAGGACTCGTAAACGGATGCACAGGCTACTGTAACTGCATAAAGGCATACCATAGTGTATTTTAACCCTTGACTCCAGGCTGGAAGGATTTCTGCTACAGCCAAGATAGATATTGCATACATAAACCAGAAGGTAAACCCCCTCTGAAAAACCCACCAGCCAAACTATTGATTTCTTTTCTCTCTTGTTTCACACACACACAGAGAAAGCATACAGAGCAGACACAGACTGAAGCTACCAAGCACACTGATTTTTTTTTTTAAAACATTCACTTGGTAAAACTAGCAAGTATTTCAGACTATAGCAACAATACAGCGGCACAGTTTTAACTGAGAGGACTCTCGTTCTTCCTTGGCTGTCCTCAGTTGGACCCACAGTGTAAGGTGTAGTCTTCCAGACCCGGTCATATTATAGAAGGAGAGCAGGGAAGAGAGGCGAATACCCTTATGGTCAAGCAGAACACAGAAGCTTTAGTTTCACTCCCTGATCTGCCTCCACTGTAGAACTATCAGTTTGATTGATTTACAAGTGCATCTGCCTGGAAGGACTCAAGTCTTCTGTCATAAGGGAAAATAGGAAAGGTGTCCTTATAAATAAAAGTCTGATTATTGATCACATTGCTTTTCCTTATCAGCGGCTGCAGGGAACCATAGCGCTCTGAATCATAGTGGTGTAACCTCTCTTTCTGTAACAGCAACAATACAGTTTGACTAAATCAACGGGTGATGAATTTGAGAGCTGAACCGGAAATTGTAACAGTTCCAACAACATCCGGACGCTAACAGTAAAGCGACATCCTGCTCCGCCGCATGGCCTCGCTGATCAAATACGCCGGACTGATCTCCGGTTCCTCCGTCATCACCACAATGTTCTGCCACTCGCCACACTGGTTGGATTTCTTGATGGTATCCACCACGCAAAGAGCATAAAGACAATCCTCAAAGGTAGCGGCCATTGTCAGAGGCCTCCCGTCCCACGTCCTCCTGTCGTCTTGGTCCTCAAAGGCCTGCCGCACAGCCTGGATCATGCGGATCGTTCCGGTGAGATACGGGGACGGAATGTCACTGAAGGCCTTCTCTGGTAAGGAAGCCTTCTCTAGAGGCGTGGTGTCTTTGAGCAGGAGTTCAGGACCTCCACCGATTCCTCCGCCCCCGCTGTTCTTCTGTCCGTACAGGTCAGTTCCTGTGACCGTTAACCTTCCCACCGTCCCCACAACGATCACCTCCTGTCGAAACTCTCCCGGCACGTTGAAGTTGAGCGTGACAGTGCAGCAGGCGCCCCCCTCCAGTACCATCTGGAACGTGCAGAAGTCGTCGCTGGTGATCTGGCGGATCCCCCGGATGTGATCCGTTTGTTTAACAAAGGTCTTGAGGAAGCCGTGCACTTTCGCTGCACGCTGACCGGTCAGAAACGTCAGTAGATCGATAATGTAACTCCCCACTGAATGCAGACCACCACCTCCCATCAGGTCATCGCAGCTCCAGTTGTATTTCTTCCCCAGGAGACTACCACTGTGGACCTTCAGGACAAAAAGGAGAAAGTGTGAGTGACTTAATAACAATGGCTGATCTTAAGGCAAGGTGGGAACCATTTTTGCTTTTATGATTCTGTCTCTGACTCATGTTTAAAGCTATCGTGATATGTAGTGAAATTCATGTGAAACTAGACAGTCTAAGGCATCCATTGGTACCAATTATGTCATGACAGCTTGTTGGGTTTGGGCTCCAAAAGTTAGGCTAAGTTTTGGTGAGGGACAACCTTCTATGGTCATTTTCAAAGGATCCCTTGATCCAATATTTGAATGAAAATGGGTTCTAGAGGTACCCATGAGTCTCCCCTTTACAGACATGCCCACTTTATGCTAAAACAACATTGCCACTGTGCACTATTTTTCTCAATTTCAAAGGAAACTAATAAACATCCATATTTAACCAGAAAAAAAGCACTGCATTGATAGTTGCTGTCATACCTGGGCCTCACAGACCAGAAGCTCCCCGATGTAGCCTTCCTCTAACAGCTCCTTCATTCGTACGAAAGCCGGCAAGAAACGCAGCACATTTCCCATAATGCTCAGCAACTTTGGGTAGTACTGGGCCGCTGACATCATTCGAAAGGCATCCAGAGGCGTTGCTGTCCTGTCGCAGATGACGTTCTTCCCAATACCTTATAAAAGAGAGGAGAGACATTTGGGGATGAGCCAAGTGAGCTTTTCTGTTTTGCTGTAGAATTTCATTGTTTTGACAGTTTCCCTCTATACTGGCAATGCTGACATAAAGAGAGGAGGTGGGGAACAAGAGAGGAAGAGAGAGAGAGAGAAGTAATGCAGTCAGCCTTAGTTACACTAGCAGACATAATATCCTCTTGAGCATGAAAACATCCCCTGAAGAAACAATGCAGAGCTGCAAAATGAGGCAACTCCCACAATAGCTGACACAAGAATTCCTAAAACTTCTGGGCTTTCTCCTCTGAGTCATGCAACTTCATTACAGGAGGAGAGCTGCAAAAAGACACAAAACGCATGTACTGTATATAGTACTGTTCATATGCTAGTCCTTGGGTAAAGAGTAAGATAATATTAGGGAGACTGCTAGTTGATGCTAGATGCAAGAGCAAAAATACCAAATACTGCAAGGACAAAATCTGTATCTCTGAATGCTCTTTAAAAAAAGGCTTTCATGTTGGTTGGCATGCCACTGTGCACTGTATGGTGAGTTTGCACAGCTCGGAGTGCTTTAGAAAGGCTTCGCTGGTATTACCAGAAGCCTGATGGAGTTGATAAAAAGACGAGCACAGAAGGTGCAGAAGAGACGGAGACAGGAGGAGATAAAGAGCCTGCAGACACTGTATGAAACCTAATTAAAATCCCTTCCAGCACATTAAAAGGTCCACTGGTGCCAGCTACACCCAAACACAACAGCAAGAGGCTGGACAGTAATGTGAGAGACTTTTCTGTTTTCTGTTTCTTTTTACTGGACACTCGACAGACGTGATTCAATGAATGGCATACAGCATACATTAAATAGATTTGAACATGACCTCCAGTGTCAAAGGATCAATCATTTTCATTATTGACAGTTTAGGATTGGTCTTAAGTCCCTGAGTGAAGCAAAGCAAATGTGAAGTATGGTCACAATCTGGCCATCTTTTCCTTGGTTTAATTTTAAAAGTCTGTTAAAGAGTCATGCACAACTTAACATTAGCCAGTCATAGCTAATGTTCATACCAGACTAACAAGGATGTAGCAGCAAAACCATTTAAACAGACAAATGTAACAATTTCAAGGATCTGGCAATACAATGCGTATCATGATACAAGGGATGCAATTCAATATATTGCGATACTATAAACAAGGAGATATATTTAGTTTTATTGAAATCTCATTTTATGAAAACAGTCATAGTATAAAGAACAAACCATCATATGCATACAATCTTTTTAATGTAATCGGAAGAGAGGGATCTTTGTGCAATCTGTCTGCTATGAATTTTCACATGTAAAGTATAAATTACATCTCTAGTGTTTTTAAGAACCAATACAGGATCACAAAACATAATATTGAGATACTCAGGTGCACTGATATTTTCTCACACCCCAACATTTAAGTCAAGCACTCGCCTGAATGGAAAAATATTGGCTGGCTAAACCTCTGAGCTGTGTCTTATTACATCTAAAGGATTTATTTTGACCAATGTAACATCTAAATATTCTTGTGGCCACTGCCACTGCTCACAATGACCTCCAGTTGCTATGTCCACTCGCAGTCAGCAGGGAGTCAGACGGAGAGCATATGTGCACACAGTATAGTGGCATCACTCTACACATTCCTCGGGCCACCACAGTGTGAAAAGCAGCGTGGTGCCGCACTTTCAGTCCTGGCTGTGGGTTGTGGGTGGAGGGGCTGTGTTGGAAGTGAAACTTCCCATGCTAATCTGCCATTAGCTCGAATCGACCAGGCCAGGAAATTAATCCCTCTGACCCAGTTCTGAGGAGCGCCCCGGGAGCTCCCACCCGCCACCCAACCCCTGCAGACACACAAAGCCAAGCAACCACAGTGCACCCCCGTCCCCTTCTTTTTGGCAGAAACACACACAAACAGATAGTGGCAAGATGCATTGTCCTGGGTACAGCCCTTCTGGGTAAATGCTAAATGCTCCACATTGGTCTTGTTTGGCACTTATATTAAGCCCAATGTCTTCACAGAACAATAGCTTGGCTGGCTACTAAAATGCCCAAAGGCTGAGTTCACTCCCCAACAGCGATTCTCTTCAAGATTTTGCCAAACTACATACAAATATATTTAGGAAGGCACACAAGTGAAATAATTTATGCTGTAAAACAAGTCTTTTATGCTGGGTAATTCCATCTGACTACGCTGACTGACCTTTACAGGGATACAAACAGCTCCTCCTCAGATCAACAATGACCTTCCTCTACTCAAGTACAACGCCCTAAAAGGTTGAGGCCAGCTTAGACAGGTCAGCCTGTTGAGTCATCAAATACTCAGCCACAGCCTCCTTCAGACACTGACAGGATGCATTGTGCGCACATGTGTCCAATAGATTATGGATGAACCTGAGCACAAGGTAAAATCATGGCTGCTTCTGAGGTAAACCAACGGTGGTTGGATAGAATGACATTGTGGTAGGGCACACAGAAAGAGGAAGAGCAGAGAGATGTGAATAAAACAGAAAAGGGGAATAAGAGGAGCATGAATAGAGAAAAAGAGAGTAGCATGACCATAAATGGATGAGAGGAAAAGAGGGGAAATGAGAATGTGAAAGGGAGCAAGAGCATCTGTGAATTCAATACTTCAATCAGGAAAGGCTTTGAGAGACAGGATGCCATAAAGAGACATATTAAAATGGAGAAATGACAGCCTGCAAGCTCCAACAAGGCAAACAGACAAAAATACAAGGTGTTGGGAGGCGGGAGAGTGATATGACAACATCACTGTAAGCACAATAACAAAGGCCACTGCACCATCACTACAGCTAAGATGAGAGTCAGAGCCACAGACTGTATAAAAGCAGTGGACACCATAACGTCACCCATTGGTTTGTGGGCCGAACACGTACCAAGATGTTTTTAAGTAACCAAGACGTTATAATTACCATCCATGAACTTAAAACACACTGAAGGGATCCAAGTCAGACAAAAACGCAGACAACACCTGAAGTGGATAACTCAAGGTAGCAACACACAGAAGCATCCCCTTTCTTATTGGCTATTTTACTCTAAATCGGACCATAATTAACACAATGTAAATCATGCTGTATTGAAGAATACTTGAGACTTGCAATGGAGACCATAAACTTGTGATGAAAATGTTTACGGAGATAATAAATCAAGTGAGATGTGGTGTCATTTTCTCATAGATCTCTATACAATCAGAGTTGTTTTTGCAGCCAGTGGTGAACATTAGAAGGATTGCAGATTAAAGGCATTCCTCATATTGGTTTCACTTTTGAGGCCAAGAAGTCGCTCCTAATCTAAAGCCATGGAGTTGGTAAAGCTGGTTATTCCTGAGGGGGAGATGGAATACAGGATCCAAGGGTGGATTGCTGTGACATCAGCATTGACCAGGACCATGCACTGAACTGGCATGGCGAAAAATGAAGCTAAGGAGGTCAGTTTACTGGTTGATCTGTGTTCAAACTGTTATATTATATACTTTAACCAACATGGTATGGTATGCATGCCTGGGTAACACTGACTACACTGATAGTCAACCCAGTGTAAACAGATACAGCTGTACTGTAAGCCACTTGGGGCTGGGGTTAGTGAAATAGCTACAGAAACTCTGTGATAACTGCAGCGAAGTGGAGCTCAACTGACAGGTGAAGCTCTTGGCCCAGTGGGAGTGCAGTAATGGAGCAGAAAAACCTCCAGCACAGCAGCTCAGTCCCTCAACATCAATAATTCATCTGCAGGACATATCTAACCAAGAGAGTTTAAAGACAGAGAGAGTCAACAAATATCCTATAGATATTATGCAAGTATTTCAGCAAAACTATATGCTACAAAGGTACAATGGTTAAAATTGGATTCCAAAAAAAACTAGCTTGGTTTGGAATTAAAGAAGGGTTACTGAAACTCCTTAGAAAGCAGAAGGATTCTGCTTTTTTCCAGTAGAGATGTTGCAAAACAGCAAGTATAAAGGACATCACAGACATTGGCGAACAGGTGGTACCCGACCACAGCCCATATACATCCCTGTCTGCTCTCGAAGATTAGAACACGTGCTCCTTCAGCAGCAGTGAATGGTGGCAGCCTGCTTACCTTCAGGTGCCTTTGATGTGCAGACTACTGGCGTCCTGTCGGAGAGAATCAGCTAACCTCACAGACTGAAATCACATCCTGTTGTCTCACAGACCTGAGGCCTAAAACTCTTCAAGACACATCCAAGTGCTTAGCTGTGTATTGTCACAAACAGTGAGGCCCTTTTCCTAAGATAGTGAGGCAGAAACACACAGCCACATAATTCACTGGCACATATTCTGCTCATGATCACCTACTGAAAAACATCATATTTGCTTAATCTCATAAAAGGGAGAGGAGAATGAGAGGCGTTATAATTAATTGGATGGCACCAATGACTCACTATATCTTCATTAAATGTGCAGCATTTTCACATTTTTACAGCATTAAGTAATTAGAGTTCTACCACGATGAGCAGCCTGTTATACTGGTACAACAAGGTCGGGTTGGTCAGGAAATAATGCTGAGCGGTTAACAACACAAAAGATGCAGAGGGCGCTGATCTTCCAATGACTACCAATTCTGATAATGACTGACATTTATAAAAAGCACATTCTCACCTATAATTAATTTTCTTTTTAAAGAAACAAAGTGTGCTGATCTTTTCATTCACTTTGCTCTATTAAGACCTGCATCTACATGCATTTTGTTTTTGATGGTAATTGGATCTGTTTTGCCTTTATTTTCTTTCATTTGTCTTTTTCATAATTAGTTTATAGCTGTTGTAGTTATTACCATATGGCTTCCCATTCTTGTCTTTAGTTGTGTTGTAATCAGTAGTGCACAATAAAAGGAAAATAAAAAAATAAAACAAACGTGTGATCTGATCAGCTCTGAGTATATCTGGTCACACCTGGCATCAGAATATGTCTTCACAAAATCCCCTCTCAGTGGTTTCTGTGACATGAGAAGTACAGCAGCAGGCAGTAATGCACTTCAAGTGCTCAGAGAGGAAGCTTGTGACCAGGCAACTGCAACTTACATGTGCAACGACTTGTTGCTCCAATCAGTTGTAGGTCTATTCAGAGACATTTTGGTCTGTATTGAAAAACCCTTGGAAATCAAAAATTAACTGAGAGATTCCAGACTAGCAATGCCAGGTAAAATGCTTCATGAAAATGATATATTGGTATTTGAAAAAGCTACACTGAATGTATATATTACTGATAATTATAGTAAACTGAACAGAAACGCCTAATACTTTAGGGCCTTTTAAGAGGCACGTGTGTCTATTTCAAACCTTTTTCCCATCTTGCTAAGACTGCAGCAGGACAAAAAGGTTACCCTTATTTTTTTTGGAAAAACACACGCAGATTCAGAAAAAGGAATCGAGACAGGGAGAGCAGAGACAAAGAAAGGCCAAGAGAGAGAGCAGCTGCATCATTACGAGTGAAGGCCAACTCTCTCCAGTCCAACGCTCCTCTCACTCGGCTCAATGCCACACACACATCATCTGGGCCTCGGTGCATGGCTCCATTAGGCTTTAGGTGTGTGTGTGTGTGCGTGTGGCCGAGGGAACGATATCACTGTGTGAGTTTTTGTGCGTTCACACCTCCAGTGATTGTGCACAGGAGCGGTAATGCTGAGGAAGGAAAGGCTGGAAGTGGCGGCTGTGCAGGGAGGTCAGGCTGTGTGTAAGTCAGGGCGAGGCTGACAGATTTGTTCTTGACAGCAAAGATGACTTGTGTAGCATATAATTACGTATTGTTACACTTTATAAAGGCGAGATGGAAACATGCCATGACAACTGTGATACAGCACACTTGATATGACACATGAAACAATAGTTCTGTTTCCTAAAAGAAACACAGGAAAACACCTCTGAATCATGAGCCGTCACAGCTGCAGACAAGTCCATGTGTTTTCATGCACAAATTATATGAAATCCATCTGTATTGCAGCCCAGTGGCAACAGCTGGAAATCACCACAGAGGAAAAACCAGGTGGATTAAGAAGGATGCTGCATGCTTCATCATGACAGCCTACACAATAGGCCGTCCGCAGAAGGATGCCAAAAATAGACAAGCCAGGGGAACCGGTCGGGAGTGATAGCCATCTGCCACGCTGCGCCGTGCACGTGCTCCTGCAGGGCGAGGGTCAGGAGGAGGAGACGAGTCAGGGAGGAGCTTTTTACATTCCTATATACTGATGAAAATCATTTGGAGTGCCTGAGAGACAGTATCAGCACATCAATCACATGTACATGCAGTCCTGAGTACTATCATGTTGTGTTTAAGTACCATCGGGGATGTTGGTAAAATATGGATGTTTTTTTGATGTCCCCCTTTACTCATTGATGTGTTTTTCTAAAAAAGTATGTCCTCTTTTATATCTGACCTTGACTATGCTTACTCAGCAAACTTGGCGATGAGAGAGGTGCTTTCCCGTTCCTCTGCTGAAGGGGGAGATTTCTGTGCTCTTCATTAAAATCTGAGATACAAATATAAACAGGGCAAGCTAGATTATGTACATGGTGCTGGGCAGGGGGGTGACCAGATCCTTGAAGATCTGGGACAAAGACTAATGTACTTCAAGCTCCTTCCTAAATTATTTTCTTTAGTTTTTATGTGTGAAAACCATGTTAAACAAAATAGGAATCATAGCAGAGCTTTAAATCATGTCTGGAGGGGGACTTTATATTAGTAAGTATGTTGTGTTTCTAAAGTTTTCTAGACTACAATATCAATCAAGATTCTGTTTTAAAAAATTTCACACATTTTTGTGTACTGTTTTGCTGTCATTTTTTAAAGGTTGTGAAAATTTGTGGGTTCCAATTGGTTGAAGGTCAGAGGCATTTTGGTCTGCACTTGATAAAGCCTCTTGAAAATAAAAAATTAACTGAGAAGTTTGTTGCTATTATAAAAAAACTTGTTTTCGAATTGGTCTACTAATACAACTATTGTTTTATAGTTTCTCATTGCTTCAAGCAGCTGTTTTCAGTTCACTATGCATTACCTGCATAGTACAAAACAGCAGACAGAACAAAGTTAGCAACTACTGATTGAACATAGCAAAGCATTTAGCAGCTAAAGAGTCAGATATTTTCTCAGGAGTTGGTGGAGACCAAAACAGAGCAAGACTTAAAATGAACTCTAACATTGCTCTGTGAATGATTGATGTGTTAATCTGCAACTGTTTGTGCACACATTTGCCAGTTTTATTACAGTGCATTCAATTATTCAACTGTCTGCTTTGGAAAACAGTCCATGGCTCTCTAGCAAGTGTGTGTGCATGATTACACAAGTGCATAATAGTGTATGTGGCAGCGCTGCGCTCAGACAAAGGGAAGCGAGTGGGCCTGAAAGATCACAAAGCATCCTCCACCACTGAAGCCCCGCAAAAGTAATTAGCTTTGTCTAATAAGCCTGTGGAGGTGGAAAAGCTCTGGAAATCATACAGACACACACACAAACACACACGCAGTAAGGGTCTAATGAAGCGAGGCATTCGCAAATGTTCAAAGAAAGACTACTGACTCATCCTTACAGAATGGGCCTGCTCTGTGTGGTCTGCTTGATAACAGAAAATAGCAGTGAAGCTCAAATAATCTCAAGACTGGACCAAAAGAGTGTCCATTAAAAAATCTACAGAATGGAATAGCTTTTTATCATTACAGTTATGGTGTGGTGTGGTGTGGTGTGGAATGGTGGAAGTGTATGATGTCTTGTTTTTGTTAGAGTAGAAAACACAATGCAAGAACCTCCTGTACAGAAGAGAAGACACTTGGGGAGACATGCCAGGCTCATCTTTCTGCTGATTATCCCAAATTAAATTTAGCTTAAAGCAATTACAAAGAGCGGAGGGGGTGGAATAGAGAGCCAGACATGGAGAACTATACATTCTCATCAGCGTACAGCTCTCCTGGTGGATGTAAATCAGAGAAAACAGGATTCCTGCTGACTAATTTGCCCTTTTTGTGTGACTGCCATGCGTTTCCAGTCTGAAATTAGCATGTAAATAGCGACCTTGATAGCGGTGATGGATGAACACAGTGATGTTTGCCTTTCTCCTGCAGCTGAGACAGAGACACAACACTCTGCATTTATGCAGGGACACAGTCAATGTACAAGACTGGAGTCTGTCATCTGATTCAGTTTAATGGGGGTTTTATTTTTGTTTTAATGAAGTTACGAGGTGGATGGTTGGTTTCTGATTTTCTTTCAAAGGAGAAGTGGTTAACAGAGCAGACACGTACGCTGTAGCAGACAAAAATGTTATTGAATTTTAGTTGGACCATTGTGTATTCTGGTGTTACTATAACTGTTATTAAGAATTGGGGCTCTTTTAGTCATCAAGTCAGCTTACAAGTAGTAATCATTTTTTATATCAATCTCAGTGGACTTGAGGTTTTGAACTAACTTAAATAATTAAGTGTTTTGCAATAGGAAGTTTGTCTCTTTCCTGATAAATATACCCTGTGATGTTTGAAGGCATAAGAAGTTGACAGTGTCTCTTCGCAGTTCAAAAGACACAGAAGTGTATTTTTCTTAATTAAATCAAGTCAGTTTCGGACAAGAAGCTAGCAGCAGTAAGCTAGTTAGCTCTTGAGCAAAAATGACAGCTGGTGGATGGAGCAGAATCAGAATCTCACTGTTAAACTCATCATATCATTGTCTTACATGGTAATTATAAAAAAAACTCTTACTATACAAGACTTTTGGAGCATCAAAGTGCTCTGTCCTGTCGGTCAGGAAGCTAACATACATGCTAGCTTAAGCAGCTACAGTGTGAGCTATGGGTTGTCAAATTAATAACATAATCGTATTTGTCGAAACAGTTACTGTTAGATACTTTCCTCAAATAGTTTGGATGAGTTTTGGTGGTATTGTGTAATTCCTTTTGATCAAATATAGCAGTTATCATGAAATAACAGTCTTCAGTCTTTGGCAGAAAAGCAACTGAATGGACTACATATAACACACTGATAGGAACGATATAAAAACTGCAGATTGCATTTAGGGTCTGTATTGTCTGTGCTCCTGCTTCAGGTCCATTAGTGCACTGCAGAACTATGAGTGATGACAAGCATTAGTCTCACTCAGCTGGCTTTCCCCTTCAGCTAATGCCCTTGAGTTGCAAAGAGTTTAGCATTCCTAAATGTGTTTAAGTGCTGCCATTAACCCCTTCACCGGAGAGGCTCGCTGGCTACTACGGAGATGAATAGTAACCAAAACAGTGGTTTTCTGGCCATGTGGTTCCTAATGCGAGCACTAAAAGCACATGTTAATGAAGGGTGTGCACTTAGAAGGATGCTACGTCAGCACCGGCCAGCACACACACACAATGCAAGAAAGCGTTGCTGAGCAAGGCTGGTGAAACTGTCAAAACACTTGTGTGTGACTTTTCCCAGATCCACTTTCAACACAAACTGTTAATCGATTTTAGGAAATCATAATTCCAGAAATTGTAATCAGTAACAACTTCCTGAAGTATCTTGAAGTAACAGTGTTTCAGACAGGCGGCAGTAAGGGTTTTTGTAATGTCATGTGGACTAATGATAACAGGTGTTTTAGCAAAACATTTTACTTTCATTTTACTTTAATTCAATTTACTAAAGTTACAATAATCAGTGCTTTTGCTTTTTCTTCAATGAAAAAATAGCCACCAGTTCTGATATAACTGATTTCTCTGTGCCATGCCATTGTTCAGACGTCGTATTGGTCCAATTTACCCAACAATCCAAAGAAGTGATCTTTCTCTAACCCTAGCCAAAAGCTTTTTGTACCTAAACATAACCATTTCTATAAACCAAGCACAGCCTCGCCACACCTTAAAAGAAGTGTGTATTTTTGAACTATTAGGCTGTTTGACCGACATATCCGTGTGTCGGACCAATGGGATGTCGGAACAAAAAGCAGTCTTTAATCTCAGTAGGAGCCGACACCGTTGTTTCAACCAAACAGTTGCCTCTCAGTGTCATCACATGCACCTTAACCACACACAGCTGACACTGGCTACTCACAGAATAATGATTGGTCCAAACAAGCACAAATTAAGCCTGACAAGATCGATTTTCATTTGCATGTGATTTCATGATTCCCATGCGATCTTGTGATATTGCAAGAATCCAGCCGCCATGCAGGTAAGGTTCCCCCCACAAAATAATGTAACTAAGGTGGTAAGCCATCCAGATTGTTTTGTTTCATGCACTCCATCAAGCCACAAAGCTGCAAAATAAAGACCAATACAATAATCCAATTTTGCATTGGAAAAAAAAACACTTCATATCCTAAAAATTGATGTGTGCTGCTCTTTAAACACACTTCATGCAAAGGTAAATGTGAGTGTATCTGCCTCCACCTGCACCCCCTGCACCCCCCGTGGTCCTTTGGGGTCTAATTAGCTGCTAAGCTGAACTGCTACCCCTCCTTTCTAATCACTCTGACACACACACACACATACACACACAGCATCCTAATCAGTACACTTCCCCTCAAAGCTCTAATGGTAACACACACAAGTGAGACAAAAAACAACATGGCTGCCAATGACAGAGCTGTCTGTTTGCACACAAAGACTCATCTCAGACCCTGTCTGTGCCATTTGCATTTTATTATCAGAATAGCCTCTATTTGCCTTTGTCAGACAAAGGTCAAGCAGAAAATACTGTTCAGACATACATCTTGTTTTGTTCCTGTATTTGCCAAATTAAGGTGATTCAAAGACTAGTTCAGCTCATTTACATACATATTAATGATTTGTTTTGGCGGGTTTAAAAGTTCCCCCGTGTATGTGTCCCAGTTCATTAATTAGCACCCAGAATAAATGTCAGATTGTTACAAGATGCTTTGAAGAGGGGAAAAACTGATAGAGCTCTGCAATGTGTGAGCAATTCACACTGCTCACGCCTGAGGAAAGCTGCAGTGAACAACACTGACGGAGACTGCCATGCTCATCAATATTATATAGGTAAGTGATTCTTTGTCCCATAGAAACTGTGCCGTGACGGCTCCTAATGTTCTGCTGACAGAGTTTGGCCACACTAAGTTCTATTAAACATAGCAGTGCAGGGAGGTCATAAATAAAAGATAATAGAATTCTGCACCATAGAGGAGTATCAGTATCATATCAATATAGTTAAAGGGAAGTCTACAGCTAAACTATGGGAAGCTTTGCATGTTTAAAGCTCTTGAACTGACTTGACAGGTATGCGATGCTTTTCCCCCAGGGGATACAAAACAGACAAGGAGTAAAAGACTGTGGTGAGACTCTAAGGTCAAGTTCAAGACCTGGTTCAGTTGACTCCAAGTCAAGACCAAATGGGCAGTCAAGACCAAGACAAGATCAAGTCCAAAGAAAAGGACCATGTTCAGGACCATTTAAGGCAATGGGTCTTTCAATGCTAATATAGTGATAAATGAGTAATAATCTATCAATGAACAGGCTTGACCTACCAAATGTTCTCTCTTAGGTCTACCATTCCAGAAAGAGCACATGTGTAATTCTTAAGCAGAACCACATTTTTTATTTCTTAATGATTCATTTCCAATCTGACCTTTGGAACCAGTTCTAATATGGAACCAGCCCTACCAATCAGATACATTTATGTGCAACTGATTCAGAACCAGCAGCTGGGAATAATAGGAATTGTTGTTATCAGCTGAGCAGGACCAAGTCCAACAAGGCAAGATACCAAGACAAGTGCAAAACTTCAAGAAAGTTCTCTCAATACCAGATTCAAGATGAAGACTGCACTAGAGTACTATAGTTGTGCATACTGTATATCTATGAAAGGCATATCTTTATTTTCCCATTTGACCATCTATAGAGCTGGATAAGATGTCAGTCTAGAAGTAGATTTGTCCAATATGACATCCCACCATACAGTGTATGCTACAAACTATGGACAACGATTTAAGGCTGAGTTGGCTCTGAAAGTAATGTCCATTTAAGTTGTCAGTTACTTGAACAAAACAGGTAGGATAAAACTTGCACTTATTATTCATCATTCAGGAGCAATAAAGGAAAAGAGTGTCTCACTTAATGTTAATGGATATGTCAGGCATTGACCATCATGAGGTGAGACTGACCCCTCTTTTCTGGTGGCTTCTGGCGGAGCCATGAAGGGCATCTTTGTGTCAGACGAGGCTGCTGATGACTGAATGGAGAAGGTGGGAAGAAGCTCTGAATGCTAATGAGGAGCAGAGAGCTAACAGTTACTGGCCACTTCAAAGTAATGCACTTTTCCATACAGCTGTGAGCACATGACTCACTGCACGTGATTGTTATTCAGTTGCCTCTTAAGCGCATTACCTCATTACTATACTACATGCTGACAGAGAGCACAAGAGGAATTCCACAATTTGATTTAGGATGTTAAGGAAATCCTCAAGAAGCAACACTGACATGACCAGGGGAGAAAACACACTTGTACCATGAGCTGACATTGTAATAAAAGCCAGCGAGCACTCATTAATAACCATTAAAGTCCTGAGGCGCACAAGCAGCCAAATTATTTCAGGCACAAACTAATGGATTGAGACATCTTCATTGAATCGCATTCACTCCAGGGTGAAGACGCTCCTCGTGAACAGCTGTGTGCCAGTGAGGCTCCGCTGTTATCCACCGGACTGTGAGGGAGAGGGACAGAGACGGATGAACTTCCCTCTTTAATTTGGAAAAAAGAGAGGAGGAGGCGAGGACAGAAAGCTCACTGATGCTTGGCTGAATCTGGATTGTTGTCATGGTGATGATGCCCCCTGACACGGCTCGCTCTCTGTCTGTCACTGAGGTCAAGGGAGGAGGAGAAGATTGAGGGGACTGGAGGACAGATTGAATTTAATGACAGAATAGTTAATGATAACTATCAGTATGGAGCGGAAGCCCACATACTGAAGACTGCTGGACTGAGTGCACCATTAAACCTAACATATATATATATATATATATATACACACACACACACACACACACATTGTTAACCCAGGGTTAAGCTAAGGCCACGACTATTTCATTCACACTGCACTTCTACTACTCCTGGGTTAAATTGGGAACATGTGACTACTGACTACATTCTACAGTGAACAACTTAAAATACATATTCTTTTTACCCTTGCAACGCTTCATGAGACGCACCAGAAATAGAACAAAATAGAACGTTTACACGCCACTCATGTCTTGTTGACGTCTTGCTCCAAGTGAGGACAACCCTACAGACGGGAGGCTAACCCTGCTCCTGGGCAGATCCAACAAGCCCTAGTCTAGAGTTAGGGTAAGGCCAGTTTGAATGTGCCAGTGTGAGAGCTTTCTTAGCCACAGGCTAACACCTCCTCCCTTAGCCCGGGACTAATGTTGCATTCTAGACAATTTGGAAGGCCGAAATCTAAAAAATGTATAATGGCGTCTGTTAGCTCATGCATAATCTTTCCTCCACTTTCATGTTTATATATATAGGCAAGGAGGCTGCATTGCTGAGGGTTCAATTGTGTATATACTGGCACAATCAACGTTACTATCTATAGCTATCTAAAGCTATCGCAAGCTAATGTTAGCTTGCAACTTTGGCTAGCTGGCCAAACTGTCAGTAGCGATATTCCACGATTCTGTCTGTGATTCTGTTTTCACTTTAACAACAGGCCCCATCCTTACAACTTTTCTGGGGTGAACCTTGCTTAATAATAATTGATTTGTGTGCAACCCATTGTAAATCAGTCTCTTCACTTACATTATAACTAGCTAAATAAAAAGAGCTAATCCTTTATAAATGTCTGTATTATATTTGTGTTTATTATTAGTATAATGTTAAATCACATGAGTACAGTATGTTTTTATTCCCATCAAATTAAATAAAAAATCTTCCCAGTTTATAACATTAATATACACATGTAACTAGTTTATTTTAATCCAGTGATGTATAAATCTCCCCTCAGTTTATGTTAAGTAAGCTTAAAAAGGGTTGTACAAGCGACTTTTTCAAAAAAACATAATTTTACACACATCATTCTGACAAGAATATTACATAAAATGTCAAATGTTTTCTTTTGGGTCACTGATATCATAGCTAAGGGGAAACAGTGTTTCCTGTCTCTATAAACAATCTTAGCCGGGAATGCCGCCCATTTACAATGTGACTACTGAGACGTAACACATAACAGTCTGAAGGGCCAGCAGTCTGAGTCTCTGAATCACTAACATGAGACTGAGATCAACAATGATGTTACATAAATCAACCAAGATGACCTCCATTAGATTCCTTCCCTTTGAGACAGCGTGGCGAGTTGAAATACTGCCTTTCATACCTTTTTTTGTCCATTTGTTTTCGGCACAATTGGGTTTGGCAGGCTGTCTCCTAGCTGCTTTGGAGGATATAACTCACTTTGGCTGGCTAACAGCAGACGGGGCAGCGTTACAATGATTCATTTATGCGCTGCTCTTCTGGGGTGTGAGATAAACAAGGTGAAAAATGCAAAGCACTTGTGTAATGATTGTGCAGCAAACAGGCAAAAACAACAGAAAAGAAAGATTGTGAGGTGCAGCCTGACCTGCTACATTGCGGATTCATCATAGGTGACTCAGAGATCCAGATGTGCTGCGGTATGTAACTACGTCGGACATATGACATGTGTCATTCTAAGATATCCACTAGGGTTGTAACTGCCTGTGTGTGTTTGAATAGCAGATACAGTAAACCTTGTCTTCTATATGCAAAATCACCTATTTGCATCTTTCCATGGTAATTTATCTGACTGCTCATTATCATACTCCAACAGAGGACAGTGAACCCTGCCATATGAACTGATCTCAGCTTCATTTCCAGGCTTCTCTTTGTCATTTCCATATAACTGTTTATTCATGAGGAGTCATTTCAGATTTTAACGATGCTGTCCTTGGTACATCTGCATGTTTGCATTCTCTCACTTAATTCCTCCAAAACTAAACATATCCGTCACAAACATGCATCCAGTTTATGCTAAGATAAGCTGAGCAGCCAACACTCCAACTCTATACTTTTAACTGAATTGATCACTGTTATTTCTTATGTGACAGGAGTCACTAATATCACTCTCCAGCTCATTGTTTTAGTTTTACAGCCTGTAAATTAACTGGTTTGTTTCAGTCTTACTGCTCTCATTAGCATTGTTTCCAGCAGCAGCAGTCACCATAGACATGAGATTAATATTGATTTTCTCATTGCATTCTGGGAGAGAAAACCAATACAGAACCCTAAAGTTTATCATTTTGGTGGCCACTTTGCAGAACTGTAAATCATTTTTTCTACTTCTCCAAGACATTATGAGACAAGTATTTCTACTGGGTGATGCACCTGTTTGTGTTGCTGGTTATGTGACTGACTAATGGACAGGCTCGTTGAGTCAGTGGAAAACTGCAGGAACATACTCAGTCTTTTGCCTCAGTATGACTGAGTCATGCAGCATAACAAGCTGGGAACTCTTTCTCTAAAATAAGAAGGATAGAAAGAGATATGAGCCATTCATAACATGAACCTGAAACCAGGACGATATTTTAAAAATGGAGAGATACAGTAGAGAGAAAGAGATGTGTCTCTTCACTTCTCAGTTCGTCTCTCCTTCTCTGACTGAGAAAGCAGATTATATTCCATTTCTCCAGCACATGAGCTTGGAGAGAAAGATAAAGGTGAAACATTACATGACTGCCACGTTGTAAGCAGGAAGTGATCGAGAAGAATCCTCGATGTCACACAAACGCGCTGTTTCCACCTACTGCACGCACAACAGGAAGTGAGACACGCTTACTGCGGTGGAGATACCAAAATATCACTTCCTGTTGCAGCTGTTTCACTCTAAAGCTGTATAAATGATTAATCTGCAGTTTAAAACAATGAATGCTCAATTCATTCTCTGATGCTATGTTATCTAGCCCTTATATCTGACAGGATAAGCCCCAACACACCATGGTAGCAGGACCAGTGCCAGGGGAAGACCAAGGCCACTGGATCAGAGGTCCTGACAGACAGTAGCGTCGCCGCCCTGCTCTCAGATCAGCAGCTGCTTCTTGTCCTCAGTCCCAGATGGCCAATTAAGAAACACAGACAGGCCTATTCCTGAACACTGGCACATAAAGGACATCTGAGCACTCCTATAATGGAACGGCTTCACCTTGGGAATACACAGAACAAGCCGAGCGCAGGAAATAAAGAGTCGGATAAAGTTCACGACATGGTGCACCATTCAGGAACACATCATAGAAACTGATCACAAGTGGGAAGAAGTGGAAACATACAGCACGACACACACACACACACACACACACACACACTACTTAATGTGTTTGTGCAAGATAGAAATATTTCCCAATACCACAGCTGATTGCGCAGGTATCTTTGTTTTGGCATGTCACAGTCAGCTCAGTCAGCTACACACACACATACACACACACACACACTCACAGTCAGTGGGTGTGTTTTAACAATCTCATCAGAGAAGTATTTTAAGGCTGAAAAGCTGTAAGCATATAAGTTAAAGCAGCTGCATGTCACAACAAGATATAAAAGCTACACTGATGAAGAACAGAGGAAACATGGCTGACCAAAACAAAAACTATTTGTCTCTAATTCATGAAAAAAAAGTATAGTCAATGTATAAAAACTACATGATTATTTTGTCTTTTCAGATGGTCATAGTGTCAGATAAGGTGATTGTCATGTGAGGTGAGTCATGACTTCTTGCTGTGACTTGGCCCAGAGACATGTTGGACTACATGTCACGCTCTGATCAGGTAATCAGGAAGGTGCCAGCACAATTTAACAGCAGCAACAACTATGACGGCACTGACCTGAGGGCGACAGTCATGGTCTCAGGTTCACTGAAATAAATAAAATAGCATTTTGCTTTGCCAGTCTACAGTTGTGCACAGAAGTGTCAATGTCATGGAATACATGGAAGATGTCTGAAAACTGACATGCTAGTCTTTATATTGGGACATTGCTGCTATCTAGGTTCTCTTTCATAGTACGTCGAATACAATAATAAACAACACCACGCAACACCAAATAATGGAGTATTTTTAGGAAGAAACACATTCAACTCTCCACAGACTTGGTGAAACTGGTTACAGAACAGGTAACACCTTACTAAAACACATCACATTGTTTTGGTTTTTCCTTTTCTTTCTCTTACTTACATTTTAATCTACATTGATAATAGTACAGTAGTAATTCTGTTACCATGATGATACCATGATGATACCACATCAGGACACTTCCTAACCCACTACTTCACGTGCCCTTACTAAGACCACACCAATCTTTGAATTCAGTCTTCATTTTGATCTCAACCGCACACAATTTTGTGACTGCATGGTTGCATTGTAGTCATAAAACAGACAGAAAGACAGACACAGACAGTCCCCACACCTCAGGGCACCCTGTGATAGCCTACAGGTTTAAAACTCCATTCATGTAATTGCAACATATCCAGGTCAAGTCTGGCTGGAGCCCTTTGTTGCATGCCATCTTTTCTCTCTCCCTCACCTCATTTCCTGTCACCTCTCTACTGCCCACTATCAAAATAAAAGCAAAAATGCTCAGAAAAACCAGCCACATCTTTCCAGTCTTTGTCCAGTCTTTCCCTTTGCTCAAATTTAATAATGTCGAGAAAAATCCTCATTAAGGCTCTAAAAAGTTTAATAATGCGGAATTATTCATCACCGAAATCCTGCCTCCAATCCCATCCTCTATTTTTATTGGGAATAATTCCACATGAAAAGCTTGCCCTCTCTCTTGCCCCAGGACTTAATAATACAATGTGATTGTTCATCCAAAGCCTGCACACCAAGTTCACCGCCACACAGCAGTTCCTTATGGGTCCATGCAGAAGAAAAGCATCACTTTACAGAGGCGGGGATGGGGAGGTCTTCTGCTTTCCCTGTTTTCTTCAGGAATGCTCACTTGTCAGCGCAGCGTGGCGGTGGGCTGAAAGAGCCTCCCCCATCCAGCCATTCATCTGACACACAAAGGCAATTTCACAGGAAGACAAGCTTTCTCTCCGCTTTTCTTCCTCACTTCTCCTTGTCGTCTCCTCGTCCCTTCCTCTGTCCCGCACGCTCATTCACACACACACACACACTGTCATTAGCATACTAATGGAGGTCCAGGAGAACATGAACGTGAACCAGTGGGAAACTGGTGGTGAAAGAAACAAGCGGCGACACCGAGAAAGAAGGCCTGGGAATGGCAGCATTCTCTTGGCTGACTCCATCCGACGCCCTCGTTGATTTGTTTCCAAACCCGCTCAGAAACACAGCTCGACCCAAAGACCCTAATCCATCAGACTGATGAATACAAGGGAAGTCACACTCTAGTAAAATGGAGTAGATGTAGTCTTTCTGTCTGGGCTGGAAAAGTCTTTTCAGGCCTGGTTACATTAAGTCGGATACATCATGCACTATAAAAGTCTGGGTCAATGTGCCTGAGGAGAGTTACTATCAACCTACATATTACCCAGGAATCATCACTGCATACACCAAAGAAAGTAAGACATTATTCATTTAAGTGAATAGTTTTTATAGTTTCTTTTTGAGAGCATATATCTAATGGTTTTTTATTTAAGTACAGTTCTTTTTTAACTCAGGCATATTTAACTAAATAAAGGGCCCAATACCTTGTTGGAGAGCCTGTTCTCGGGCTTGTTTCAGCACTTGAAACAAAGAATATCTGATGTCAAAAACAGCTGGCTTCAGTAGGACTTCCTCACCTCTACCTCTCCTCTAGAGGTATGATCACAGAGTCTGTATATTTTCTGTCCACTAGCCCTTTAAAAAAGTTGAGTGGGCTGCCGAAGAGCTCATCACCGGTCGGAAGTGTAGTTGCATAAGAGCATCAGTGGTGGGAACATGTATTTATGAGGACGCCTGCGTGCCCTTTGCAGTCAGGTTATAAATAGCTCTTTGCCTTTGGGTGGCCCTTCAGAGCAGGTGTCTGAGAGCTCATCAGAGTGCAGATGAACCATCGCTAACATTCAATGCCTGTCAATAAAAAAAGTCATGCAGACGTCATTGGTTTCATCTAGATCACCTTTAATAAACCACTAGTACTAGATATTTACACACTTCTAACACCTTTCCCTGCCCACTGCTGGGCTTCACTCTGAATGGCATCACTTTTCTCTCATATAACATATAAATTAAACTTAATAATACCTATAGTGGGATGGATTTTTTTTTTTTGTAAAATATGTATTCAGCAGGTTTTGAGTGTAAGGTCAGAATGGCAGGGAGGCTCCACCGTGGACATGTGAGAGCTCATTACAGGAGGTAATCATTATGGTGGAGGTAAAATACTGGGTGTCATAACTTAATTTAGAGTTTCCATGACAGCCCGGCTGTGAAGATAAACCCGTACTGAGAAAGCTCTGCCATTAATCAACCTCATAACATTTGACATCTTAATCCATTTTCTAAGATAATCTAATTAATACTGCCACTACGGTGATTTAATTCTTTGATGTTATCTTTTGTGTGAAATTACAAAGTTAGATAACAAGCTAAGTATCATATTGTGCTAAAATCTTGAGGCAACTTTTAAGATTCACTTCCTAACGTTACATGTTAGAGCTACACAATAGAGTTCAAGTTAATTTTCAGTACACAGATTGAGAATTAGCAGTAGGAAACATTTATTTAAAAAAAACAACCTCTAATCATATTTGCTGAAACTTTCACTATATCCTGACAGTGGCACATGACACAGAAATCTGTGAAAATTTAAGATATGGAAATGCACGGTTGGCTAGTTAGCTAGCTAGCTAGCTAGCTAGCTTTCAAATTCCCCTATGATTTCATGCTACAGTGGTTACAGAAAATGAGTCCAACAGTAGGCTGGTGGTCAGTGGGCAGTGGTTCTTCCACCTCACTTCCTGTGGCTAGAAGATTATTTTGCCAGGAGGGCTAATCCAGAGAGGGACAAGCTAGTTAGCTTATCCATCTCCGTAGTGGGAGAATGTGAGGCCCAGCACTCCTGCTGGCCACCACCCTCACCAGCAGTTTGGCTCATTTGTGACCTGTGTAGCTTGAGGGCGTGGTGAACTTATCATGCTAGCTAGCTAACTAGCCATCCACCTGTCTCACAAGCAATAATTGACAATGAGTTGAAGTCTCTTCCTGGCTCTGAACATAGGAGGGTGATAACTTTAACCAAAAAGATTAATCAACAATCAAAAAATAATTAGTTGCAGCCCTAACACTTGTACACAGCAAAGTCTTTCTGCTCTGTGAGTGTAAGTCCAATATTCAAACAAATTATAGCTCCATTTTGGTCTTCTCCCACTCCTAAGGAACATTACTGACTTTTTAGCTACTAAATATATAAAAAAATATTGATAAATGCAGCTTTAGGGGTAAGTGTGAAAATGTAGAAAGCAATGGAGGTTGGGTAATTACCCACACCGTCCATGTACTTTGCTTGAAAATGTTGGAGTGGGATGAGTATTATATATTAGATGCTATTCTTAGATGGTACATTCTGGTCCAGTCAGCAGGGACGAGCAGCTCAGCACACACTGACCTGATACCTGATAGCTTTAATCACTGACATTACACTGAGATCACATTCATTTTGGATATTCTTTAAAGCCCCTTGATTTCACTGTGTGTATGTGTGTGTGTCTGTTGACTGGACAGCTCATTATGAGTAATCAAACCAACGATTTTGGCGCAGATGTCCCTTGTGGTTTGTGTTACGTTTTCGCTTGATGTGATGACCGAATTGGTTCCATTTCACAACCTTATAAATCATGGAACAAAGTGATGAAGGGGGGGTTTACACAAACGTCATCTAATCCTGTTAACTGCTATGAAAAAGTTACACTTCCCTGCCTGTTGCTCATCACTGTAAAGCTCTCCAGGTCACACAGCTGAGCTGAAGGACTTCTCTCCCACCACTTCCTTCTCCCACCGTCAGAACAAAACTAGACAAAGGGACTGAAAGTGCACCTGAAACTGTTGCTCGTGTTTCAGTTCAGCTCTCAGATTCCCCCTCTGCATCTCACACAAGCTGCACACAGCAGGATGAAACTTTACCACAAGAAATGTACAATCTTAATAGTGATGTCACTTCTAAACAGAAAAGGTATTTTTTGGGGGAGTGTAAGTCCTTCAAACAAGCAATTTCTGCGACATTTTGTCGCTATTTTCTGACATTTTAAAGATTAAATGTTTAGCGAATTGAGAAAACAATCAAATTATAGCTCCAAACATAGACGACAATAAGAAAATACAC
>CAFUXE010000016.1:1557013-1578917 GCA_903364295.1 Serranus cabrilla | reverse complement strand
TGAGTAAAATTATCACACAAGAAATCAGTCAGCACCTGCACACGCTTACCCCTGATTCTTTACATGGAAATCTGACAGGAATGCATTTGCACTGAAGGTTTGGAATGAAACTAGGTTGTCCTGGCCAACAATTACATAACACGAGGAATGTTCGGAGTTTGGACTGTATGTAATAAAACATTGCGGTCCATGACAGATGTTAGTATTTAACAAAAATTGTCTGAGCCTCTCATCTTTTTTTTTTTTTCAAAGTACAATCTGGCTGGTTCAGTATGATAAGTGGATGACATCAAGTGAGAAAAAAACTGGATCATTTTGACAAATATGCAAGTGAGTTGAGCATTACTAAGTATTGTAGAGCAGTGGTTCTTAACTGGTCTGGCTTTGGGACCCACCATCACCCCGCAATGACAAGCGAATTCGAAGAAAATGTTCAACTTCTAAAATGTATTTAATGAGTGCAGATTGAACCTGTGATAGTGCAGAATAACACAGTATGCCAACACAACAAAAGTTTAATGAGAAATGATGCTAGAGAGAAAAATATTCCCTTTTACACTAAATTAGCTGCACTTTAATGTAAAAAAAATCTTAGATAACCCAACATACCTTATTTTAACAGACTCAACAGTGCTTTCAACATTAAATTTAAAAAGTCCAACTAGTAATGCTCAATTAGCAGATGAAAACAAACTGTGAGAGTGAATAGACGGCATAAAAAAATCCCCTTCAAAATAAAACCCCAGGATTTTTTTTTGCCCAGGCAAAGGCCCACGACCCACTGAAAATGGGTCCACGACCCACTTTTGGGTCCCGACCCACCAGTTGAGAATCACTGTTGTAGAGTAAATAGGTCAAAGAGCCTTTTTTTTTTCTAATTACCGCCCATTTCCCACCGCTACTAAAAGTGCCACAGGAAACACTGTGTTCCAACCTGATATGACTCCGCTGGTCAGTCCTGGGATGCCCTGCACCTCGGTCGCATTGTTGTTGTCAAAATATTCGTTGCAGGTGGCATTGAGCTCAGGTCCTTCACAGAACAGCTTCCACAGCTTGGTGGTGACCGTCAGGTTGTCTATAACTTCCGTCTTTAGACAGCGGTCAAAGCCGTGGTTCTGCAGAGTACGATTTCCCAACATGCAAACACTGTGTGGATAAAAGTGAGAGATTGAGAGATTAACCACAATGACTGGCTGACCACTCGATTATCGATTATTGCATGGACTCACGGAAAGTCTGGTGGCTCAAAGATGGTCTTGATTACTCCTGCATAGATGGCGAGGATGGAGAGAATAACACAAGCCAGGAAAACTAGTGCCAGCTTGTTGACATATTTCACCCCTACAAAGACAACCACGGACATGAGCGCGAGGCAGCACGTGCCATAAACACGCATGTTATTCAGCAGGGCGTCCACCTCATCCTCCTTTTTCTCGGCCACAAAGATGGCCGCTTTAGGCACGATGTAGGTCTGAATGGAGAAGGGTGAGGCAAAAAATTATACGTCATAAGGCTACTTTAACACACTGCAGCTGAACATTTATAGGTGGTGGATATAATCAGAGAAAAGTGTTAACTCACCAGCAGAATCTCTATCGTACCAAGGATATACATGGAGCCAGCGAAGGTTGTGCCCAGATAGAAACAGAGACCGACAGCTCCACCAAACTCTGGGCCCAGAGATCTGGAGATCATATAGTAGGAGCCTCCAGCTGCGTAAAAAGTCGGGGCATAGCGGGAAGTTTATGAGTAAAAGGAACTTCTATGAAGTCAGCTTTTCAGGAACTAAGATGTTGTGGATTTTATAGGCTAAACAAAAGATAATGTAATGTCAAATATCTATATTTACTTATATTCAGCAACAAATCAAATGGCAACACTCCAGCAAATCTTATCTAACCTGGCACAACACCATTGGTAGCAATTGCACTCATGGATATGGCGGTCAGCATGGTCTGTGGAGAGAAGACGGAAAAGAACATCAATTAGAACCAAACTCCCAAATCTAAAGAGCTTGAACACAACACGGAAATCTTAGATCTCAGGTTCTCTACAACAGCACTGATTAGATAGGAATAAAAAAAAAGGAAATAATGTTAAAAATAAAACATAAAATATGATGTAAATGTGTGGATAGACTTTAGTTGCATATGTAGAAACTAAATGTTAACAGTAATGTAGTAAATGTCAAAGCATAAGTGTAAATATATATAAACAATGGTGTAAAACAGTAGGTTAAAGTATACAAAAGGTATAGTGATTGTGTAATAATGTAAAGTGATGAAAGTCAGTATTTACTGTAAGTTTATTTTTTCAAGTTGTGTTGTAACAAAGTTGCAGTTTTTGTGGTCACCACCCATTCAAAACAAAGCCAGACACTTAAAACAAACCTCCTTGAGCATTTCTTTCAGGCTCACCTAATTATTCTTTAATTCCATGAATTTTCCGGATTTTCCCAACAATAGGACACTTGGACGGCTTAAACTGGCATTGAGCCTGTTAAAATACATCTTAGGGGCTTTCGCTCTAAACCTTTCAGATTGGTAATGGATAGGAGCTTTTCCGTGAAATCATTCCATGAAGTCCTTGTAATGGAGGATATTTACATCCGCCTGTTACCTAACGGTGCTTCCACACGAGAGGAAGGACAGAGCAGAGAGAAAGGCAGGGAGACAAGATAAGGAGTACAAAGAAAACTTAAAGGGTGGAAGAAAGAAGGAGAGGAGAAAGTGTGAAGGTAAGAGAATAGAGGACAAAGGCAAGAGGAGAAAGGGAGGAGGGACAAGGACGCGACCAAGATAAACCCTGTGCTGGGCGTCCGGTTTAAAGTGGCAGACAAGCTGGAGTAAAGCCAATTAGCTGACAATTTTATCTTCCGCTTCCACTGAAACCTGAAGCTGCTGTGCACTGGCTTGTCTTTACCGCAAGTGAATCAAATAAGCTACAGCAAGAGAAAGAACTGGAAGTGATTTTCTCACTGTTAAAATATAAACACACAATTCCCATAAGTCATGTGGACACATTCTGGGTAGTGGTATTAGCACCTCTGTACAAAAACAACTCTAATGACATTAGTAGTGTGGTTAAACAGGGCGCTAAAGGAACCACTAGTGTGTTTGCTTTATGGTTGCATAGATGCTGAGACATAAAGGTAATTTTGTACACGTAAGTTAAACCTTCAACTTCTATACTTCGTCATTACAGCTAGGGAGTGACCAAAAAAAATTATAGAAGGCCATATGACTCATTTAAAGCCACAGTGAATTGTGAATTGAGCATTTTCAAACCTACACATAATGTATGTAGCACCAAGATCTGCTCTATAATTAAAAAGAGAAGGAAAACTCATATATATAATATGGGACCTTGAAGTTAAATAAGTTATATAACTGTTTAACAGAAAAAATATCTGGTTTACAAAAATCCCACATGGTATCTTATCTTGTATCACACTATAGCCGTTACAGTATGGTGATATTATAGAAAATAATATTAATTAATGGTAAAGTAATTGCAATCATTTTAAATATACAGTGTAACTGGTCTACAATAATATGATGCAGTCATGACAACTTGCACAAAAAAAGGGAAGTGCTGATCATAAAATGAGTTATGAATTTAAATTAATACCATTCCTTCCCTTATTCATTTAAAGAATATAATGTGTTACACAGTGAATATTGTTGAATTTTAGAAAACCAGGTGATGGCAGTGACCTCGAAGCACAAAGCACCTACTGTATTCATGTTGTTGAGCAGCTCAAAGAACAGACCTATCATGACATGATGGAAAATACTGTGGATGCTGTGCTGTGTACTGGATTAATAAAATAAAAACTGGTTTGTGCTTTCAATATTAATGTGAGACCGGGTGTCATAAGAGCTATTCATACTCACTGAGCCTCTTTGTCTTCATCTAAAAAAACGAATATATTTCTAGTTCTTTAGAGAAACGTTTGCTTTCATGTAAACCAGGGGTGTCAAACTGATCCAGTAAAGGGCCGAGGGGCTGCAGGTTTTTGTTCCAACCAAGAGGAAACACACCTGAATCAAATCAATCAAATCACCTCAGCTGTCTTCAATCAGTTGATTATTGTATCACCTGTGCTCCTGCTTGGTTGGAAAAAAAGGAGCACAGGTGATACAATTAATCAACTGATTGAAGACAGCTGAGGTGATTTGATTGATTTGATTCAGGTGTGTTTCTTCTTGGTTGGAACAAAAACCTGCAGCCACTTGGCCCTTTCCTGGATCAGTTTGACACCCCTGATGTAAACAGTGAAAGTAGAAAAGATGACGTAATCAGGATAGCATGTAACAATATGAGATCATGAAAGATACAGTAACCTGTTTGAATGTGCGCAGCAGAGTAGATTTAGCCTAAATCGACGTCAGATGAAATCTCTTTCTGAGGTATTTTTAGGCATTTCTGGTGTTGGGTCTAGAGCACACAAAACATGACCTATAAACAGGTGGCTGATGTGGAACCATCAGTGCAAAGTCAGATGGGGTCTAAGCAGAGAAAATGAACATTAATCTGTTTGACTAAGCTTGGCTCTCTTATTATGTAACTGCAGTGATGCAGTGGAGGGTAAACCCTCCTAATGCATTTTAGCTAGATTGTAATATATGAAATGGTGTCCCCGTCTTTCGAGGGAAACACTTGTTATAGCTACAAGTTTACGATGCAAGTTCATAGCATACAGACAAAGTGTCCTGTGTTAGTGATAATTTACAATACATCAGTACTCTAGTAATTAATAAAAATACAAATAACTGCGTGATATTTATGATTTATTTCAGGTTTTATTCTTGGCATAGTCTGGAATGTGGTCACTTTGCCAGGCTGGGCCATATCCTCAGTGAAATTGATCATGTTATACCATTAAAGCTTTCCATTATGAGACAAAAAGCATTCAACTGAGATAGTTCTCGAGGTTTTTGTTTGTACTTTCCCTGATTAAACTGACGTAATCCATTGTCTGCCGTGGGATTGGCAAATATAGCCACTGTGTGGGTGTGCATGTCGCTATGTTTCTGACACTTTGCAGATGGAGGGATTACACGTCAAGCTGCCAGGTACCATTAGAAGCTCGGAGTATATGGGAAATGGAGAGTCACAGTGGCTAAATATAGGAGGGATCACTGACCACTAAGTCAACTTGCCTGTCATTCATTACTGCTGTCAATCTAACATTTAAAACAGTCTATCTACCCCCAGCATTACCAAAACATCCAAGCACATGGAAACATATTCACTGGCATGTGCTAATGTATTTATAATGCATTAAAGAGCTGGATGTGTACATTAAGTGCACTCTTACATAATCTTGCATGTCATTGCTCAATGGCTTAACCCTCTGACCTCACAACCCGCCAGGGGGTTGAATGGCATGACTTCTATAAATGACAGTCAATGACAAACTTTCATGAATCATGTGCAACAAACTCCTACATAAGGAAAACTAACCAAATCTAAGCTTAAGATAGTTATATTTTATCAACATAACTTTATTTTAATTTGACCAACAATAAAGTTGCAGTTTCCACTAACCTGATCCTGTAAAAATGATTAATTCTGCACTCCTTAATGCAACTGAAAAACTGTGGATGATTTGGATGTAAACAACTGTATTGTGAAAAAAAATCAGCAAAACTACAACTGAACTGCAGGCTGTTTACACAGATCAGAGAGGAGCGGACAAGAGATGTTGAAATTGGAAATTGGAGACATTTTTTTTCAACATAGACATTCAGAAAATGTTTTTTCTCTCCAATCGTGAAGAGAAAAGAGAATGAAAAAAAAAGAGAATGAAATGTAACTTGTTTTAAAAAAAGGAAAATTGGTTTTGAGTTCTCCTTACTTCAAGCCATGATTGTGCAATTTCCATAGAAGTGCCGGACTTATATATTGCAGTGACAAATAAATCCTTTCAATCTGCATTGTTAAACAAAAGTCAGAGTGTTTAGAGTGGAGGGGCAGATGTTAAAAACCTTCCTTTAATTCCTATTTGGAGACAGGTAAAGTACAGCAAAAAAAGAGAAAAGAAAAAAAGAAAAGGCAGGTCACGTAGGACATGAGGGCCGAGTACTCACACAGGAGCAGCACAAAACGACAATAGCCAGGGACTCCAAGATGCCGGCAGTGCCGACAATCCAGGTGAGACGCAGGAACAAGATGACCCCGAGAATATTCTGGAGGCAGGGGAGGTAGACGCCCATGAAGGTCCCCATCTGAGGGCTCTGTAGAGGGTGAGGAGACAATAGAGCAGATTAATGTGTGCATGTGGGTGGTGATTAGGGCTAGAAAGGGGAGAGGAACATGATGTGAGAATTACAGAATGTTGGAAACTATAGGCAGCAAAAAATAGACAGAAGAAAGAAGGAGGAGAACAGGGAAATAAAAACATATCCAAAGGGGAAATGAAAAACAAATATTGCGTATACGAACGAATAAACAGTTGCTGTTATTTAAGAATAAAAAGCATGATTCCTAAATACAATGCAGTCAGTAACATGTATTAACGCTGCAATCAATCATATTTCTATGCTTAAGATGGTTTCAATCGAGAAATATTGTTTGAACCGTTTCTTCAATAGGGCAGCATCATAACTGCACATGCCAAGCAAAAGCTGTCACTGTCAGCAATACGAAGATCACGCGATGTTCTCCACAACATGAATGTGTGATGAAAATGAGCTGACATTTGACATGGATTTAAGAAGACCGCCAGTTTTCTCTAAAACAGGAATATTTCGATGACAATGAGCCGACGCTTGACATGGATTTAAGACTTACATCTCGGCGACGCAGGCATCATTTGTATAAACCACGCATTACTCAGTAAGCTGTGACAAAACTTGTGGAAAATCCTTCAGTGCTTCCACCCCAAAAGATAGCGTTCTTTACAAAAAGAAAACTGTAGTTTCGCAACAGCCTGTAAAATAGCACACAATAGGAATATACTAAGCTTCTCTGACAAAACATAAAATGTCAAATCAGTCACCTTGTATTGACAGGCAGCTATCTTTTAAGCCATCTATCTCCAAACGTACAGCAGTAGTTCCACTGGTTCAGACAAAGAGGGGCAACAATGGTGTCCGATTAATTCTTTACCAAGATGGTGCTGCAAGCCAATGGGAGGTGCCCCAGGCCTTTTTCCATGCAGGGGACATTGATGGAGCAACTGGCATGGGAATGAAGCTGTGGTTACACAAGCATCTATTTGCCGCATGGCAGCAGCAGGGCTACTTCTAATTTTCCTTTTTTTTTATGAAATCAAACCATTATTATTCAAGGATGTAAGAGGAGAAAAAGTGTAAATGGACTGAAGGACCAAAGGGCCAAGAAAGAACATATTACATTATGAGCAGGTCTGAATCAGAAAAAACAGTGACAACCGCTGCTCTTTAAATAATAAAATACAACACATGTTCTTAGTGGTATCCACATTGTTTCTGCATTACAACTTGAAGCTCATGGATGCAAAAAGTTGGAAGAACAATTTCCCAACTTGGGAAATGGGGTCATCTGAGGAGCATGTGAATGTATCATCGGACTTGCCGGAGGTCTATGCTCCATGAATGCCCTTGTTCTAAATACAATTCTCTCTTGAGGACCAGTTATTCGGTCCTTACTGAAGTTTCTTTCAAGCCCAAAATGTTTTACTGAAGCAACACAGACTCACTAACTGGATTAATTATAACACTCTGATCATCACTTACACAGTAAAATGTGGATATTTCTATGTCTACAATGGTTTGATCTTTAGACACTAATAAAGCTCATGTGGTGAGCAGGGACACAAATAACTTTGGAGAAAGTCCTTAAGTTTGCATAACCCCAGAAAGATTTGAGGTAAACAAACGGCAGGGGCTCGTCGGTCAAAGACCCTGTTCTGTTCTGATAGTTCAGCAGGTTTGAAATAACAACTGCATGCAACTGTACAGTATCTGTCTGTACTTCATTGTGTAAAACAAGACCCTCTGCTGTACCTTAACAGCTTTCTTCTTGGGCCCCTCATCATCATCCGCCTCCTCGTGCTCCTGGGCCCCCTGGGTGAGGTTGGTGTAGTTTGCCAGTTTATTGAGGAGTGATGACACCATGGGGTTGCTGTCCATCTCCTCCTGCAATAGAGAAAATGTTTTTTTAATATAAAAAATGTATCACTTGAACTTATCATTTGGTTTAAACTTCATGTTCCTTACTCAGGATTCCATAACTTGTGTCAACAACATATAAAATAAAAATACTTTTCCAAGTTTAAGACCTTTGAGTGGTCAGTTACCATATGCTTAAAAGGACCTCTTTCAGGAAGAAATATACAGTGCAATATTTAGTTAACTGTTCAAAGCGTCTTAGAATAGCATGGCAGGGTCGGCTCATGCAGAGTGGAGAAAACAGAAGTGCCTAATTGATTCTTCACGAGGGCCAGTGACCACAGAGTGGCAAGGTCTGCCAAATGGCAGAGACAAGCACCTGGAAAGAGTTCAGCTGAATGTACTTGGAGGGACGCAGTAGCTTTTAAGCCAAATGGACTCTTTGATTGTCAGAGAAGATTGGTACTTTCACCTGTTGCTGTTTGTAATTAGTTCAGTTGACTTTAGATATGTAGAGACTTCGGAAGTTAAAGACTTTTGAGATATGATGACTCAAACGACTTGCTCTGTGCTCATCATTTTCATTGAAAACTATTCAAATCAAATATTACAAAAGATGAAGTTAAACAGTCTAACATTATGCAGGGAGTGGTATTGTTATGACTTTCAAAAGTTTCAAATGTGAAGAAAATAGGTGAACTGCTGCATGCCAGGCTCAAAAGATTTGCTTGATTTCTGACAGCCAGATTATAACATCAAACTGTGACTCAATCAGATCAGTAAGTGTCTGTGAGGGCTAATGTTAGCTAGATGCAATCTGCTCTCTCATAACCCCATAGCTAGCTAATGTTAGCCTGATAATGACAGGGATCACCAATCAACCTGATTGCCAGAATATAACGTTGGCATTTCAGCGTTATGTTTCTGCAAACCATGGATATGTTGAATCTCAACTTGCAACTTGATATGACAGGAAATACATAACTTGAGACATGACTTGTGACGTGATTTGATCAAAGAATTATGACTCAAATAACATTTCTGTACTCATTTCATGTTCAAGTTTAAACATTAAAAATGTTGATATTACAAGTGTTTCTGTGATGTTACCCATTACTCTACATCAAACTTTGTTTGTCATTTAAAGACTCATTGGTATCGTTGTGAATGTCTTTAACGGCTGATGTTAGCATGTTAGCATGTTAGCTTGATACAACCTGTTCTTACGAAACTCTAACTAGCTTACATTAACCCGATAATGATTGATATCACAGATCCATCCAATCGATTAAGAAAAATGTGTTGCCACTGTAACATTAAGTTTCTGCAAACCCTGGATACGTTAAGTCCCAATCTCTAAGTTAAGGTACGTTTCCATGTTGATTGTATTTCAACATTTTTGCGTCATTAAGGTTCTATGCCGTGACATAACCTGTGACTTGTCTTGCCAAGGACAAAGTGACTTGCTTGTGACTTGGACCAAATGACTTGAGTCACATGTCTGAATTTCATTCTGTAGGTAAAGTTGAAGGAGCGACTTGACTTGGGGCTTGACTTGTCTTAACTAAGGACTACACTTTACATGATCTGACATCACCGGTGACTTGACCGAGAAAATATGAATTTTGAAACATTAATGAATTCTTTGAGCTTTCAGTAGTTCTTCATTTAAATGCAACAACAGGCTGTGAATGTTGATTTAAAAGGATATGTATGTATTAATGGCTTCTACCTGACAGTTTTGTTTCTCCACAAATCACTTGTTACATTTTCTTGTGTCCCCTGTGTGGAAGGGCTTTATGTGGCTAATGAAGAAACGGTTACCTCAAAAAGAGCCATGTTGGTGCCATCGTAGCTGTTTCCTTTGTCATTGTCTGTGTTGTTGATAAAGGGACTGTTTTCCTTTGGGACGCCATCACCTGTGAAAACACAACACAATGGTTTAATTACAACAAATGTTATGTAGGTTTAAGAAGTCGTGGTTGTCGCTGGCAAACAATTACCCTGAACTGTTCCCACTGAACTGTGTCTTATTGTGAATGTTTGTATTAGAAGTGTCACAATTGTCAAAAAAACAACATTTGCACCCAGTCCATATGCAATCATGCTAAAAATCAAATATGTAACAATGCGAAATTCTTTCTATTATCACTGCATGGTGCATATTTCGCCTAAAGTATACATAATGACGCAATTCCTTCAGCTCTGACTGAACAAAGAGTGTATTCGTGCTTTGGTGGTCATTAACAACATTTTTTAAAGTGTCCTTTAGTGTTTTGTATATCAGTGGAGAGAGAAATAACCGGAACGTTTGGAAGACTTTTGGATAGACATTGAAAAATGTCTGTGTCATACCCAAACAACAATACATTACTTTTAAAAAAAGGTGGAGACTAATGGCGCCAAAAAACACTTTGGAGTCTTTACCTAGCACTCGTGTGCATCTGAGCTTCATATTTTTGCATACATTTTTAATAATCCAGATCACGAAAAGGCTTCCCATAATATGCATAAATAATTCATACCTAAAATTAAAAAAAGGTAAATGGATTCTCAAACACGGAAGCTGAGCTGATAAAGACACTGAAAACACCAAAAGTTGAGCCTTTATGGCAAATTAATAAATACTTAAGACACAATTGTCTTTAAATTTAGGACACATACATAAATAAATTAGAAAACTAACTGCACATAATGCATAAAAACACAATCTCACAGTAGAGTGAGTAGATCAATATGTGATACTCTGCCTGGTGGCAGAACACTGAGGGATGTGTTGGAAATAGATGAGTGATCTCACAAAGACAATCACACAGCGCATTAATAAAAATATGCAAATAGGAAGGCAAATACTCATCATTTTCTAACTTATTACCTTACAAGCATGCCAGGTAACACTGAGTCTTGCAAATCATCACTACTGAGGTGCCTGGCTGACAGATTCCTGGCTTTTGAGGTGAAAAATGTGCCTCACTTGCAATGTTTTCTTTTGTCTTTCCAATTAAAGTGATGAAAACTTGGCTGCATTTTCATTTACCACCCATCTTTCAAGGATTAACACTCAATATTCTTGGAATTCTTGAAAAATAAGCTTTAAAGAACATAGTTGGATCTTATTTAGAGCTAAAGGACAATATATATCTCAACTTTTAAAGTCTAATACTTCAACCAAATAAGCTCTTGTTAAGCCTGTTATTTAGATTTTGTAAAGCACACGCCCTCTTCTCTGCGCCTCTAATTTACCAACCACAACAGAAGTGACACAGATGACACACAGCCGCCACAGCAACCGAGCCGCCTTCAGAGACAACATTCTAGCACCAAACTGTGAACCACGTTATGTCTTTGCTGCTGGGGCCGGCAACCTACACAGCAACGCACTGAGCAAATGTTTTGAATGAACGGACAGCTTAGGGTGTAGGGGCTAAGATAGCTAACATGCTGCGCTCAAGTCTGAGTGTAAACAGTGAGGGACCTTATCTCCGTATAAATGTGTTGGTTAAAGATTAACTATGTGAGCATGTGTGCTCCATCATATGAAACATGGGAAAGCATGTAATTGTGCAACTTATATTGAACCACAAATGTATTCACACGTGGATGAATATCATACAGTGTTTTGTTTACACTGAAAAATGTATTTGGTTTGTTTTAGGGAAGACAACAATATCCAAACTAAGCAGAAGGAAGATCCACTCATTTATTTCCCATTAACAGCTTTAGCAGATTTCGCCTGTTCTCAATGAGGGTTTTCAAAATAAGGCTAAATAATCTAACCTCCAGGCTGCTGTCTCAAATGTATGAATCTAAATAAGAAGCAGAAAAGTAGATCCCAGTTCTACCATCCAACACAAGAAATAATAAAACCCTGCTGGAGAAAGCCTTAGCATAACAACCGCGCAGTCAAAACAGGAACATTGTGCTTTATAGACAATAAAATACTATAAATAAAAACCAAAGACAACAACAGAGCAATAAACATTAGGTTCACAAGGAATAACAGAGGAAAAGTACAACTCTTAAACTGAAAAGCAAAGACGGCCAAACCAGAGCATCCACAAACGACCAACACCAATCCACAACAGAAAATTAAACTATCCAACAGACACAATTCATTCTTTCTTGCAGAAATAGTTAGTAATTAACTGTTACAGCATCCAACACTTTCAATAACTATAAGAGATTAAACTCTGTGTCTGAAAGTCACTTTCTGCAGAATTCACAGGTAAAAAAAGGCCAATCAGTGAATGTGATGAATCACGTTTATTGATGCAAGCCATCCTACTCTTTGATTTTTAATGTTACTTCTGACAAATAGCATCACCCACTCACAGCTGTACACCTCTGACAACCAGTGGAGTAACAGTTGACATCCATGTCTATCCACTCATATAATATGTTATAAAGACTTTAAAGGAGTTGAATAAAAGGTGTTCAGTGTATTTTTTTTGTGAAATATGGATGCTTCACACACATTAACACATTAACCGTTAACCCTGCGGCACAGAAGATTTATAGTTACCATAGTTTAGATTAGATTAGTGTCCCTAATGTAAGTAACAATAGTGAAATGTGGTCACAACTTCTGAGTTATGGCATTGAATAATGGCCAGAAGAGGTCACAGTGACATTGGTCTTTGACCGTTGGATATAAAATGTCACCACTTCATCCGTTTTATGCTATTTGACATTTGTGGAGATTTTGTCATAAAAAGTTTCTATTGACCTTGACTGCCAAATTTTATCAGTTCAGGATGTTTGTTCCAAATTAGAAAAAATTCCCTCACATTCCCTTGGACGACCTGACTTTTTTTGCACTTTGGGCTGTAACCATTTGCTTCTATTCATGCTTAATATTTCAATTACTTCAAAGAATAATTATTTATTAATCTGTAAGATGTCAGAAAAGAAATTCCATCATAATTCCTAATAGCTGGACGACCTTTTGGTTTATTCAAATTGTTTTGAAGAATGAAAACTCAACTCAAAGTTCAATTTACAAATAAAAGACCAAAGGCGAATCCTGAAAATTTGGGATTTGAAATGTGAGTTTGGCATTTTTACCTTAAAGAATGGCAATTATGGCCCCTTGAAGCAAATTTGAAATTTGTGATATTACTGGTATATATAAATAAAATGGACTTGTTAAAGAATAAATGGTTTTAGCTCTATTTCTATGCACTCCTGTGATCAGATTCTATGATTTAAACCTTGAAAACTAAGATCTTACTGTTTGTGTGGTCTCTAATCTAATGTGGTAATTATCATATTTATGACTTTTACCAGAAGCCATTAAATAACCATTTTAAGCGTTAAGTACTCTGTTTAGTTTTGTTTTAAGCTATGTACCCTACAATTAAACAAAGCAGTGCCTTAAGTAAGAAAACTCACAACCCGGCCATTATTTCTGTTTTATTTCACATTACTGAGAGCTCACTGCTGACCACATCTCTCTGCCGGTTCTTCTTCATTCATCAGTGAGCTGCCTACTGTGAACTCTGGCCGCAGCAGGGATTTCACGGGTAACTTTTACTGCTTGATCCAGCTGCAGGGGGAATAAGAGGCTTGCAGCAGGGCTTAGCCCGGTGGTAATCACAGGGAAAGTCACTATGTCCTTGTGCTGTGCGGCTTTTTAAAACGCAGTCTGAGTCAGATAGCAGAACATATTAGGTGAGGGCACAATGTTTCAATAAGCTGGGATAAAGGGAAATGAATTTAAGATAATGACCATTGTAGTGTGAGAATGTAGCCAAGGGTGAATCAACCTGTCAGTCATCGCTTAGCTTGGTAGGATGCTACACACCACAGGTAATCATTGTCTTAAATGATACTAGCTAAATCCTCTTTGAGGCCTGGCAGCCGGCTAAAACTGGCAGCACTGCTTCCAAATCAGGTGAGATTTCTGCTTTTAGAAAGTGCCAACATGTAAGGTGGTTTAGACGTCATCAGGAAGTGAACAGAACCACTAAAACTGATTTAAACTACAGCGAATTAAATATCAAGGACTTTTGGACTATTGGTGGATTACTTAAAGATACTACCTTAAGCTGAGTTATTCATTCATTTTAAAATACAGCTGATTGATGAATTACAGCTATAGTGGAGGAAGACATTATTGGCATCACTCACGATATCTTTTTGTATATTATTCGAGTGATGTGCATGTGCTGCATAATTATCTATGAAAAGAAAACATAAAGTAGAATTTGAAAAACAGCTCCCTCCCACCTGACGAGCTACATGCCTGCACTTCATACAGTAATTTGTCTGAGTACTCATCATTCATTTGTCATCCCTTCTTGATGCTGTGAATCACAGTCTGCTTTTCTTTGCAGACTGGTTGCAATTGTTTTTAGAGAACAAGAGGCTCTTTGCAATCTCGTGGACCTGTAAAGCACTTAGAGAAGACTGTGTGATTTGAGGCTCTGGATGGCCACATAAACAGAAACGGCTGCGGCAACTTCAAGGCTAAACTATTAGATAAGAGAGACGTTATTGTCATCCATCTTTACTGTATACAGTGCAGTATACAGTACATAGAGCATCCAAACTGTGCCAAGGGTAGTTGAGAATATTGTCCAGGGAGCAGACATCTGCTGTGAAACAGTCAGGAGAGCTGCTGCTCTGCTGGAGATGAGCATGAATACCGGCTCATTTACCGCACCTTTGTGATCAATCATCGATCCAACGGCAGCAGTAGGAAGTGCTGTAGCTTAGGGCCTGCTAGCTTAGCAGGCTAGGAGGGCAACGCAACTAAAGGCTCATGGAGCAGTGTACATAGACAACATGGCCACCCAGGTCTGATAAACATGTGCTTGACATTGATTTTAATGTTGACATGCCTGTATTCACAATAGTCAGATATCTGTAACCGTCTATATTAGCATCATCACCATTCTTATGAAGTTGTGTTCAAAATATAAGCAGCGTGTAAAGCCTCAAAACAGCATTTTTGATGAGACGTGTGAAATATCCTCATATCATGATGCTTGTGCCACCATGCTTCACTGTCTTCACAGTGTATTATGGCTTGAATTCAGTGTTTGGGGGTCGTCCGACAGACTGTCTGCAGCCTATAGACCCAAAAAGAACAATCTTGCTTTCATCCGTCCACAACATGTTGCACCATTTCTCTTTAGGCCCGTCAAAGTGTCCTTTGGCAAATTATAACCTCTTCAGCACATGTCATTTTTGCAACAATGGGACTCTGTGGGGGCTCCTTGCTGATAGTTTGGCTTCACATAGGCGTCTTCTAATTGTTACAGTATTCAGAGGTAACTTTAGACCTTCTTTGATCTCCCCAGAGCTGATCATTGGATGAGTCTTTGCCATTTTGGCTATTCTTAGATCCATTGGAATGGTCATTTTCTGTTTTCTTCAAAGTCTTTCTGGTTTCAGTTGCTATTTTAAAGCATTTGAGATCATTTTAGCTGCACTTCTTTATGTTTTCCCCTTTCCAATCGACTTTTTAATCAAATTACCCAATTCTTCTGAACAATGTCTGGAACGATCCATTTTACTCTGATTGTCAGAAAGAAACGCGCTATAACCAGCACATTCGACATTTGCTGCCTTCATCCTAGAATAAGGGCCGCCTGTTTGACACCTTTTTGTCACAAAATGCATGATCTCACTAATGGAACACCACACTGCTCTTATTCTGAACACGCCCCTTTCAATTAATGATTCAATTACACAGAATCAGCAGCATGCATTTCTTGACTGTTAGGTCTTTTGGTTTTCTATTACTCTACTGCGCCTACTAGTAAATTATTTGCCATGTAGGAATATAATTCCTACCAAAAACAGTGTTTGATCTGGTTAGTGATGTTGGACTGCTGTCATTTTGAACAAAACTGTACAACAAACAAGAAACATCATCAATACAATAGCTTAAGCAGACCAGCAGTTCTCCTGACTGTTTCCCAGCAAATGTCGGCAACATCTCGATGTCCTTTTAACACTTTTGTTCCTCTATGTACTGCACTGCACTGCACATAGATGGATGACTATAAAGAGTCTCTTGCCTCATAGTTTAGCTTGAATTAGTTTCAGCTTGGTTTAGAAGGCTAAAAGAATCAGGTTTTGTCAGAGGATCATGTTCTCACATATAATTATTTAAATTTCCCAACAGGAAGAAAACACTCTCAAGAAAACACTTGTTAGTTGCAGCCCCAAACTTCTGACAGAGACTTTTTTTTCTTTGTTTATAGCATCACTCTTAATTGTTTTTATGCCAAATGTTAATTAAAAATGTCATCATACCATGGTAGCATTCTTACATCCAGTGGAACCTAGAATATCATGTCCCTTTGAAATAACTAAAACTCATGTGTGGCAACAAATGTTGTCCCACCTCCATGTCATTAAATCCTCCAGTGAACTCAAGCTGCACTTACACATCACCACTCCAAACTACGCAAAGGTGCCAGCTGCCACAAATGCTGCAATCCCTGCAGTAATTGTTGTTGATTGTGTGACAAAAAAAAGCATAGGGACAGAAGAGATAAGAGGATGCTATGGAAGGTGAAGATGACCTACGTCTGTATATCTATTTGTCTACTCTGTTGGTGTGTAAATGCCAACATGTGTGTATATGCGAGCGTGCTTCTGTGTGCTGTCAAACAGTCCTGAGGGACATGGTCCAGATTCGTATACTGTACAGTAGCAGTGACACGACTCTGGCCTAGTTAACAGATGTTAGCCTCTGTGCACATTACACGTGTTGCCATTTATATTGAACTAATTCACTCTGCTTCCTGGAAATTCATGTCTGTGTGCTCTCACTAAGTGGAACTCCATATCTGGGCATTATCCTTTAGCTCAGCAGCCTGGGTTTGTCTGCTTGGATATTACTACAGCATCTCAAAATAATAACTGAAAGATTTAAGCGATCATAAAAGCATAAGCTATCCCACTGCTTCGGCTGGAAATGATGGGAGAAAAGGTTCAGATCATGCTAAGCTCAAATCATTTCCACATCCCTGTCCACTGCTTCCCCCCCCCCTGAGAAAACCAGTTAAATTATGATGACTGATTAGATACATACTGCAAAGTTGTCAGCCTGCTCCTTCACATTATTACTCATCATGCATTGCATAAAGCCCTAACATCAGCTGTTCTCACATCAGTTCAGGAATGCTGAAAGTGCACTGCACGTGCAAACGTGTTCATAAGGAGCAAATGATGTAAATGTTTGCATATTTGCACCTGGTCTACAGGAGGGAATGGGAGTAGCGTTAAAGATGAAAGCTGCAAGAAGTGCGTGTATGTGTGTGTTCAAGTGATAATGGATGCAATGGATGACCAATCTTTAAAGCCCAGCGATTTCTCCAGCTAACGGAATCTTAATCTCATCAGGCTTATCCAGTGATTCTGTTAAATGTGCATTATAATTAATGTACGTACCCTGATATGGAATTTATTTACGATAGAGGCATGTGGACGCTTATATATTAGTCCAGCTGTATGTAGAGAATATTCCATTACTCCTCCAATAACTGAGGAGGTTGAATCAGGTCAAACCTAAAATGTAAATGTGCAAAGTCACCTGATTTTAAACTAAAAACACATCTGCACAAAAACAGTCTTCACTTAATGCAGGGTAGAGTCTAAGATGTTTGTGTGCTGTATTTCACAATTTGACAGTAAAAGAGTGCATGTATGCATGTTACACTGCATCTGCTTTAATGTGTTTGGCCACTTCTCAATAGTTCCACTCTTGTTTTGTATGCACAGAAACACAGTGGTGTCGGAACACAACTGTGACCCTTGTCATCATTGCTGTTAGTAATGTAACAATCAAGGCTGGGACAAAACGGAACCGACAATCTTGTTTTGAATCTAATTTACCGTAGCGTTCACTGTCATCTTTCAACTACAGTAGCTCTGATAAACGAAATGTTTTTCCTGATACCAATGTCAACAACTGACTTTGCGTGTAGGCCAATATTGAGTACCAATCTGAACGCACACAAAAAAACCCAACTCTGTTTGGTTGTAATATTATTGTTAACTTTGTACGAATTTGTTCATGTTTTAACCTGAGCCTGGTGCCATACAACAGAGACTGAATTCCATATACATTTTTTGTATAGTCTTGCCTGATAATAATTCATAACTGAAAAGAGCTTAAATAAATAAATTACTACATTACAAATCCTCGAATGTATCGATTTCAGATGCAGCAATCTTTTTCCCTGAAGTTGATGATATAAGTGGTAAAAGAGTGATCCATCTCGTTTCTTTCACACAGAGTGCACAGAAAGACAGGATGTACAGATCTGTGACACATTGTTGTTCCTGTGTAGTGTAAATGAGCTGATAAATGACATTATAATGTGGTATGGGATCGGTGCATAGACTTGCGTACCACAGATACCTGATCAGAGTTTCAGGCTATATGGGAGGCATTTCAAATATCTCTCATGCAGAATCGGCATCGGAGCAACTCTAACACGACCTACACCTACGTAAGAGACGATTCGGTTACTAACGTCGCCAGCCTTGCATGCTGGCTGTAATGATTTTTTTTTTTTAATTATGGGAAACACTATTAAACTTAAATAGTTCCAGTAAGAGTGAATACAGAATGCAAGAAACCCTCTTTTCTGTCTTTAGAGAAGAGCAAAGAGAGAAGGGTGAAACCTCTTGTGTAAGTGTTGATGAATGGATGCAGGTGTATTTCACGGTGAGAGCTCTGTGTTTGTGTGCGTGCACATGTTCCACTTCTGCAGGTGGTGAGCAGAGCCTCCCTGTGCTATAGCGCATTAGGTGACCCCTAAAAATGTGACTTTGCTCGAGGATATACAGTATGTAGGTGGCAAACTAACACGGATTAAATGAACCTCTCTCTGGTTAAAACATGAACAATCTCCTCTCCCATAAAACCCAAAGCCTGAGCCGTAGAACACCTTGACGCAGCAAAAAATATGACAGCAATGCAAACTGTCAAGCAGAGTTCGTATCAGTTTACTTAGAGACAATTCAGTTACATAATTTGGAGATGACATTGAATTATAACTTTTGTTAGTTTTGTATTAAAAATAAGATCAATTTAGGTCAGAAATTTCACTTTTTCCCTGCATTAATGCAATTAAAACATGTCAGTTATGTCAGTTATTAATTGCTTCAAAGCATAACACTACAATGAAACACGAGAACTGAACTGTAGTTTGACAGGAACTTAATAGCATGTGGCTCATCATTATGTACTCTATTAGACCACTCTACCTTTAATGGATTTCACATTTAATAAATTATAATTAATGAAAGAGCTTGCTGCCAAAGACAGTTTGAGCTTTTGTCTGAGACAATGTTTTATGCATTATCGGGAAATGAATTAATTGAAAGAACAAACTGGTACTGCAGTCACATAAATAAAATATGCCTTTATTTTACAATGCTGCCAATAGTTTAATTTTCAGACTAATTTTCTTTGTCTCAGGGTAACTGCTTTCAATAATTCCAGCAAGAAATGCAAAAAAAAATGTCTTCTACTTATACAATACAGTATTTTTGGTCAAAGCCATGATGTCATTGCAGGATAAAACAATTACGAGTCCAGATGTTTTTTAAACTCCTCTCTGTTGATGCTAGACGGCCCCAACATCTGATCTTTAAAGAGCAATCTTTTACATCACAGTCAGTGATGTTACATAAGGGAGTGGGATTCCCTGCCCCTGCCCCAGCACACTGCACAGCTGAAAGGAGTTATAATAATACAGTTCTTCTGCCATCACTTTTTTCCCAGTATTTTTTGTTAGTGGTCACAATCCTGATTCGAAGAAGCTCGTGCTAAAGTCAGCCTTCATCAGCACTCTGCTGCCTGATTGGTACAGCTTCACCAGCAGGTACAGGTACATTGAGGATGTGCTAATGGCTAGGCTCAGCCTCTCTGGTCACTGTGGTAATAAATGACCATGCATCCTATTTATAACCACTAAGCTGCACACTATGACGACGCTGTAAGCTGCCTAACCCTACCGGAGTTAGCCCATGGCTCACTGTACCAAGAAAAAAAAAAAGAGGGAGGAAAAATGAGCTCTATGTGGTACTGGGAATCAAAAATCGGTTCCTTTAGCTTGAGCTTAACGTAAAAGTAGACACTCTTTTCAGCTTTAAGAAGCAAAGGAAATATAAAAGCAAACTGACATTAATATGCACTTTAGTATAGATTTAGTCTAACTACTGGACAGCACAGTACGTACATTTTTAGGAAGAATTCATCAACTCAGCAGAGTTATTGCCCTTCCTTGCTCAGTGATCCGTTCAGCACCGCAGCTCATACAAATGTCATGACTTTTGACTTTGTGAGCCTCTAACTACAGAAGCACTGCAAACCGTTCACTTTTAATACTTTTCATCACTTAAATAATGATACTAAATCTACTACAAGGACAAGACACACCACCTTTAAGGTCAGATTTGTCTTTGGAGAATCATCACACAGGACACAAAAACTACCTCTAAACCATTTGTGCTACAGAGAGCCATTAATTAATCAGCTCTCCCTACAATCCAATCGCATGAAAAGAGAAAATACACAACCAACCAATATCACCAACATGGTCACAATTCATTAGGTTTGATAAAAATAATGCTAATAGGGGGCAACTGAAGGAGCACTTTAGTTATGAAAAACTTACCCTTCCGTCGTGAGCCTCCCCTCGGCTCCATTCTGAGGAGCAGGGCTGAAAAAGGGGGTGGAAGGGAGGGGGTCCTAGTAGTGGTCCCTGGGGAACTCCAGTAATGGGGGTCCAAAGTATAGAGATACTGCTAGTAAGGTGCAGAAGTGAGGAATGCTGCCTGTGCTGTGTGGATAATGTGAGGATCAGCTATTTCTGTGACAGCGTGCTTGTGTGTTTGTGTGTGTGTGTGTGTTTGCAAAGTGGCCTGTGACGACGATGTCAGCCACATCAGCCATGCATCACAAAGCACCCTCACCCTCCCACCGACAAACCTGCACGCACACGGCGCGCACACACACACACACACACACACACACTTCTGATCCCTGCTAAATATGCAAGCACACGTGCGCATGCATGTACGCACACACACACACCAAGAGGGAGGAGCAAAGAAAGCGAGGGAAGCAGAAAGCAGTAGTAAAACAGACGGATTGCTTTACAGGAGGGTGGCAGGAGAGAGATGGATGGACAGATGGACGGATGTGCACACACATGTAGGACTATCAGTAGAGATGAAACAGCAGGAAAAAAGCTGAGAGAAGTCGATTCAAATATTTATCTATAATGTTCTTGAAAAACATTTGTGAGCTTGTGGCGCTGAGAGGGCAGAGCAAACACTTCCATCTAAAGTAAAAGCTGTGCAGTATATCCTTTTGAATCAATAACCCTGGACTATTTTAAACCTCAGGTGCTGCTTTAGTGAGCAGTTTCATTTAGAATCTGACCCCCATGACCGACCTCAAGGGTGCCATAGGTGGAGATGGTCAATCAATCAGCAAAGCACAGGGAGCACACAGGACAATACAGCTGGAGGCTACGACAACGTGATGTACACTGATGTGGTATGAAGCCATGCGATCACAGGCATCTCTAAAACTGTTTTAGGTTTAACAGAGTTGGGCCAAAGGATTTGAGAAAAAATATGGAATTGTGATTATTTTTGACTGATAGACTATAACCGCACAGACCAGGGGTCAGAATCAATGGTTTGATTGGTGCCCAGTTGGGAAAGTGAGTTAGAAATCTACTTACCAAAAGTACACTTTTACTGACACCCTTTTTTTTTTATTGTTTTATCTATTAGTAGTTAACAATTGTCTTGCTCTCAAAATC